>JAQQAC010016209.1:50743500-50766391 GCA_029783875.1 Phataginus tricuspis | reverse complement strand
GGGGGGGACCTGATGAAGGGGGTAGTTTAATCATCACAATATTGCTCATGTAACTGTAGGTTAATGATACTAAAATAAAATAAATTGTAAAAAAAAAAAAAGAAAAAAGAAATAAGCCAAGGGAAGAAAAAAAAAATCCTCACATAGACTATCTGAGAAGCCTCTGAAGTCCCTATCCTGTAAGTGCTATGTACTTTTTTTCCAATGGATCAGGATAAACATGCCAGAGGCCAATAAGAGTGGCAAGCAGAGAATTAGGAAATCTTTATAACAGACTCAAAACAAACAAATGTGGGTTCCAAAAGTAACCTTCAGGCATTGTGAAATAGGGTCACCCTATTCAGCGGACAGAATGTGGCAATGCCTGGTGAACTGATTCAAACCTTTAAGGTCTCTCCTTGGAGCAGGTGAATAGTGGTATCTTGCAGACCTCACTGCAGTGGCTTTGCCTAATCACTCCCCATTTTCATTCCCAGAAGCAGTGCATGTACGTATACACACATACACACACACTTACATCCCACCCCAACTTCTAGCCTTCAATCAAAGAGCAGCTACAGGGTGGATGGAAGTGATTTTCTGTCACACCGCACCTAAAAGGACTCTTTTCCCTGACTATCCCTGGTGCCTGCTCTCTCAGGAGTAAACTTCTCATGGTTAAGCAAGAGTTCCACAGCCAGGCTGTCTGGGTACGAATTGTGACTGACACGTCCTACTTTACAAACCTTTTGAGCTTTTTGTTATGGTATGTCCATTTAACACTATGAACCCCTAAAACATCATCCCCCTTCTTTCCCAAAACAACTCTACTAATCCATGCGTTGATCATCTCTCACTTTCTTTCCCCCCTAAATGGACTCCCTATCTCCAGTCTCTGCCTCATTGCCCTTCATATTTCACCACCATCCCTTATCCACATTGCTGCCAGAATTTTCTTTCTAAATCACAAATCTGGTCATTTTACCCTTCTCAAAAACACATGATAATGTCTAATCTCCTTAACCTAGAAATCAAGGTCTTTTGTGACCCAACCCTAATCTATACTTTCCAACTCATTTCTTTTTACACTAATTCATCCTATATTTCAATTATACTGAACTACTTGTTATTCCTCCATGTGACCTTGTAGGTTATCCCTGCCTTTTTGTGTGCACTTCTTCCTCATTGGAATGACTTTCCTTCTCTGTTTTCTGCTACTCAAATCCTAACCATTTTTTAAGGCACAGTTCACAGGCAACCTTTTATTAACTCTTACAAAATTTTATTTGTTCATGTCAAGGCATTAAACTCTTCCTATGTTGAAGTACAGTTAGTACAACCCGTTATCTTCTCTCTTCCACTATATTTTGTGTTACTTGAAGGCAAAAACCATGTCTGATTCCCTTTCCCTTTGAACCATCTTCAGAGATAACTATAGTGCTAGGTACAGAGTTCTTAATAACTATGTGATGCAAATGGACAGTTTTCCATTCTTCATATTTTCTCTGCTACAGTAAAATGGCAGGTATATAGTCTGGGTATCCTAAGATTATACTGTAGGAAAGTCTACCTAGGGCCCAATTATATTCCTTTATTTTTTGTGTGTGTGAAAAGGACTTTTGTAGGCCTGGGAGAAACAAAATCATTACTAGTAATACCCCCAAAATTAATTACTGTGTAAGCCACATTTCATAACTACAATTACAAAGTAGTATAGATTATTTCCATTATGATAGGCAAAAGGAAACAGAAGCACTAAAGATTTGATAAATGGCTTACATAAGATCATATAGTAAGTGTATTAGCTTTTTTATTGCTGCATATAAATTATCACAAACTTAGCAGCTTAAAATAACAGTCATTTATTACATCACAGTTCTCTAGGTCAGAAGTCTTGGTGGGTTTACCTGGGTTCTCTGCTCAGGGTCTCACAAGGCCAAAATCAAGGTATCAACCTGACTGATTTCTTATATGGAGGTTCTGAGGGAAGAATCCACTTCCAAGTTCCTGGTTGTTGACAGAATTAATTTCTTTGCAGCTCTAGGTCTGAGGTCCCCATTTTTCTTACCAGATGTCAGCTGGGGATCACTCCTAAAGACCACTCTCCTTGTGGCTCCATGCATCTTCAAGTCAGTATTGGCACATAAAATTCATCTCAAGCTTCAAATTTCTTTCTGTTCTGTTACCAGGTAAACTCTCTGCTTTTAAAGGGCTTGTATGATCAGACCTCTCTTAAACTCAACCATGCCATGTAAAATATAACTTAATCATGGGAATGATACCATATTCACAGGTTCTACCCACACTCAAAGAAGAAGGGATCATACAAGGATAAGGGTCACTGGGATAATTTTAGAATTCTGTCTAACACAGTAAGCTATTAGTGAAATTGGGATTTTAACTAAGTGGGGCAGATCTTAAACATTCTTGAAAAAATATAAAAAGTCAATATGAGTAAAATACTTTTATACTAAAATAGACTGGCTAGAGATAGTTTAGCTTGTTAGTCTAAAACAAAAAGATAAATATGAATTAAGGATTATACTTTTTAATTGTATATTATTTATGGTCATGTAAAAAGTCTGAAAAAATTTGAATGGATTATGTCATTGTCTCCAACTTAATTAATTTATTGTCATTTTTTCAGGACACATTACTATGATCAAGCCATAAACTGCACAAGGGGATTTGACACTGTAATGACTATCAGCACAGGAAGCTTACTAAAATAGAAGACAAAAGGTCCTAATAAGGTCTTCCACTGACTAGCAATGTGTCTTTGAGCAAGTCTTCTCCACTTAGTGGGCTTCAGTTCACCCATATGTAAAGTGAGGCAGTGGGGACAGTGGACTAAATCATCTACAAGCTCCCATTCATTTGAAATTGATCTATAGGTCTACTTCTCATTTATCTCTCTATACTATTCTTCTGTGTTGAAGGCAAAACTTTTAAAAATCCAAATTTGTTGATAGGAGCTGAGAAAAATGAAAACCAATGAAGGAGTCGGTCATGTAAAAAAAAATCACATAAAAATATTTAAATCTTTTCATGTTTGAAAAAAACAATTTCTGTTTTACAGCTTTCTGCAGGTTTGTAAAGAATAAAATTATAATTGTAAAAGTGCCTACTATACAGTGAGACTTTAAAGTCTCCTTTCTCAATAATTAAATAAGTACATTGTTGATTGCCTATTCTGTCTGAAAGGGGATTTTAAGCATCAGCAGGTAGGTCGGACTGAGGGGTGACATTTAAGATTTCTTTCAACCCTGAAATACTAAGATATAAATTCTAAGATATTAGATACACAGCACTTAATTTCAATCTACTTACAACTCTATTGGAGAGATAGGAAATTATTTGGTAAGGAAAAGCCCCAAAAACGTGTTTTTCTTCCCCAGTTTATGAAATAAACAGCAAGGGAAAGGTACAGACTGTTAGCTGCATAACCCCTTATCCCATAATTATCTGGCTGAAATTATCCACTTAATTTACTTTGAAAGCACACACAATTTACACTTGAAACTTAAATAGCTAAAAATATAAAAATACATCAGTTTACAAAAATGTGTGCTCTTAGAAAAATTATAAGAATTTAGAAGGGTTTGTTGAATAATCTTTTTCATGTGGCCATTGCTGAGCTAATAGACAAATATGACCCCAAAATATCCAATTTAATTTGGAGATGGTTATCCTCCTAATTAATTTTGTTTTACTTAAAATTTGTAGCAATCTGCTTTATTTTTAGCACCAGAATTTTAAATAATTTTCCGAAAAATCGCAAAAGTAATTCACAATCATTGTTTTTTAAAAAATCAAACAATACAATGTTTGTAAGGTAAATAGTGATGCAACGCTCCTCCATCTCACTTCTTAGGATAATTCATTTATAACAATTTGAAGTATATTCTGCCACAGCTTTTCTATGCACATATAAACACATACATATATGTACATTCAAATGTAGTGATTTTCTTTTTAAAAAACTCAGACCGTACCACATTGATTTGAAATTTTCTTTTTTCATTCAATAATAAAGTACGTCAGCAAATGTATACCCGCCTGACTTAATGGCTGCATAGTGTTCCATATGAGTATACCATAATTTATTTAACAATTTCTCCAGGCAATGAGTTGTTTAGCAACAAATTTGTTTTGAAACAAATTAATCAGTGCTTGGAATCTTTAATATAAAAATGTGTATATAGTTCTAAGTAGTAAAAATTGCCTTTAAAATTACGTTCACTTGTCAAATAGCAAATGTCATGGACTACTTATTATTTGTACAGTACAATAACTGTTAAGCAGATCTTTGGGGCCAGTCAATAGGCTAGGCACAGGGGAAGAGGGACAGGTATAGGCTCAGAGACTAATAAAACTCTTCCTTCCTCAAGGATCTTACAGTCTAGTAACTAGAAGGCCAATATAGGCTCTAACATTCAAACACAATATTGGTGATGTGGAAATTGCCTAAAATGGGCCTTCTGAGCAAAGTGACCCCAAACCAGTTTCCTAACTAGCCATTTAAATCAAACCCATTCTCAGGGTCTAACTTCAGTAGTGAACTCACTATGTCATGACTCTCCACTGAGCATCCTACTTTCCATGTAGTAAAAAAACACAAATTATCCCTCACTGTCCTATACTCTAATCCATGAGTAGGTATTCAGTCTATTTTGCTAAAGTATGATATCCACATAGCAACATTACCTATATAACTTAGTGCTGAGACTATATCCATCATAGCCACACGTAGGTAAAAAGCAGAGTATAATAAAGGAGCAAATAATGCCACACAAACTATCCACATCCTTAACTATAAATAGACCTCTTCTCTAGTTGATACCCATTTCTGTTCTATTTGGGTATCTTCCTTTGGATAATTCCCTCTACCTTCCACTCCCTCTATCACATTTCTATTTGAATTAGTGACACTTCATGTGTTTCCGAGTCACATGTGGGTAGCAGCTACATATTGGACAGCATAGATCTAGACTGAGTTCTCTGAGATCAAGTATTTTATTCTGTTCATTACCCAGGCAGTCAGGATATGGTTGTTGAATAAATTACTATCATGTTTGTCTTAGCATCACAAGAGGACATTCTTTCTTTCAAATTTTTCTTTGAGTAGAAATGGTGGAAAAATTAAGATGAGGGAGAGGGTGGGAGCAGCTAAGAAGAGGGTTGTGGCTCCAGTTAAAGCCAAATAATTACATATTACTAAAATAATATATTTGAACTAATGTCCTAAGGCAAACTGGTAACCTTATTGTAGGTAATTGAGAAAAAATCAAAAGATTACTTTTCTACTCACACTAAAACTAAATGCTACAAACTGCTGCAAAAAAAGCAGTAAGAGGTGCTTACTTAAGCAGTGTATTTTGAGCACTTTTTGGACTGCTGTCCTAGTGGTCAACTCATCTTAGTTCTTTTCTCATCATTACATGTGGCAGTGCTGGGCACTTTCACGTCCTTTAGTTTTCAGAAGAACCCTGAGGGATAATACAATTAATAATTCCATCTCAAAGATGAATAACCTAAGACTCACAGAGGGGAAGTGACTTGCCTAAACCATGAACACTGTGGTTAAGTTGGTAGTAAAGGCATCTAGGACTTTGAAATCTTGTCTAAGTGTTCTGTGCCTGCAGCAGGCTGACCTTCACCAAAAGTGCATTTTGGTCTATAAGATGTTTTTTTATACCCAAGGAATCCATGTCCAATTACAAAGCAGTAGTTGAATAATTCTCTTATTCCTCTTCCAGCTATCCTAAAGTCAAGGGATAGCTACAGTTTCTATGCTATTACTAGCAAAAAGCTCTATGCAGGGAATACAGAGCACCTGCTCACCTGGAAAATAGTTATCAGGGCAGTGAGCAGGTAGTTATAGGCCTCTATGAGCCAAATATTCTTTATTCAGTATCAAATGTATTCTGGAGACACTGCATCTCAGCTTTTATGAAGTGGCCAAAGATGGGGCTAGAAGACAGCAAATCAGGGCAGTGCCCAGGCTGTGGAAAAAGAGTTCAGGAGGTTTATTTCTGGTGATCTGAGGATCCCAGTATTATAAGTGTGCTCTTATTACAAGTATCTAATGTAATTTTTAACTTAGTTTTGCTCCTTAAGGGTGAAAAGGAGGACAAATGGAGATACCAAGCAGGGTCATGGGACCTAAAGAATATTCAAAAGCAGGGATGGGCAAACTATGGCCCACATGCCAATTACAGCTTGCTGCCTTTTTCTGTAAAGTTGTACTAGAACACAGCCATAACCATGCGTTTATGTACTGTCTATAGCTGCTTTTGTGATACAACAGCAAAGTTGAACAGTTGTGACAGACCACATGGCCCACAAAGACTAAAATATTTACTATCTAGGCCACTATACTCCCTGTAAAGTAGGTGTTCTTTGGCATTAAGGCACCTATAAAACATACCTATTGTTTCAGTGCATGGAACAATGCTTGGCATATGGTACCTAGAGAGAGAGAATCAGAACAACTTCTCCTCTTAATGGAATTACTGCTTTTCAATACAAATTAGACCACTTTATTGTTTGACCTGCCTGAGAAAATGTCCTTACATGTGGCTTTTTAAGTGAGATTGCTGCAGAAATGACACAACCAGTTTCCCTAGAGAAATGGCAGGTAATGTGTGGTGCTCACTAATCTATGCATGCTTAAAATGACTGGGTGAAGATCACGTAGCATGCTAATCCAATTATTATCTGACTAGCTTGTCACAAGGTTGTGTGTGAGAACTGAATTCACACAGCCTGAACACAAGCTGAATTTTCAAAGCAAACAATTTTCTTAATGTGTGTTTTTTGTTTAAAAATTGCACATGGACTAGGCTCAAGATGGTGGCGTGAGCAGGGTAGCGAAAATCTCCTCACAAAACCATATAGATTCTTGAAAACACAACAAATACAACTACACCTAAAAGAGAGACCAGAAGATAAAGTACAACAGCCAGGCTGCGTCTACATCTGCAAGAACTCAGCACCTCATGAAAAGGGTAAGAAACGAAGCTGTGACCCGGTGGGACTTGAGCCCTCCCCCAACCCCAGCTCACCAGTGGGAGGAAAAGAATGAGTGGGGAGGGAGTGGAAGCACAGGACTGCTAAATAACCAATCCTAGTAATCTGCACTGGGAGCACAGACACACATTGCATGGTGTACTGGAGATTAGAGAAACAGAGAAGCTAAACCCGAGATGGACACTGGAAGCGGGTCTCCACAGCTTGCTCCCCTGGGACAAAAGAAAAGCGGTTTTTTTTTTAAGTATTAAAGGGACAAGGGCCCAACAGCTGAACAAAATCGTCCCAGCACACTCAGCCCAGCAGGCTTTGAATCTTGAGGAATTTTGGGACTCCTAACCCCCTGCAGGGTAAAGCAGCCCTGAAGCACCTCATGGCAATAAGCAGCCTGCCATTCGTTTCCTCCTTCCAGTGCTGCCTAAACCGCCACAGCTGCAGAGCAGCTGGAGACCAGCCCTGCCCACGGCAACCACACAGAGTCTCCTCCCAGTGTGCAACTAACCAGGAATGACAGAGGAAGCTGGAACGAGGTCCAGAAGGCGAAAAAGGCCCTATCCTTGCAGTAGAACACACCCAGTGTGGTTGCCATGCCCCCGCAGTGCTCCAGGATACCCTGAGGGTGATGCTGCCCATGGCAGCTCAGGGGATTATCCCAGAGACTGCTTCCTGGTGTGCCGTAAATGTCACAGGCTGTGGAGAAGGGCAAGGTGAACAGCAAGCAGAAAGGACTTTTTCTCCAAGCTGACACATGTGTCACTTGCCTGCAACCACTTCTATCACCATGAAAAGACAGAGGAATATGGTCCAGACAAGGATCACCCAGACAACCCCAGAGAGAGGACCTGGTGGGATAGATTTAAATGATCTTCCAAAAAAAGAATTCAGAATAAAAGTCATAACCATGCTGATGGACCTACAGAGAAATATGCAAGAGCTAAGGGATGAAGTCAGTAGGGACATTACAGAAATGAAACAATCGATTGACGGGCTTAAGAGCAGACTGGCCGAGGTGCAAGAGACTGTTAATGGAAAAGAAATCAGAGAACAGGAGTACAGAGAAGCTGAGGCAGACAGAGATAAAAGGATCTCTAGGAATAAAAGAATATTAAGAGAACTGTGTGACCAATCAAAACAGAACAATATTCACATTATAGGGGTACCAGAAGAAGAAGAGAGAGAAAAAGGGATAGAAAGTGTCTTTGAAGAAATAATTGCCAAAAACATCCCCAAGCTGGGGAAGGAAATAGTTTTTCAGACCATGGAAGTCCACAGATCTCCCAAACAAGGGACTCAAGGAAGACAACACCAAGACATATAATAATTAAAATTGCAAAGATCAAAGAAAAGGACAGAGTATTAAAGGCAGCCAGAGAGAGAAAAAAGATCACCTATAAAGGAAAACCCATCAGGCTATCATCAGATTTGTCAACAAAAACCTTACAGGTCAGAAGATAACTGCAAGATATATTTAATGCAATGAAAAAGAAGTGCCTTGAACCAAGAATATTGTATCCAGCACGATTATCATTTAAATTTGAGAGAGGGATTAAACAATTTCCAGACAAGCGAAAGCTGAAAGAGTTTGCCTCCAACAAACCAGTTCTACAGGATATTTTAAAGGGACTGCTCTAGATGGAAGCACTCTTAAGGCTAAATAGAGGTCAGGCAAAAAATAAAATCAACTTTCCACAAAACAGTCAAAGGAAACACAAACGAGTACAGAAAAAAAACACCTAAAATATAAAGAATGGAGGAGGAAGAATAAGAAGGAAAGAAATAAAGAATCACCAGACTGTGTTTATAATAGCTTAATAAGAGAGTTAAGTTAGACCAGTTGATAGTAAAGAAGCTACCTTTGAACGTTTGATAACCATGAATCTAAAGCCTGCAATGGCAATAAGTACATATCTATTGATAATCACCATAAATGTAAATGGACGGAATGCACCAATCAAAAGACACAGAGTAATAGAATGGATAAAAAAGCAAGACATATCTATATGCTGTTTATAAGAGACTCACCTCAAACCCCAAAATAAACACAGACTAAAAACAAAGGGATGAAAAAAGATATTTCATGAAAACAACAGGGAGGAAAAATCAGGTGTTGCAGTAGTGTATCAAACAAAGTAGACTTCAAAACAGAGAAAGTAGCAAGAGATAAAGAAGGACATTACATAATGATTAAGGGGTCAGTTCACCAAGTCATTATAAAGTGGTCAGTGCATTATAAATATATGTGCACCCAACACAGGAGCACCGACATATGTGAAACAAATACTAACAGAATTAAAGGAGGAAATAGAAAGCAATGCATTCATTTTAGGAAACTTCAACACACCACTCACTCCAAAGGACAGATCAATCAGACAGAAAATAAGTAAAGACACAGAGGCACTGAACAACACATGAGAACAGATGGACGTAACAGACATCTACAGAACTCTACACGCAAAAGCAGCAGGATAAACATTCTTCTCAAGTGCACATGGAATATTTTCCAGAATAGACCACATACAAGGTCATAAAAAGAACCTCAGTAAATTAAAAAATATTGAAATTCTACCAACCAACTTCTCAGATCACAAAGGTATAAAACTAGAAATAAATTGTACAAAGAAAACAAAAAGGCTCATGAAATCATGGATGCATAACAACCTGCTCCTAAATAATCAATGGATCAATGACCAAATTAAAACAGAGATCAAGCAATATACGGAGACAAATGACAACAATAACACAAAGCCACAACTTCTGTGGGATGCAGCAAAGGCAGTTCTAAGAGGAAAGTATATTGCAATGCAGGCCTATTAAAGAAGGAAGAACAATCCCAAATGAATAGTCTAAAGTCACAATTATTGAAATTGCAGAAAGAAGAACAAATGAGGCACAAAGTCCAGAAGGAGGGACATAATAAAGATCAGAGAAGACATAAATAAAATTGAGAAGAATAAAACAATATAAAAAAATTAATGAAACCAAGAGCTGGTTCTTTGAAAAAATAAACAAAATAGATAAATCCCTAGCCAGACTTATTAAGACAAAAAGAGAATCAACCCACATAAACAGAATCAGAAATGAGAAAGGAAAAATCACGACAGACTCCACAGAAATACAAAGAATTATTAGAGAATAGTATGAAAATCTATATGCTAACAAGAAAACCTAGAAGAAATGGAGAATTTCTTAGAAAAATACAACCTTCCAAGACTGACCAAAAAAGAAACAGAAAATCTAAACAGACCAATTACCAGCAATGAAACTGAACTGGTAATCAAAAAACTACCCAAGAACAAAACCTCTGGGCCAGATGGATTCACCACTGAATTTTATCAGACATATAGAGAAGACATTATACCCATTCTCCTTAAAGTTTTCCAAAAAAACAGAAGAGGAGGGAATACTTACCAACTCCTTCTATGAAGCCAGCATCACTCTAATACCAAAACCAGGCAAAGACCACACCAAAAAAGAAAATTACAGACCAAAATCCCTGATGAACATAGATGCATATATACTCAACAAAATATTAGCAAAGCAAATTCAAAAATACATCAAGAGGATCATACACCATGATCAAGTGGGATTTATCTCAGGATGCAAGAATGGCACTACATTCAAAAATCCATCAATATCATCTACCACATCAATAAAAAGAAGAACAAAAATCACATGATCATCTCTGTAGATGCTGAAATGGCATTTGAAAATATTGAATACCCATTCATGATAAAAACTCTTAACAAAATGGGTATAGAGGGCATGTACCTCAACATAATATAGGCCATATATTACAAACCGACAGCCAACATCATACTTAACAGCAAGAAGCTGAAAGCTTTTCATCTAAGATCGGGAACAAGACAGGGTTCCCACTCTTCCCACTGTTACTCAACATAGTACTAGAGGTCCTAGCCACGGCAATCAGACAAAACAAAGAAATACAAGGTACACAGATTGATAAAGAAGACGTCAAATTGTCACTATTTGCAGATAATATGATATTGTACATAAAAAACCCTAATGACTCCACTCCAAAACTACTAGAGCTAATATCTGAATTGAGCAAAGTTGCAGGATACAAAATTGGTACTCAGAAATATGTTGCTTTCCTATACACTAATGATGAGCTAACAGAAAGAGAAATCAGGAAAACAATTCCACTCACAATTGCATCAAAAAGAATAAAATACCTAGGAATAAACGTAATGAAGGAAGTGAAAGACCTATACCCTGAAAACTACAAGACACTCCTAAGAGAAATTAATGACGACATTTAACAAATGGAAGTTCATTCCATGCTCTTGGCTAGGAAGAATAAATATTGTCTAAATGGCTATACTACCTAAAGCAATCTACAGATTCAATGCAATCCGTACCAACATACCAACAGCATTCTTCAATGAACTGGGAGTAATAGTTCTAAAATTCATATGGAACCACAAAAGACCCCAAATAGACAAAGCAATCCTGAGAAGGAAGAATAAAACAGGGGTAATTACGCTCCCAGACTTCAAGCTCTACTACAAAGCTACAGTAATCAAGACAATTTGGTATTCACACAAGAACAGACCTGCAGACCAGTGGAACACAATAGAAAATCCAGACATTAACCCAAACATATACGGCCAATTAATATATGATAAAGGAGCCTTGGATATACAATGGGAAAACGACAGCCTCTTCAAAAGCTGGTGTTGGCAAAACTGGACAGCTACACGTAAGAGAATCAAACTGGATACTGTCTAACCCCATACATGAAAGGAAACTCAAAATGATCAAAGATCGGAATGTAAGTCATGAAACCATAAAACTCTTAGAAAAAAACATAGGCAAAAATCTCTTGGACATAAACATGAACAACTTCTTCATGACTATATCTCCCAGGCAAGGGAAACAAAAGCAAAAATGAACAAGTGGGACTATATCTAGCTGAAAAGCCTCTGTACAGCAAAGGACACCATCAGTAGAACAAAAAGACATCCTATAGTATGGGAGAATACATTCATAATAGACATATCAGATAAGGGGTTGACATCCAAAATAGATAAAGAACTCATGCACCTCAACAAACAAAAAGCAAATAATCCAATTAATAAATGGGCAGAGGAGCTGAATAGACACTTCTCCAAAGAAGAAATTCGGATGGCCAACAGGCACATGAAAAGATGCTCCACATTGCTAATCATCAGAGAAATGCAAATTAAAACCACAATGAGATATCACCTCACACCAGTTAGAATGGCTAACATCCAAAACAAGAACAACCACAAATGTTGGCGAGGATGTGGAGAAAGGGGAACCCTCCTACACTGCTGGTGGGAATGCAAATTAGTTCAACCATTGTGGGAAGCAGTATGGAGGTTCTTCAAAAAACTCAAAATAAAAATACCATTTGACCCAGGAATCCCACTCCTAGGAATTTACCCTAAGAATGCAGTAGCTCAGTTTTAAAAAGATATATGCACCCCTATGTTTATCGCAGCACTATTTACAATAGCCAAGAAATGGAAGCAACCTAAGTGTCCATCAGTAGATGAATGGATAAAGAAGATGTGGTACATATACACAATGGAATATTATTCAGCCATAAGAAGAAAACAAATCCTACCATTTGCAACAACATGGATGGAGTTAGAGGGTATTATTCTCAGTGAAATAAGCCAGGCAGAAAAGACAAGTATCAAATGATTTCACTCATATGTGGAGTATAACAACAAAGAAAAAAAACTGAAGGAACAAAACAGCAGCAGACTCACAGAACCCAAGAATGGACTAACAGTTACAAAAGGGAAAGGGACTTGGGAGGATGGGTGGTAAGGGAGGGACAAGGGGGAAAAAACGGTATTATGATTAGCAGACATAATGTGGGGGGGGGCACGGGGAGGGCTGTACAACTCAGAGAAGACTAGTAGTGATCCTATAGCATCTCACTATGCTGATGGATAATGACTGTAATGGGGTATTTGGGGGGGTTGATGATGTGGGGAGTCTAGGAACTATAATGTTGCACATGTAATTGTAGATTAATGATGCCAAAATAAAAATAAAATAAAGTAAAATAAATCCATACAGTAATGAAAAAAACATTGCACATGGAGGCCAAGATAGATTTTTTAGCCATTTTAAAAATAAGATATTCAAAGTAATCTAAAATAGGACTTCTCATTTCAACTGCTTTGTATAAACTAAATTTCTAAATGCTTTTAAGATATATATAATCTAAATCTAAATTTATATACACGTAAATTTATTTTTATTAAAAAAACATTAATTGAAAAACAAAGTAAATAAATACTTCATCTGGAAGAGAATACAACAACAATAAAAAATGGAGTCGCCAAGGAACCCTCTCCCTGATAAGGGTCCATCATAAGTTTTCATAGGTTTATAAACGTTTAATGTTGGAAAATTATTTGAGGATCATATAATTCAATCCATAATATTTCAATGAGAGACTGAGGCCCAGAGAAGTGGTAAATGACTGGGTGGCTAGTGGTAGAGTTGAGATTAGATTCCAAGTTTCAGCATTCCATTATGCTAAGGTTTTTCAATCTCTACGTTATTGAGATTTGGGGCCAGACAATTCTTTGTTTTGGGGACGTATTTGGGCATTATAGGATGTTTAGCAGAATCCTTAGTTTCTACACTCTCCTCCCCCTAGCTGGAACTGTTTCCAGATAGCAAAGACTCCTGTGAGTAGGGGACGGTGGGAAAAGTTGGCCTCAATGAATCCCCTGAGCAACATTATGCTAGTAGTAATTTTTCACCAGCTTTATTGAGATAGAATTGACATATAACATTGTGTATGTTTAAGATGTACAACTCCATGATTTGGTACATTTTTGTACTTTGAAGTGATTACTACAATAGGGTCAGTTAAGAACTCCATCAGCTCACATAATTATATATATTTGTGTGTGGTGAGAACACTTAAGATCTACTGTCTTAGAAACTTTCAAGTATATAATAAAGTCCAGTTAAATACAGTCACCACGCTATAGTCACATTAGATCCTCAGAACTTGTTCATATTAAAACTGAAAATTAATACCCTCTGGCTAATATCTCCCATTTCCCCCATCACTCAGCCCCTGGCAACTACCTTTCTACTCAGTTTCTACAAGTTCAGCATTTTTAGATTCCACATATAAGTGAGATCATACAGCATCTGTCTTTCTCCACAGGACTTATTTTATTTATGCTCGTAGTAACTTAATAGTGTTTTATGTTCCTTCTTTCAGTTTTGGAGAAAAATAAGAGACATTTTTAAATACCAGAGTACCCAGAGCAAAACAAGGAAAAGAGTGAATTTTCTCCACAGCACTTTGATTATTAAAGCACAAGAAAATGTAAAATTTTATATACAATAATTTGAATAAACAAAGCCTTTCACTGTTTGCATTTAAGGGAACAGATGGAAAAAATCATCTCCCTGAAATCCATCACCAAATCAGAAAAATTTCATGAACTAATCAAGTCAAAGGTCCTTCCAATGGATTTTATGAATTCCATGGGAAACAGACAATAAAGTTATAAACAAAGAGAAGAAAAGATCATTTGGATTTAAAATAATCTTCATCGAGTTAGACTGAAATGTGAAGACAGCTTTACAAAACTAAGATTATACCTTCTATTGTACACTACTTATACACATAACCTTTCTACAAAGTTTTTTTAAACGGGCTGTGGCAGGCCGCAATCCTTTTTCTCAAGCTAATTTTATTGATAAACTTGTCAGCATTCAGTATGAGAGTTTTCTAAATCCGTAATTACTAAAGAAGAGTTAACCATGACATAGCATCCATCAATAAGCCTTTCACAGATCTAAAAACAAAACAGAACAAAACACCAATAGACTCACAGAATTAATAAGTGACTGGTGGTTACCATTGGGGAGGGCTTGGGATGGGGTGGGTGGTGAAATAGGTGAAGGTGATAAAGAGGCACAAAATCTCAATCATAATATAAATTAGTCACGTGGATGAAAGTACAGCATAGACAATATAGTCAATAGTTCTGTAACATCTTTCAATGTTGACAGTAACTAGACTAGTTGGGGTGAGGATTTAATAATGAATATAACTGTCTAATCTCTATGTTGTATACCAGAAACCAATTTTAATATTGTGTGTCAACTACACTTTAAAAAACAATAATAGTCCTCCATACTACTTACTTTTCTTAATATGCTTTTTTTGTTTTGTTTTGGTATCATTAATCTACAATTGCATGTGCAACATTGTGGTTATTAAACTCCCCACTTGATCAGGTCCCCCCTACCAACCCCATTACAGTCACTGTCTACGTAGTGAGATGCTGTAGAATCACTACTTGTCTTCTGAGTTGTACAGCACTCCCAATGCCCCCACCAACATTACATCTGCTAATCATAATGCCCCTTCTTCCCCCTTGTCCCTCCCTTCCCACCCATCCTCCCCAGTCGCTTTCCCTTTGGTAACTATTAGTCCGTTCTTGGGTTCTGGGAGTCTGCTGCTGTTTTGTTCCTTCAGTTTTTTTCTTTGTTGTTTCTGTTTTCGACGGTGGCCATCCTCACTGGTGTGAGGTGATATCTCATTGTAGTTTAAATTTGCATTTCTCAGATGATTAGCGATGTGGAGCATCTCTACATGGGCCTGTTGGCCATCTGAATTTCTTCTTTGGAGAAGTGTCTATTCATATCCTCTGCCCATTTCTTAATTGGATTATTTACTTTTTGTTTGTTCAGGTGTGTGAGTTCTTTATATATTTTGGATGTCAACTCCTTATCTGACATGTCATTTATGAATGTATTTTCCCATACTGTAGGATGTCTTTTCATTCTACTGATGGTGTCCTTTGCTGTGCAGAGGCTTTTCAGCTTGATATAGTCCCACTTGTTCATTTTTGCTTTTGTTTCCCTTGTACAGGGAGATATGTTCATGAAGAAATTGCTCATGTTTATGTCCAAGAGATTTTGCCTATGTTCTCTTCTAAGAGTTTTATAGTTTCATGACTTATATTCAGGTCTTTGATCCATTTTGAGTTTACTTTTGTGTATGGGGTTAGACAGTATCCAGTTTGATTCTCTTATGTGTAGCTGTTCAGTTTTGCCAACACCAGCTTTTCAAGAGGCTGTCATCTCCCCATTGCATATCCAAGGCTCCTTTATCATATATTAATTGACTGTATATGTTTGGGTTAATGTCTGGATTTTCTATTCTGTTCCACTGCTTTTTGTGTCTGTTCTTGTGCTAATACCAAATTGTCTTAATTACTGTGGCTTTTTAGTAGAGCTTGAAGTCAGGGACCATAATTACCTGTTTTATTCCTCCTTATCAGGATTATTTTGGCTATTCTGGGTCTTTTGTGGTTCCATATGAATTTTAGAATTATTTGCTCCAGTACATTGAAGAATGCTATTGTTATTTTAATAGGGATTGTATGGAATCTGTAGATTATTTTAGGTAGTATAGCCATTTTGACAATATTTATTCTTCCTAGCCAAGAGCATGGGATGAATTTCCATTTCTTAGTGTCCTTTTTAATTTCTCTTAGGAGTGTCTTGTAGTTTTCACGGTATAGGTGTTTCACTTCCTTTGTTAGGTTTATTCCTAGGTATTTTATTCTTTTTGATGCAATTGTGAATGGAATTGTTTTTCTGATTTCTCTTTCTGTTAGTTCATCATTAGTGTATAGGAAAGCAACAGATTTCTGTGTGTTAATTTTGTATCCTGAAACTTCGCTGAATTCATATATTAGTTCTAGTAGTTTTGGAGTGGAGTCTTTAGGGTTTTTTATATACCGTATCATGTCATCTGCAAATAGTGACGATTTGACTTCTTCTTTACCAATCTGGATGCCTTGTATTTCTTTGTTTTGTCTGATTGCCATGGCTAGGACCTCCAGTACTATGTTGAACAGCAGTGGAGAGTGGGCATCCCTGTCTTCTTTCCGACCTTTGATGAAAAGTTTCAGCTTCTCGCTGTTAAGTATGATGTTGGCTGAGGGTTCATCATATATAGCCTTTATGATGTTAAGGTACTTGCCCTCTATACCCATTTTTTGTTTAGAGTTTTTATGATGAATAGATGTTGAATTTTGTCAAACGCTTTTTCAGCATCTATGAAGATGATCATGTGGTTTTTGTTCTTCTTTTTGTTGATGTGGTGGATGATGTTGATGGATTTTCGAATGTTGTTCCATCCTTGCATCCCTGAGATGAATCCCACTTGATCATGGTGTATGATCCTCTTGATGTATTTTTGAACTCGGTTTCCTAATATTTTGTTGAATATTTTTGCGTCTACGTTCTTCAGGGATATAGGTCTGTAATTTTCTTTTTTGGTGAGGTCTTTGCTAGGTTTTGATATTACAGTGATGCTGGCTTCATAGAATGAGTTTGGAAGTATTCCTCCTCTTCTATTTTTTTGGAAAACTTTAAGGAGAATGGGTATTATTTCTTCTCTATATGTCTGGTAAAATTCCGAGGTGAATCCATCTGGCCCCGGGGGTTTTGTTCTTGGGTAGTTGTTTGATTACCGATTCAATTTCGTTGCTGGTGATTGGTCTGTTTACATTTTCTTTTTCTTGCTTGGTCAGTCTTGGAAGGTTGTATTTTTCTAAGAAACTGTCCATTTCTTCTGGGTTTTCCAGCTTGTTAACATTTAGATTTTCATAGCATTTTCTTATAATTCTTTGTATATCTGTGGGGTCCGTCGTTATTTTTCCTTTCTCATTTCTGATTCTGTTTATGTGTGTAGATTCCCTTTTTCTCTTAATAAGTCTGGCTAGGGGTTTATCTATTTTGTTTATTTTTTCAAAAAACCAGCTCTTGGTTTCATTGATTTTTTCTATTGTTTTATTCTTCTCAATTTTATTTATGTCTTCTCTGATCTTTATTATGTCCCTCCTTCTGGTGACTTTGGGCCTCATTTTTTCTTCCTTTTCCAGTTTCAATAATTGTGTCTTTAGACTATTCAGTTGGGATTGTTCCTTCTTTAATAGGCCTGGATTGCAATATAATTTCCTCTTAGAACTGCCTGTGCTGCGTCCCACAGAAGTTGCGGCTTTGTGTTATTGTTGTCATTAGTCTTCATATATTGTTTGATCTCTGTTTTAATTTGGTCATTTATCCATTGATTATTTAGGAGCATGCTGTTAAGTCTCCAGGTATTTGGGAGCCTTTTTCTTTTCTTTGTACAATTTATTTCTAGGTTTATACCTTTGTGATCTGAGAAGTTGGTTGGTAGAATATCAATATTTTTTAATTCACTGAGGTTCTTTTTATGGCCTAGTATGTGGTCTATTCTGGAAAATGTTCCATGTGTACTTGAGAAGAATGTGTATCCTGCTGCTTTTAGGTGTAGAGCTCTGTAGATGTCTGTTAGGTCCATCTGTTCTTGTGTGTTGCTCAGTGCCTCCGTGTCTTTACTTATTTTCTGTCTGGTTGATCTGTCCTTTGGAGTGAGCGGTGTGTTGCAGTCTCCTAAAATGAGTGCATTGCTTTCTATTTCCTCGTTTAATTCTGTTAGTATTTGTTTCACATATGTCGGTGGTCCTTTGTTGGTGCATGTATATTTAAAATGGTTATATCCTCTTGTTGGACTGACCCCTTAATAATTGTGTAATGTCCTTATCTCTTGCTACTTTCTTCGTTTTGAAGTGTATTTTGTCTGATATAAGTACTGCAACACCTGTTTTTTTCTCCTTGTTGTTTGCATGAAATATCTTTTTCCATCCCATCACCTTTAGTCTGTGCATATCTTTGGGTTTTATGTGAGTCTTTTGTAAGCAGCATGTAGATGGGTCTTGTTTTTTATCCATTGTATTACTCTGTGTCTTTTGATTGGTGCATTCAGGCCATTTACATTTACAGTTATTATCGATAGATATATACTCATTTCCATTGCTGGCTTTAGTGTATGAGTATTTTAGTGTATGAGAATTATGGCATTTACTCATAACCATTTGGTTACCAAAAGTTCAAGGGTAGCTTCTTTATTATCTAACAGTCTAACTTAACTTTCTTTTTAAGTTATTATAAACACAGTCTGATGATTCTTTATTTCTCTTCCTTCTTATTCTTCTTCCTCAATTCTTTATATACTATGTGTTTTATTCTGTACTCTTTTACATTTTCTTTGACTGTTTTTTGTGGATAGTTGATTTTACTTTTTGCCTTTAGTTAGTATTTGGATGATCTGCTTTCTTTGCTATCATTTTATTCTCTCTGGTGACATCTTTTTAGCCTTAGGAGTGCTTCCATCTAGAGCAGTCCCTTTAAGATATCCTGTAGAGGTGGTTTATAGGAGGCAAATTCCCTCAGGTTTCACTTTCCTGGGAATTGTTTAATACCTCCCTCAAATTTAAATGATAATCGTGCTGGATACAATATTCTTTGTACAAGGACTTTTGTTTCATTATGTTAAATATGTCATGCCATTCTCTTCTGGCCTGTAAGGTTTCTGTTGAGAAGTTTAATGGGTTTTCCTTTGTAGGTGATCTTCTTTTCTCTCTCTAGCTGCCTTTAATACTCTGTTCTTATCTTTGATCTTTGCCATTTCAATTGTTATGTGTCTTGGTGTTGTCTTCCTTGGGTCCCTTGTGTTGGGAGATCTGTGGGCTTCCATGGTCTGAGAAACTATTTCCTTCCCCATGTTGGGGAAGTTTTCAGAAATTATTTCTTCAAAGACACTTTCTATCCCTTTTTCTCTCTCTTTTTCTTCTGGTACTCCTATAATGCAAATATTGTTCCATTTGGATTGGTCACACAGTTCTCTCAATATTCTTTCATTCCTAGAGATCCTTTTATATCTCTCTGCCTCAGCTTCTCTGTATTCCTGTTCTCTGATTTATATTCCATTAACAGTCTCTTGCACCTCGTCCAGGCTGCTCCTAAGCCCGTCGATCACTTGTCTGATTTCTGCATTGTCTTTCCTTACTTCTTCCCTTAGCTCTTGCATATTTCTCTGTAGATCCATCAGCATGGTTATGACTTTTATTCTTAATTCTTTTTCAGGAAGATTGTATAAGTCTATCCCATCAGGCCCCTTCTCAGGGGTTGTCTGGCTAATCTTTGTCTGTACCATATTCCTCTTTCTTTACATGGTGATAGAAGTGGTCACTAGTAGTTGCCACGTGTGTCAGCTGGTAGAACAATGTCCCTTCCTGCTTGTTGTTCTCCTTGCTCTTCTCAGGGGCCTCAGCTGTTTTCCAGCACACTGGGAGGCAGTCTCTTGGATAATCCCCTTAGCTACCTGTGCGCAGGCTGCAACAGCTTAGCCTATAGTACTGCGGGGCTTTGCAGTCTCGTTTTGTGCATTCTGGTCACCTTGGTATCTTCCGACCCTGGTTCTGGGGCTCTTCCCGCTTAGCTGCATGCCAGCCAGGAGTAGATTCTGTGAGTTGCTGTGGGTGGGGCCGCTCCTCCGCTGTTAGGCAGCAAGGGCAGCTCCTGGACCCTTTGCGGCTCTGGCCAGGCATTGGGGGGGGAACAATGGTAGGCTGCTGATATCTGTGGGAAGCCTCGGCATGGCTCCTTTGCCCAGCTGCCAGCTAGGGGGCCCGAAATTCTCCAAGATTCCCAGCCTGCTGCTGAGTGAGCTGGGACAATTTTGTTCCATTGTTGGGCCCTTGTCTCTTTAAGACTTAAAAAAAACAAAGTGCATGCCTTTCTTTTGTCCCGGGGACCTGGCTGAGAGGACCCACTTGTGGTCTCCATCTCAGATCCTGCACTTCTGCTTTTCTAATCTCCAATACAGCATGCAATGTGTGTCAGTGCTCCCGGCACAGATCACCAGGGCTGGTTATTTAGCCGGCCTTTACTTCCCCTCTCTCCTCACTCTGATTCTTTTCCTCCCACCAGTGCGCTGGGGTGGGGGAGTGCTTGGGTCTCGCCAGGTCACAGCTTTGTATCTTACCCGCTTCGTGAGGCACTGAGTTCTCACAGATGTAGCTGTAGCCTGGCTGTTGTATTGTATCTTCTGGTCTCTCTTTTAGGAATAGTTGTATTTATTGTATTTTCACAGATATATATGGTTTTCGGAGGAGACTTCCACCTCCCTGCTCATGCTGCCATCTTCCCAGAAATCCTGTTTTAATATGTTTTTTAATTGAAGTGCCTCTTTATCCCCTTCACCTGTTTCACCACATTCCCCAATCCCTTCCTCATGGTAACTGCTAGTCACTTCTCAGTGTCTATGAGTCTACTGATGTTTTGTTTACTTTTTAGATTCCACATATAAGTGAATCATATTGCATTTATCTTTCTCCACCTGGCTTATTTTACTTAGCATAATACCTTCTAAGTGCGTCCATGTTGTCACAAATGGCAGGATTTCTTTCTGGTTTATGGCTGGATAATATTCCATTTTGTATATATACCACTTCTTCTTTATTCAATCATCTATTGATGGACACTTTGATTGCTTCCATATCATGGCTACTGCAAATAATGTGGCAATAAACATAGGTATGCATATATCTTTTCAATTCAGTGGTTTTGTTTTCTTTGGGTAAATTCCTAGAAGTGGAATCACTGGGTCATATGGTATTTCTATCTTTAGTTTATTGAGGAACCTTCATATTTCTTTCCACAGTGGATGCACCAATTTACATCTCCACCAACAGTGTAGGAACATTCCCTTTTCTCCACATCCTCACCAACACTTTCTACCTGTTGTCTTTTAGATAGTGGCCATTCTGACTGGTGTGAGGTGATATCTCATCACCGTTTTGATTTTAATTTCCCTGATGATTAGTGATGTGGAGCAGCTTTTCATGTGTCTGTTGGCAACTGTGCTTCTTTGGAAAAATGTCTGTTCAGGTCCTCTGACCATATTTTAACTTGATTATTTGTGTTTTTTGTGTTCAGGTATATGAGTATTTTACATATTTTGGATGTTAACCCCTTATTAGTTACATCATTTATGAACATATTCTCCCATAGTGTAGGTTGCCATTTTGTTTTGTTGGTGGTGTCCTGTACTATATGGAAGCTTTTAGTTTTATGTAGTACCACTCAGTTATTTTTTCTCTTGTTTCCCTTACCCAGGGAGACATGTCCAGAAAAAAATTACACATGTTTATGTTCAAAACATTTTTGCCTATGTTTTCTTCTAAGAATTTTATGGTTTCATGTCTCAACCTAGGTCTTTAATCCATTTCAAGTTTACTTTTGTGAATGGTGCTACAGACTAATCTGGTTTCATCCTCTTGCATATAGCTGTCCAGTTTCCCCAACACCATTTATTGAAGAGTCTCAGTACTTTCTTAAGTGTTCAATCTAAGATCTTTCAAGTAATCTGTTTGCTCAGAATGTTTTAAGAGAGGCAGCTTTTAGTACTGCCAAGGTTCACCTTAACAGATATTCTAGTCTAAATCAAAGCCACCACTTGTGCAGACTTGAACTGGTATCTGTTTTCCATTAGAAACTATCACATTCTATATTTAGAATTTATCTGAGTTTTTAAAAAGTAGGGAAGTTTTCATTTCCTAATTGTCAGTAGATAGGAGAACCTAAAGACTGAATTGGTTACTAAGGCAATATTTTAAGCTTTTTACACCAAGTTGGATGAAAGTTTATGTAATGATTTTTTTGTTGTAGTTGTTTAAAAACAACCAACCACCATGATAAGGTTTTTGTTGTTTTATTTTCTGTTAATGCTAAGCTACAGGTGCTTTACTGTTGTTCAAAATAAAAAATAATTTTTTGTTATTTCACTAAATAAAAATATTATAAAAGATCTGCTTGTTGAGAGTAGCTACAGTTTTACAAATATATTATGGAAAAACCAGCTCCAATTATCCATATTTTGTCATTACATTTTTTTTTTATGTTGGAAGAAATGGTTTAATCTTAACATCTTAGAGAAAGTTCCAGGGGTTGCAAAATCTCTCTT
>JAQQAC010016209.1:50548133-50743100 GCA_029783875.1 Phataginus tricuspis | reverse complement strand
CTTTCTCAAACTGGGCTGCTGCATTCTTGGGGTAAATTCCTAGGAGTGGGATTCCAGGGTCATATGGTATTTCTATTTTGAGTTTTTTGAGGAACCTCCATACTGCTTTCCACAATGGTTGAACTAATTTGCATTCCCACCAGCAATGTAGGAGGGTTCCCCTCTCTCCACATCCTCGCCAACATTTGTTGTTGTTTGTGTTTTGGATGTTGGCCATCCTCACTGGTGTGAGGTGATTGTTCTCTTCCCAAATCTTAACAAAGATCTAAAATAACCAAATAATTCCTCAGTTCTCTCTGACTAAAGGCTTTTGATGCATGGAGTTAAGTGAATAGGCAGGAACAGTCACCTTCTAAGAACATAATATGAAAAAATTCATTAACTACTGTCTTAAATGTATTATGTTCCTTCTAAAATTAAAACCACTTATATTTGAGTTGCAAAAATATGTTCAATGTTATAAAGACATTAGTTCACTTTTTGAGGAAAAACATTTTTAACTGAAGAAAAATCCATATGTATTTGCCATTGTTTATGAAATGGCTTAACATTCTATTGTCTAAAAAAATATTCTGGATTTTTAAAAAATCAGATCACTGAAACTCATTTAAAGAAAACAATTAAGTTTTATTTAGACCAATTATGTAAGATCCAAAGCCACCAGTGTAAGAAGTTCAGAAATTCAGGTAAGAAAAAGAAACCAGAGAATAAAGTAAAGATAAAGGTCGATGTTAAAAAAGCCAATTTGGATTAGTGTAAAAGTAATCAAGATAAATGTGAGGGAGGCTGACTAAGGGATTTCAGATGCTGTACCTTTTAAGAACTAAAGAGAGAAGTAAAAGCAACAGTCTTAACAGTGATTAAACACTGGAACTTTGATTCCTAAGTCAGCTGGGAAAGGACTGAAGTAGACAGAGTTAGAATAGCATTACCAAAGTAAAAGGGTTATATTGTTATTTAATTAAATAAAAATAGACATTTTTGGTCTATTTTTTGGACCATCTAAAAGTAGAGTTTTGGGTAGTCAGATTATATTATTTTTCCTTGGCACTATTTTACTTGTGTGTTTTTTAAAAATAGAAATGCTAGAGTGACATTCTTAGTTTTCCATTTCATACTGCTCTGCTATCAAAACAATAGGCATCAAAAATTCGTTGCTAGTAAAACCTTGGTGAGCATTTAGTAATGTATATACCTGTCAAATCACTATGTATGCATCGACACCAAAATAATGTTGTACACAAACTACATTCCAATAAGAAAACAATTTAAAATGAGTTGCTAGTAATGGCTCAATGAAACATAGTTTGCAGAGGTAATTATTACTTTTAAGATATGCTCAAATCAACACAGAGAATATCACAAAAATCTTTATAAGAAGTTGATACTGGCATAATTTAAATAGATTCATATTCAGTCTCACCCATCATACCTAGCAGATAAAAAGTTTTGCCTAGGAGTATTGCTACAACAAGAAAATAACAGGAAAAGAAATTAATCCATTGTATAATCTCTAAAGAATGCCAAATATATGCAGGGAAGCACATTTCTTCTATAAGTTCCAAAATTATGTGTTTTTATGCAATTCCCAGGAAGATAAACGTAAATAAGCCCAACAATATTTGAAATGTTTTTAAGGAGCTTCCTATTTAAAAGGAATCTGATTCAAAATCTTTTAAGGAAATGGAAATGAGGATAATGACTATATTGTGTTTGCTTAGGATGAGAACTATTTGTAGAGTTTACACTCTTGCCTACTGTTTAGACTGTGTCTCTGCCAGTTCCAATCTGCAGAAGAGGCTGCGATTGGTGGACACAGAACTTCACATTTCTACATAAGGCTAAAGTGGCTGATTTCAGTAAATGTCCAAACCAAAAGTTCTTTTTTAATAAGCCTATAGTCAGTTGAATATAATAGTAGGGTTTCCAGTGGGCTCTACATCAATCAGTAAAGCGTCACTCTTAGAATCCATCACCTTAGTTTCATATTTAGATACAATACTGTCTTTTAAATTCAGCATGTATCTCCTAGCTTGATTATGCCTCTTCCTAAATCCTCTAGTCTTCCTCTGTAAAAACAATCACCGCTTAAGTGAAGAAAATGGAGGTTGTTCTAGAGAGCTCTTCTTTGGTCATTTAGAGGATTCTATGTTTTGATTATTTAAGAGAATGTTATTTTAGAAATGGTGTCAGCAGATGAAACAGAGGAGGGGCAATGGACAACTCAGGGAACTGTGGAGTGGCACTGCTATGAAGAGGCCCTTCCAGCCTGGGAGTTTCATTCCATGGCTCTTCCTGAGGAATCCCACCAAGCACCTATGAGGACTTTATGTTTGGTTAATCAATCCTAAGAGATGATTTTCCCTTCTTACCTTCATGTTATAGATACATATCCTCAGGAGCTTGCCTCCTCAGAGAGAGCCCTATTAAGCCTTATTGGGGTTGTAAGAGAGCACAGTGCTCACCAAGGGACACAATCTACCCAACCAAGCCCATATTAGGATTCAATTTTCATCTGCCATGGGAGTTGAAGAAAGGAACTAAGCCTGCTGCTTTTTGAGTCAAAAGGAGATACTTTATTTAAAAATATATTCAGGAGAAATCAAACTCTCCAATTACTTCTAACATTCTAACTTGCAATAATCCTGTTACCTCTAAATTAATTTTTCTTTTTAATTTTTCTTTTATTTCACTTTCTGTTCTCCACAGCTTTACAGAGACATGTATTTTAACCCTATTCTTTCTATTCTCTTCCATCAGGCCAACCAACAAAATTGTCCATCAGCCTGTCCCACATTTATTGGTGTCAACTGTGACAAGTTAACTTTCCCAGGCCCAGAGCTATGGTCCCAAATTCTTCTTTTTTTATAGGAAATACTATACAACCCAGTCATTCTACTTCTGGGTATTCATCTGAAAAAAACAAAAACACTAACTTTAAAATACATATGCAACCCTATGTTTATTTCAGCATTATTTACAATAGCCAAGATATGGAAGCAACTTGTGTCCATCAATAGATGAATGGATAAAGATGTGGTACACAAACACAATGAATTATTGCTGACACATAAAATATAGTGAAATCTTGCCATTTGCGACAACATGGATGGACCTAGAGGGTATTATGTTAAGTGAAATAACCCAAGCAGAGAAAGACAAATACGATATGATTACATTTACATGTAGAATCTAAAGGACAAAACAAATGAACAAATAAACTAAGCAGAAATAGACTCATAAATACAGAGAACAAACTGGTGGTTACCTTGAGGAGAGGGGTGGGGAATGGGTGAAATAGGTGATGAGGATAAAGAGGTATAAAATTTAAATTATAAATTAAATAAGTAAGTCACAGGGATGGTGTGGAGTAAATTAAAGAATTTCCAGAATCTCTTGCCTAGTCTTAGTTCATTTACATATCAATAGATGTTTACCAGTGCAGAGCCTCCCATTGATCTGGGGTAAGGGGTGGAGAGAGAGTGGCCATTCTCTCCTCCCCTCCATTCCTGGTACATAATTGGTCTGGCATAGGCCAGTCACCAAGGAACTGCCAATGGACCTCCTCCTGGAAGGCCCAGGCAGAAAGTAGAGAGTGCACTGTGAGGGCAGAGTGGGAGTGGCAGCCAGAGGAGACCAATGGGGCCAGGACTAACTAGATAATTCGAGCAAGCTGTGAGCAATAAAAATGGCTTGTCCCAACCTACACTTTCTCTTGACTTACTTCAGTTTCATTGGTTTCATAGGGGGATTCACCCCAGGCCAGGAACACCCTTCCCCCTGGAGCTACAGATGGAAAGTACAGCATAGGAAATATTGTAATAACTTCTATAGTGATGTATAGTAACTACACAACATGGTGAGCATTTTATAATGTATATAATTGTTGAATCACTAGGTTGTACACCTGAACTCAATATAATATTTTATGTCAACTATACTTCAATACAAGGAGGGTATCTGAAAAAATAATTCTGTTTTTATTAGCTTACTTGTTTCTTGCACACAGCTTTTACATTTTTCCCCCTTGGGCTAATTTATTTCAGGGCCAAGGCCCATGCGGGTATACATGTCTGGCTTAAAGTTGAATCTGATACCTGGAAGAAACTCCAACATAAAATGCAGAAGTCGAAGGAGAATTCTGGGATAATTGTGAGATTGCAGAAACAGCAAATCAAAGGTCATAGTGACTATTACAGGCTTATTGTTTACCCCAAGCAAAATTGGATTCACAAACCAGCCAAGTCCCTGTCATTTGCATTTTACTATTTATTTAATATTTATTTATATATGCACTACTATAATGGTCAGTGTGGATAAAATGAGAGTTCCTGTGGCCAGGATTCTCACCTGGCCCTGGTTGATTAGCTCACTGCACACCTGTGGGCAATACATGGCTGTTGACTCTATATAAAGAGCTCCACTCAGTTCTCTGTGCATGACAAGGTGGTATGGCTGCAAGGCTGCAGGAAAGCAGAGCAGAGGTTGTAGTGGTGGCAGCGCTGAGACAGAGGCCCAGAGGATGACTGTGTGGGACAATGACTGTGCAGAGAGGCCCAGAGGACGGCTGTGTGGGACAACTGTGCAGACAGAGGAGCCCAGAGGCAGAGACTGGCCTGCTGCGTACAGACTCGCTCTGAGTGAATGGAATTTTAGTGACTGACCTGCCACCTAGAAATAAAATTGGGTATAACCGTTTCACCCCAAGAACATTTTGCTGTCAATTTCTTTGGTCACATTGAATCCATAGTGAACTTGCCCAGGGCTGAAACCCATTGGCAAGACAGTCAGACACCATAAGTTAATGGAGGAGCACTATCTAGAAGTATACTTTAGAGCCATTATCAACACTGACGAATTTCAGATTTCTACTTTGTCTTAAAGATGATTTTCCTACTTGGGATGATCTGGAAGGATGAGAAAAAGTATAGTTTACAAACTACTAAACAAGAAGAGAGCTTAAGAAATCCATCCCTCTATTCAGAATCACATCTAAATTATTCATGCTGTACAAATGACAAGAAAATCGAGTGTTAGGAGAATAGAATATGAAAGGAACAGAAGAATAGCTTTTTAGATCATAATATTATTTTACCATTTACAAAATGCTTTCCCATTCTTTATCTGACTTAATTCTATCCCAATGAGGTAGTTATCATCAACTCCTGTGAGGTAATAATTGTTATGATTTCCATTTCATAGATGAAGAAAATTGAAACTCAAAGATGTTAAATTATATATCTGGGATATTAAATCATGTAGTCAGGCCTTGAACCCAAATATTCAGATGAGATCTGAGCAAATGCTATTACAGCAAAGAATTATTCTTTGCCAGTGATATATGTGACAATTCAAGGTTTTCACACTGAGTTCCAAGTTCTTCTTTCTGCTTAACCCTGAAAGGAAGACTTCATCTCCCCCACTCCAATTTAACCCCAATTTAGCCCTTTAGTTTCCATATTCATTTATTACCTAAACCAAACACCTGGCTACATAGGCGGTTGGAGGAGCAATTATGAGACTATTGCTGATCATCAAACACCTGAAAAGAGTAAGGAACCAAAATAAGAAGATAAAAGAATAAGAGTTTTCATAGTTCAGAAGCTGTAGATTTAAAAAGCTCAAAAATCAATTTGGGGGAAAAAGGTTCCTTCAGACCTTGAGTTTCTTTTTTAAAATATGAAACTTCAAATAAGGGTGGCAGCCCAAATGTGTTCTAAGCTTCTCTACTGGAATATCAAATAGTCAACCAGCCAGGGCCAGGAACCACCAGGCATGCTACAGGATCCAGCTCCTCCAACAGAAGCTCAGCTACATCCTTTGGCTGTGTATACAAAGGAGGGTAAAGGAGAAACTGGCTGCCTGCATTCCACTTGCCTGCTTCCTGGAAACACAGCTTGTCATGTCTAATTTTAGGTTTCTCTGCCTTAAGAGCACTCCTATAATTCTCTTTTTTAGTAAGGTGGAGGCAGATAGGAAAGTGTGGATAAAATGAAGGTTTCTGTGGCCAGGATTCTCACCTGGCCCTGGTTGGCTAGTTCGGTACACATGTATAGGCAATAAGTTATTACTCACTCTATATAAAGAGCCCCACCCAGTGCTCTGGGCAACACGGTGGAATGGCTTCAAGGCTGCAGGAGAGCAGAGCAGAGGTTGGAGTGGTGGCAGTGCCGAGGACAGAGGCACAGAGGATGGCTGTGCGGGTAGAGAGGCCCAGATGCAGAGACCAGCCTGCTGCATGCAGACTGGATCTGAGTGGCCAAAATTCTAGTGATTGGCCTGCCACTGTGGAAATAAATTTGGGTATAACCCTTTCACCCCAAGAACGTTCTACTGTAATTTCTTTGGTCATGTTGAATCCATAGTGAACTTGCCCGGGGATAAAACCCAATTGCACGACAGAAAGACTCAACCTACACAGGTTGAATCTGCCCTCAAAATATGTATCAATGACAAACATCCACCTATGGGACTCCCAAAAGATATAGAATTGAATACAATAGTAAAAGAGGACTCTATTGGCAGTCAAAACAAAAAACAATAAAGTCTAGTCTCAAATCCAAGCCAATTAGAAGGCCTAGGAAAGGGAGTTCATTTCATTTTAACATACACATCTTTGCAAGGCCTGGAGCTAAAGTTTGCTCTTGGGGTTTCAGAAGTGAACAAATTAACCTACAAACTGGGGAGAATGGGATTGCTCCTTACAACCAAGGCAGGAGATAAGATATTAGCAATGGAATTCTTAATTTTTAACTTAGTTAACGTTTTTTGAAAGTTTACTATATGTGCCTGCCAACTACTGAAGATAGGCGAGCAAGATAGCCCTTGTCTTCATGAAGCTAGGTGGATAAGAAAATTTGAGTAAGTAGTAACAAATGTGTTGAGTGGGGAAAGAAGTCCACGTGCTATTGCAGTTGCATTTCCAAAACTTTCCTTGATGAAAAAGTAATGGTGTGATGATGAGAAAGTTGGACAGAATAGGCACCACCCTAAAATGACACACTGTCCAACCCTTGACTGACCTCTTCCTGAGAAAATTTTGGGGATGGGGAGGGGACAAGAAAAAGAAAGAAAGGTAGAAAAAGAACCGAAGAGGAAAAAGAAGGTGGAAGACAAAAACTGATTGTGAGGCCATGCCCACTTGGTCAGTGTCCTGAGACATCAACCTAGCATTGGCTTGGCACTATCCTACTCTGCTTTTTGATAGAGGAAAATTTGCCTGAGCTGGTTATACAGGTGAAACTTGAAGAGCCAAGTGCACTTTATTAAAGGGTACATAGGGATATTGCCAGATAGCTTTCCCTCCCTCTGTGCTCTTCTAATAAAAACAAGCTTGATGATCCGAGGTTGGGTATGACTATCTGTGATGTGCTGGCTGGCACCTGATGTATTGACCTGTGTGGCCTCAGTGCTCATCACATTGCCTTGCAAAGTGATTTGGGATACCGTGAGGACAGAAGGCATCACCAATTACTCTGAAGCTAGTCTACATAAATAAAATCCAAGTTTACAATATGCCCATTTAATCAAATGTGGGGACAAGGACAGTTTGGAAAATCTACTCCCTGGACATATCTGAGACTGGTCTATTCACCTTTGAGATGCATTTAGGTACAAGAGGCAGTGCATGACATATATGTGGGTTCTAAGACCTGGAGAGCACCTTCATACGGAGCATGCAAAGAGCATTGGGAGTGCTGGCTAGGAGATTGAGAAACAGGCTTTGATACTCTACAGAACATCCTGTACTTGCCCAATTAGGGATCCACCAAAACTGGAGGCAGGGCGGGACAGAATATAGGTGGCCTTGAAAGAAGGAAAAATAGATAGTGAGTCCTTGCAAGAGCTGTGAATTTTAGCATGGGGCTTAGGCAGACTTCTAAAGGCATGCATGTGGGTAACTAATGGCTGGGCAGGGGTGAGGTATGAGGAAGAAGAGAAGTAATGTTTACTGAGTGGCTTCTATGTGCTTCCTGCTGGATCTCATTTTCATTCTCACTACAATCAGGCAAGCTGGGTTTTTTAATTCCACTTCAAAACATAAAATAATTTGCTTAAGTTCACATTTTAAGTGACTATAACCCAAATCCAACCAGGTTCAAAGTCCTTTCTTTTTTTCCATTATACCACGCATCCTCTTAGTAGAATTCCCTATTATGCTAAATGTGATGATGCTGAAGAGTGTGTCTAAATCGGAAAATATTTTGAGACCTACAACTATTTTCAGATATTTTTGGGAAATTCCCATCCATGTAGGTGCAATAATGAATAAAATCTATACTAGAGCCATCTTCTATCACCAAGAAGTGTGTTATTCAAACAGGCAGAAGTAAAGTATCCAAATTTTACGGCTGTTTGTCTGCACTTGCCCTACCTTGTCTTCCCCCTGGGAAGCCTGAGGGCAGCCACATAAATTAAAGGAGGATTACTAAATACTTACACGGCATAAATTATGACTGCCTTCTAGCAAAGATGTACAAATTTAGGCAAACATCACTGTGGGGAAAATGGCAGTTCCTATGGTCAGGATTCTCATCTGACCCTGGTCGTCTTGCTCACTGCACACATGTGGGCAATATGCTGTTACTGACTCTATATAAAGAGCTCCACCCAGTGCTCTGGGCTACAGGGCTGCAGGAGAGCAGAGGCGGGAGTGGTGGCAGTGCCAGGGAAAGAGACTGAGAGAGCTGAGGGGGCGGAGAGGCCCAGAGGCAGAGACCAGCTTGCTGCATGCGGACTTGCTTTGAGGTGGACGGGATTCTTGTGCTTGACCTACCACCGTGGGAATAAACTTGGGTATAAACCCTTTCACCCCAAGAATGTTCCACTGTCACTTTTTGGTCTCACCAATCAAGAGTGAACTTATCTAGGGCTGAAATCCATTATCAAGACAATTGGTGACCTCCACAGTTTTTCTGTAGACAAAAGAAAGGAACAGACTACCCTCATGGGAGGAGTGCTTCAGTGGGCTGCCCCTATGGATGGGGAAACATTCGAGTGTCCCCAGTGAACATGTGGTTTGAGGTGGCTTGCTTCCCAGATGACCGGGCCCCTCCTCAGGACTGAGAGATGGAGGTGACACCTGAGGTAGTAGAGTTGGCCCTTTGTAAAATAGGGAATTCCTTAAAGAAAGAGTGCCCGCGAGGCTATGGGAACTGTGGGGTGGTTTATTTCACAGTACTGAGAAAGGCCATAAGGGAGAAAGACATCCTCCTGCAGGAAGGATGAGAAAAGGCAGCCCAGGAATGCAGGCTGCGAAGTGCTGTGGGACAGGTGAAGAATGTAGTGGTGCCATTACCTCAGAAATGAAGAAGGAGTGGAGGTCTGATGAACAGGTGGGGGTGGAGGCTCTGCTGGTGCTGGAGTCATCAGTCCCTCCTCGGTTGAAACCTCACCCGATTGAAAGATGGTGGAAAGCCTGAAGGAAAACAAAGACTTGGCAACCGTGGGTACCTCCAGGAGAGGTGCCAGCACCCTCCCCAGGTCATGGAGCACTCTATGCTTTGCTCCTATACTCAGGGTGAAGCAATGAAAGCTTAGAAGAAAATATGGTCTGCTACTCAAAGGAAGAATTTAAAAGGCCCCCTGATGTCATGAGGACCCAGATATGGGTTGATTTGATAAAAGAAGGAGCAGACAGCAAGAAATTGGATGGAAACTCAAATAGAATCTTACTGGAGATGTGGCAGCAATTGAAACTGGAGCATAAGTTCAGCTGCTGAGGACGAAGCAGAAGCCAGAGACAAAAAGACAAGACCAGCCTGCGTGTCTTGCAAGACTTTCTACTGGAGAAGGTGGGTATTGTAAGTACCACCCATGGTCCTTTTGGTTAACTCATTTGAGTAGAACTGGCTTGAATGCAGCTGGGATGACCACTTGGTGGCAATGGATCTCCTCAGGCTTGAGGGTTATTATAATTTCTGTTATTTTTATATTGTCATAGCCTCTGTTGTTATTGTGAAATTTAGTTACAATGTTCCAGCTTTCTCGCACAGAGACCATTGCAGAAGATTGAGGGCACATAGATTGCAAAGTGAGAATCCTGGAGGGGTGTATTGTGGGGAAAATGGAAGTTCCTATGGCCAGGATTCTCACCCAACCCTGGCTGGCTTGCTCACTGCACATGTGTGGGCAACATGTTGTTATTGACTCTATATAAAGAGCTCCACCCAGTGCTCTGGGCTGCAGGAGAGCAGAGGCGGGAGTGGTGGCAGCACCGAGGACAGAGGCTGAGACAGCAGCAAGGGGTGGAGAGGCCCAGAGGCAGAGACCAGCTTGCTGAATGTAGACTTGCTCTGAGGTGGATGGGATTCTTGTGCTGAACCTGCCGCCATGGGAATAAATTGGGTATAAACACTTTTACCCCAAGAATGTTCCACTGTCATTTTTCAGTCTCACTGAATCAAGAGTGAACTTGCCCAGGGCTGAAACCCATTGGCAAGACAAGCACACATTGCATTCTATTCCTCGCCTAATTTTACTGCCTATTGGCTGATCCAGTGTGGTCCAGTAGAAAGAGCAATGGACTAGGAGCTAGGAAGACCTGGAGTTAAACTCTTGCCTCCACCACTTCCTAGCTGCATTATCTTAAACAAATAACTTCACCTAGTTGAGCCTGTTTCCTCTTCTATAAAATGAGAATACAACCAGATGATAAAATGGGATATAGGAAATAAAATGGGAAGAAGAACAAAGATGGATTAAGAGTTATTGATATATACAGCAAAATAATTATGACCAAAGAGCTAAATGGTGAAACAGTTAAAATAATAAAACAGGCTGAAATGATTTGAATACACCGCCAATGTATGATTTTTAGGTATAGCTGATAAAAAATACATTGTTAAAAGGAGGATAATAAATCAGCACTAACACTTTAATAAGTAATCAGAGTTTCAAGCAAAAATATATCTAATGTCTAGAAAAGTATCACCGACTTTTGTCCTCTCAAGTTTTCCTCAAAGATTTCTTAGGCCAATGTCCTCAGAACACCTCATTTCCTTACCCTAGTTCTTCACCTGCCTATGCACCTGTTAACCATCTAACTTAATTGTCCAAAATTAGGAGTTTTCATTTGGCTCTCCTTTTCAGAGGGAAAATTCGGAGCCTGAAAGAGTGAGGGTCATTGTTAATTCATTCACTCAACCTTCAAAGATTTACAGGATGCCTATTATATTCCAGGGGCATCAATCCTAGGGATGGAGAAGACAATTTCTTCCCTTGCAATGGTGTAACAAATGAGTGAATAGGCTTAATACAAGTGGAGGTATGATAAAGGAAGCATGGACAAAGATGGTATAGATAAGTAAAACAACATAGAACTGGGAGTTTGCCATGTGAAAAAAGGGAGAGAGTCTTCTAGACAGATGTAACAGAGCATGCAAAGCCACTAAGACATGAAAGGAAACAGAACTTCTGTGTGGCTGAAACTCAATGTATGTATATTTTTGTGTTTGTGGGAAGGAAGGAATAATTGGTAGAGAATTAAATGCTCTTATATAGAGGTGGAAGAGGCTATTATCTCTAGTCATGATTCGAGGAGTACGTGGAAGATTCTCCTTTACCAAATTATCTACCATCACACACTTGCTAATTCCTAAAATTCTATATTCAGTAATATATTCTTTTGGATCTTTCATTTTCTCTCTCCTTCAAAAGCCCCCATGGGAGAAGCCAGCCAGAGCCACATTAGGAATAATGGATAGTCAGCTGAGGGCAAGAAGGACTTACAAGAAGGGCCCAAAGGAAAGCATCTAGAGATCAATCAGGAACATGTGTAGGTACCAAAGCTACCCTTCACTAACTTTCCCAGTTTTTCACAGAGAACAAGCTCTGATGCAGGATTACAAGAGTGTTTGTTTTCACTAATATAGTATTGGTGGTGATTCATGTGTTTTCTGCACAACAGAACTGTACAATAGGCTGTACTGTGGGCTAATAACTGCCCATAGGCTGCTTACATCCATTCACATCCTCTCCCTACCTTTAAACACTTGGGACCAGTACTGGCATGTGATTTCTAAAGCTGTTTACTGGTGACAGGAGCAAGCTGTGGTCATAGAGCAAAAGGTGTCTCAGACAATACTCAAAGCCTTGAATGACCTTGGCCTCATTAACCGCTGTACTATAACCTCAGTGTTAAGTAACCTCAGACTTCTCATTCCAGGGATATGCCTTGACATGGACAATGAACAGAGCGACATTTGAGTCATATTAATGTTCACCATAGATCTCCAAATGATTGTTAGAGTTGAGGTAATCAAAAATGTTTATAAAAGAAGCCAAATGACTAGTTATATCACACTATGATCCATTTCACTGTTTGACCCTACAGAAACTCAATCCATATTACTTATTGTTGTTGCTACTAATGCTGATACTAAATGATAAAGCTATCAACTCTTGTTCTTTTTCACAAGGGGGTGAATTTATCACTGCTGAACTGACCACAGTGAGACTACTATGAGTTCATGCCCTCTAAAGTTGGCTGAGAACTACAAAATATTGGTGCCTATAGTCTAACTCAGAAAGGGGTATGTCCATAGGAAAAGGACCTACACTACCCAAAAAAAATTACATAAGCTAGCCTTTCAAACAGAGAAGCCTGGGAGAGTTGAAAGATAATAGGAGAGAAAAGAGGAATATACCTCTTTATTTCTTACATTTTCCCCAATCTCTGCATCTCTTGATTTCTAAGAAAAGGTTATAAATGGTTCCCAGATTATTCAATGAAAGGGGACTATCTGAAAACAGGAAAACAGAGCAGTTATTCTTTTAAGTTTAAAGCATTTATTGAATGTTTGCCTCAAAAATTATCTGATTTAAAAACAGTCCTTCCTTACCCAAGTTCTTTTAAGCAAAGCCAGGAGTCAAATGCAGATCTGTCTGAATCCAATTCAGGTGTTCTTTCAATAGAGTCAATAGGAGTTCCCTCTGGAACAAGAGTCTGACTTACTTTTCTGCAACATTATCTCTAGAAGTCCTTACTCAAAACTCTTCCAGAGCCTATTTGATTTACTTTCCTCTATAAAGACCGGCCTGTCTTGCCTTGACCTTGTCTTACATTTCTTGCCTTGAAATACAATTCATCCTTCAAGATTTAGCTCCAGTTTCCTCATCCATGAACTGTCCTGTGGATCTATGAATGTGGAGAGTGATGGAGACAGGAGTTTCTGAGTGGGGAGGAGGCCTGGGAGAACAGAGGACATAGACACTATGTATTTTTCTCTAGGATCCTCAGATTAGTAGCATCTGCTAGACAGTTATTGAATACCCAGGAAGTATTCATGGGGTGACTGAACATGAGAATTGGCTACTTTTCCATTGGTTTTAGATCTGTTAATTCATTCTCTTTGATCCTGGAGACAAACTAATCCTATCCCTTGCAGTTGCTATAAAGTAGCAGAAACAAGCAATAATCTGTGGGCATATCCTAAATATTAAAACAAAATTATACCAGAAAAATTTCACCAGGATTGCTTATTGGCCAGGCAGTATCTCAGAATATATGGGTCACATATACATTTTTAAATTCTACCTGACAGATGTAGGATACAGCTGTTGAACAATGTACTGTTACCCTTTTTTCCTTGGTATTAGGTAGTTATGTGCCATAAATGACTACACTTTGATACAATACTTGAACTTTCATTGTTTTCACTGTGGTTTTCAATATATATATATATGGTATAACCATGATCACACCACAAACTACATAAAAACCTGAATCTGAGTAGGTTATCTATCTAAAGGAGAACTAGAGTGGTTAGCATGGTGACCACTGGCAAACAACACTCAAAACCAACCTCTTGATTCACAGTGGAGACTAATCTTTTAGCTCCATCAGCATAAACAGACTCATCTATCAACAAGAAAAAATCAAGTATCCATACAATCTTGCATTCTCATGACAATGAAATGGCTGTACAAATATCAAATAGCTGTTGTAGCTCTTTGTTGTAGAAAATTTTGTACCGTTTTCATTCTATGACTTTTACAATACAACTGGAGATCACTGCCTTATAAAGGATCACCACTTGAGGAGTTTGGGAATTTTTACATAAAATAAACTGAAATGGAGCATTTAAGCATAATATGGTTGTTTTGGAGGTATCTGCAATAGAAAACAAAACTAATAAGCAGCTCTATTGCAGAACAAGTTATTTTCTTACTCTTCAAGGCCTCCAGCTAGGGATAGAGAATTCCACAGTGGTCTATGGTTCAGAATTAAATCACCGTTATTGTTATGATATTCTTTATAAGCAGAGAGGTGTCTCAGGGTTCTATGCAAAGGAATTCAAAGTTGATGAGCACCATCTCTTTTCCTTTACCCACACATGGGCACTTCTATTTCCTGTGTCTGAAGATAAAGCTTCCACTTCTCTCCTTGGGAAAAAAAATCCAAGTTGCAGCTGCTCTCATATTTTTGAAAGTTTTTCTTTCAAATTCCCTCCATTTGTCAAGTTTTCACTTTCTACTCATCTTTGCATATTCAAATCTTTATATATTCTTCAAGGCCAAACTTGAATGCCACCTTGGGGAAGTACTGCAGCGGATGGGAGAGAGGCATGTTCAACCACAGGTTTTCAATTATAGCTGTATATCAGAATCACTGAGTACATTATAAAAATATAGGTCCTGGCCTTCGTGACAGACTGAATGAATCAGAATTTCTAGGCATAGGAACTGTTATAATTAGTTTTGATTCCCTAGGAGGTTTTCAAGTAGTCATGACAGAACCAGCACCTTCAGTTTTGCATAACTGATCACAAAGTAGATGGAAAGACCTAAAGTGTCCATCTCCTCAGGAGGACTTGAGCATGAGCAATAACAGAAACAGATGAGGTCAAATTTCACTTTCTCTACTTAGAGTCCACAACATACAATCATGCATTCTTTTCCTTTAGAGAAAATATCACCTGCTCCTTCCAGATAACCAAGAAGTCCTCATCCCAGGGCTCTGAAGATGCAAGGTCTCCTGATCAATGTGATGCAGAAATAATGTTAGAGATAAAAGCTCTGGCCATCAGCCAAAGGGGTCAAGGACAAAAATGAGGAAACTTAGTCCTTGGATTGGTAAGTATATGGTAACTTTACCCCAAAAAGTCCCTCACATTTGCACAACCAAGAAATGCCATAGTAAGAATAAGAAAAGAGATGCCAAATGTGCATGCTTTGTAAAATAGGTGTGATACTAAAAATTCATAAGGAAAGTAAATTTTTACTGAATTTGATCTTGACTTAAATTACAAATTATAAATGCACTCTCATGTTAGAGGGAGAATCTTTCAAACAAAGGAGATCAAGCTTTTGGATAGCAAAAGTGTTAAAATAAATAATCTAAACTCCAAGTCAAGCTGTATGCTGGTACTCTGCAACTCACTTCAGTAGCTGGGCAATGCACCCTTCACATTCCCCCTTCCAGGAGTCTTTTAAAATTGGATTATGTCTTTCACAAATCATTTCTGTTACCTCAACTACACAGGGAATGGAAAGGGAAAAACTGATGGAGGCTGTTTTTGAAAAGGAGCCTATCCCCACCCCTAATCCCACCCCTAACCCAATCTCCCACCCCTAACCCCACCACCAATCTAGGCTTATTCACTTACCGGCTATGTAAACTAAACCTTTCTGAGATCAGTTTCATCATCTATAAAATAGAGATAATATTAACTATCTTGATGACTGACTGAATGACTGATTATGAGGAGAGGAGAGGAGGATTTATTTTTATTGATTGGCTGAAACTAACACTCAGTGAATGCCAGCTATGTGGCAAACAAAAATAAGACCATGAGCTATTATCATTTCCATTTTACAGATGAGGAAACTGGAGGCAGAGAGAAATGAAGTGACTTGTCTAAAGTCATACAGACAGTTGATTTTATACTGTTTAATAAATGATTCTTAGCCCTGGGTATACATTAGAATTGTAAGTCATTCTTTTTAAAAGCATTCAAGTTCAAGTTTAGATCCAGAGATTATGAATGAGTAGATTGGGGTGGCCTTTGAATTATTTTAAAATTCCACTAATGATTCTCACATGTAAACAAAGTAAAGCTTCCTGGCTTAGACTTACTTAACTAAGAGTTAGAATATGAACTCTTCCGTATGATTTATTCATTCAACAAATATTCACTGAGCATTTTCTATCTGCTAAGCACTTTGATAGTTCCAGGAATGTATACAGCAGTGAACAAAAGATCACAGTCTCTGCCTTCATAGAATTGACAATCTAGTGTAGAAGACCGATAGTAAGCAATGGAACAAACTGATTTGTAATGAGAAATTGGACTAGGTGCTCCAAAGGAAACACTGGGGTGCTATGACAGGGATTAATGAGAAAGTCAAGTTGAAACAGAGTGGTCAGGAAAGGCCCCTCTGAAAGGCAGGCTTTTAAGCTGAGACCTATAGACAGAAAGACTAGCTATAGAAATAGTCAGACAAAGATAGTACCTTTAGAATCAGCAAAAAGTACACTTATTATTTATTCATTAAAAATATTCACTGAGCATTTTCTATGTGCCAAGTGCTCTTATAGTGCTGGAATGTATACAGCAGTGAACAAAAGATCATGGTCTCTGCCCTCATACAGCTGACAATCTAATGGAGAAGATGGATACTAAACAGCTGAATAAACTAATTTATAATGGGAAATTGGAATAGGTTATAGATTAGTAATTAAGAAACAACCCACCATCCCTTTAGCAGAGATAATGTAACATTTTAAAGATGATTTTATAAGTTTCATAATTATGGGGTGGAATCATCACAAAATATTCACAGTTGTTCTTAAACCATAGTTGAGTGGTTTAAAAGAAAGAAATTCAAAGTTCTGTATATTTTTGGCAAAAGGTTAGTTATTTAAGTCATTATTGTGTGCAATATAAACATGATTATTATGTTACACATTTCCCTCGAACACACGGTTAATGTCTGAGAGAAAATTTATGTCAGAGCTTTGAGGCATTAAATTCCCCCTGGGGATACCTTTTTCCCTTGGGGATCTTTAGGAAAAAGATATTCATCTGCTTAAGATGAATTAAGAACTCTTGTGGAGTTGGGAAAGCAGATTCTGACAAACATATGTGAAAACTGCTGTGGTGGCTGAGGAAAGACCAATAAAGTAAAAAAAAACTAATCAAGTTTTTCCAGTCTCCTGGGTGCTATCATTTTGTTTTGCAAGGCGCTGAACTAACAAATTTAAAATGTTTGCATTGATGACATCTGAAAGAAAACAAACCTACTTATTGCTTTTAATGAAAAAGAGAGCAAGAGTGAAGGAAGGAGGAAGAGAGATAAAGCACAAGCACACAACCAAGAGACTGTGAGTTCTAACCAGAGTAAATATGCTTTAATAGCTTCATAGAAACCTAAAGCTCATAAATTTTCCTTCATGTGCCTAGGATGACAGAGAATTACAAATTTATGAGAGCTTTGTGTTGGAAATTTGTATATTATCTTCAATGTTATACAAGGTTTGATGAAATGGTATTCCAAGGACTGCTTGCAGTACATCTTAAAGAAAGTAATGTAAGACAGTCATCTACCGCAGTTTTCACCAATGCTTACAATCCTTTCTTCATTCAGTCTGTATATTTTGATTCACAACCCTCTGCTGAAATTCTGCTTTCAGGAAATATAAAGTAGCCCCGCAAATAGCTTCAATAGAAAAGTCTACCAGCCCTCATGCACAAGAATCCCGTCCACCTCAGAGCGAGTCTGTCTGCATGCAGCAAGCTGGTATCTGCCTCCAGGCCTTTCTGCTTTGACAGCTGACTAGGTCTCTGTCCTAGGTGTTGTCACCAACTCGTTTCTGCTCTCCTGCAGCCATGCAGTGGCACAGAGCACTGGGCAGAGCTCTTTATATAGAGTCAATAACAACATATTGCACACACATGTGCAGTAAGCAAGCCGACCATGAAAAATCTTACCCAAGGTAAGCCTCTGAAAGGACCTTCTGTCCATGGGCTCTCTGCTACTATCCCAGATTAAACTGTACCATTAATGGGCAGTTTACCATTAATAAACCCACTTGCTCCTATCTTCAAAAACAAAAATTGGTGTAGCTTGCTTATTGAGCACTTATGTGCTAGACACTTTGTATACATGATCTCACTTATTCCTCAAACCAATTTGAGAAGGTGGGTTTTTATATACCTCACCAGCAAAGAAATGGAGACTAAGACAAGCAAAGTAACTTGTATAAGGTCACACAACTAATAGAAAAAACAGTATTTGAAATTCAGGTCTGTGGGATTTAAAATTTTTTTCTTCTTACATGGAGTTCTACAGTATCCCACTCTGGGTTATTATTTTTTTAATCACCTATATATTGCTAAAACAAAGGAGGGGGAACCATTCTTCACGTCTATTGTTTCATACACAAGTACACAGAGCTAACACATAAAGCAAATATCTTTTTGGTATTAACAGAACTTCAAAGTATTCCAGAGCTTAACATGAGAGATTCCTTCAGCCAGCTAACCCTTTGTCACACAGGCCAATGTGAATATACAGATTTGAATAAAATTTACTTACTTTTCTATCATACTTTCATATGCCCTTCCTCCTCTGTCTCTACTCAAGTATGTATAAAGCAAAAAAAAAAGATAAGGTGTCAAACCCAACCAAGCTAACTTAAAAATAAAACAACAACAAAAAACACAGACCTTCAAATGCAGATAAAGGTGGGTGTGGGGGGCTTAAATGGTAAATTTCTGATAAATTTCTGTTACTGGGCTGGATTCTTAGCAGGGTAGCCAAGGTTACTCAGATTCTGTTGGCATTCATACCCAGCAAAGCAGCTGATGCAGTTAAAATATGTAACACCAGTAAAACTACACAAATCCTCCCAAGAAAATATCATGTAACTGTAAATTATCAGCTTTAAAAAGATAAACATACCCAACATATATTTTAAAGTCTTTCAACTCAATAACAGAAAGACAAATAGCCCAATTAAAACTGAGAAAAGGTTCTGAATAGATAGCTCTTTAAAAAAGTTATAAACAGCCAGTAAGTACATGAAAGTATATTCAACATCTTTAGCCATCAAGAGAAATGCAAATCAAAAACACAATGAGATAGCACTTCACAGCAATAAGGTAGCTGTTACTAAAAAAAAAAAACAAAAAACAAAAAACAAAACAAAACAAAAAAACTAAAAAGGACAGTAACAAGTGATGTCCAGAATGTGGAGAAATTGAAACTTTCACATACTGCTGGTGGCAATATACAATGGTGCAGTTGCTTTGGAAAAGTCTGGCAATTCCTCAAAAGGAGTTATTACCATATGACCTGGCAATTTTATTACTAGTTTTATACCCAAGAGAAATGAAAATATATCTCCATACAAAATCTGGTATAGAAATGTTCATAACACTATTATTTACCATAATTGGTAACAGGGAAAAACAGCCAAATGTTCATCATCTACTGAGTAGATAAACAAGTGTAGTACATTCACACAATGGAACATTATTCAGCTATAAAAAGATACTTGCTGCAAGAAACCTTGAAACCATACTAAGTGAAACAAGCCAGATGCAAAAGGTCATACACTTCATGATTCAATTTATATAAAATGTCCAGAATAGACAAATCTATAGAGGTTGTCCAGGGCTGGTGGGGATGGAGAAAATGGGAAGTTACTGCTAATGGGTATAGTTTCTTTTCACGGTGATGAAAACATTCTAAAACTGATTTGGTAATGGTTGCACAACTCTGTGAATATACCAAAAATACTGAAGTATACATTTTAAATCAGGTGAACTTTACAGCATGTAAATTTAATATAAATAAAGCAGTAAAAAGGCAATGTAACTCATGAAAATCATTAATATTTCTCAGAGAGAGAAAAACAGAAAATAAGGGTCATGCAGCCAAGGATTATAAAGAGAAGGGAACTACAGAAGGAGGACTCTGCCATCTTTGCCAGCAGCCATTTTCCTTTAGCATATCTGCCTCTGTACTGACTCTCAGCCCACCAGCTCCAAAAAACAAACTGTAAAACTAAATGGCTGGGGGCCATTTGGTTGAAAACGATCTCTGAGACTGAGACCAGGGTATCCCAACTTGGATAAACATCAGGAAGAAGGTGCTTGCCAGCCTGTCTTCTACTTTTATGTGTTTTTCTTTTCAAAGAGAAGTTTCATTAAGTGATAGAAATAGCAAGTGTGTAAACTGTAGCTCCTGAAGGACAAGCTCATTATTTAATTTTTGAAAACAATTCCCTGGCCTTGTTGTCCATGTACACATTCAATATGGCAGCTCATCTACAGGCACAATAGAAGATGGATATGATACCAAGAAAGTTAGTGCAGGGTTCAATAGCAGTGAACTATTTGTCAGCTACACAGTGGAACCAAATGGGTGCATGGTTGTCACTACTCTTAGTACCAATAATCTAAGGGTAAAAGAGAATTTAGGGGAGTACCACTGAGGGCCTGAATTAAAAGCCTGCTGTAATGGGAATTGCCAAAGTACCCATATTCCAGCTTATGGGCCATGAGGACTTCACGGTCTGCAGCCATGTTGCTGACATGGGAGCACAACCATTTCTCTTTCTAAAGAAGAGTGTTTTTTGGTATACATTCTTCTGGCCTTGATGGCTTGGCAACCTGATACAGAAAACTGTTACTGTGTAATATACATAAAAACTCACAGGTTTCCTGGACATTTCAAATATGTTTCTTTGATTCTTTTCTGTTTTTGTTTTTGTCTTTCTGTTTCTGAGGAGGTGTTTTTCTCTTCCTTTGCCTCTATATGTGAAATTAAAAAAATAAAACCTTAGTAGAAAAAAGAGCTGATATTTACCAAAATAAACACACACTAGTTTCCTATGCAAGCAAAAGCAAACCACATAAAGAGAATGGCTAGTGCCACCCCCTACCCCAAATACACACCCCAAATGTATGGGGTTAAAGGAGATAACATCTGAGGTTACTGGCAAGCTAAGATGTTGGCAGTTATATTTTTGAGATGCTAATCGGAATTTCTATATTCTTTTCAGTTCAACTTATAGAAAGGGGAAAGATGGCTGCTCTTCCACATTGTTTCTCCCCAGCCATAAGCCCTTCTCAGTATCTCAGTATAGGGCTTATACATTTGAGTTTCTGAAAGTACTTATCGTCTTCTGTTAGGTATTTGAACATAGTATTTCTTTTTCTAACCAAAGTCACTATTACTTGTAATGCTATTCCATTTTGATAATCCATGGAGTATTTGGTATATCTATGTATTATATACCTCCAAACAGATCCTAATGGCACAGTGCAAAAGTTCTGACCACAGCCAGAGCTAACCTACCTACAGTTATTTCTACATCTCAACGTTTTGCAATAGAAGAGAACTCTCTGACCTCTACAGTTGTCAGGAGAAAAACAAACAAACAAACACATCACTTTAAAGAAGTCAAGGATTTCTAAGAATTTTGGGATCTCTTTCAGTGTTTCTTTTCAATGGATGGATGACCTAGTTTTTCCTTTTCACACTCCCTTCTCCTTTTAAAAAATAATTGCAAATGCTTTCTCACCATCCCTATCATCCACCATCCACTGTTCAGCAGGTTCAAAATTTAATTCTTGGCCCAATTCTCATACCTCCAGCAGCCTGTCTTTCTCCTCTACATAGATTCAATGCACTTCAAAGTAGGCCCAGATCCCATAAGGACCATCTGAGTGCAATTAGCAAATATCATATGTGCTATCCACACTCTTTTAGATTATAAAAAACGTTTCCATTACTTTTCCAAATGTCACTAGTCAGAAGTCATTCCCAAAGAAAGAAAGAAAATCTGCTGTTATTTAGGTTTACCTTTATGGTTTCCTTACTTTGCTTAATATTGCTTGGTGCCATAGAAAGTCAGAAAGCTTAAGCATGTGGTTTTTACCTCATATTGAGAAGTTAAAGTTTGGCTCTGAATTGCTAGTAATCACATGACCTTAGGCTAATTGTTTCTATCCCAGCAGTTGCTGCACCTGTACAAAGAAGGAAAGCCCTATTGACATCTCTTCCTTTACTTGGATTATCTTCTAAAGGTTGATAAAGCAATTGCAAGATATCAAGAAACACTACGCTTGATTAACATTTTTTTAACTTAATGCTATTGCCAAGGTTCTTGGGATGAGGACCTCTGTTGCAAACCCAGTAAAGGAAAGCTGAGAGACAGTAGAGTGAGTTATGATGACAACCATTTCCCTAGGTTTCAGGGTTGGGCGACATAAAAGTCTCCAAAAGGATAGGGAGTAGGCCTAAGCAAAAATTGAGAGTGCAAAGCACACACATGTCCAAATTAGCCCAATGGGCCATCAGGACACTTGAATATATTTTCATTTTGACAAAAGTTGTTTTCAGGAAAAGTTGTCTTATGGGAAAGTATATAAATGGGTGCTGCCTCTGTTATTTGAGATGGTGGGTAAAAAAGGGAAATGAAAGCCAAATCTGACTCTGAGAAAAAGCTAGAACTCATTACCTTTTAGAAGACACGTCAGGAAGGAACACAGTTACTAGTATTTTTTCAAACTGCCTTCTATGGATGGTGTCCAACATGCCTTCCATAGCTGAAGAGAAGTAAATCATCAGTTGGAAGAATTGTATGTCCTACTGTGGCAGGAGTCTTAGACATAATCTACTCTAATTTTTCCTACACTTCCATCACGTTTTACAGGTAAGGAAAACAGGACCCAGAGAATGGAAAGGAATTTTATCTTCTCCAATAGCTGTAAGACTTAGAGCAATGTTTCCCCAACTGTGAAATGTATACTACTGGTCAGATAATGGGATAAGGTGGAACTGCAGTAAGCTTTCTTTCGTTTTTTTTTTTTTTTTAGTAGTTTTGCATTTATTTTAACCAGCATTTTAAAACCACTCACAGACTGAGTATTCGGTGTGATGATTTTTAGGTTAAAAAGGTAAAGTCCTTACTTGTTAGAGACACACACTGAAGTATTTACATGTGAAATATGTCTGGCTTTAATACACTGAAGCAAGAGAAAAAGTGAATGGGGAATAGATAAAACAAGAATTTCAAAATGCTGATAACTATTGAAGCTAGGGATGGGTACATGGGGGTACATGAACTTATATGTATTTTTTTAATTTTCCATAATCATTTTTTAAAGTGGGGGGGGAATACTGCTTTCTCGTATACAATACTGATGTGAAAGTTTCTTTATAAAGTACATTTATTAAGTGCAAAAGGCAAGTCAATATAAAAGAACATATTAAGTACAGAGTGATAGAGGTGGCATGCAGAGAAATAAAAACTTGTGAAGGTGTACTTCATTGGGAATGAGTGAAGTTCAGGAAACACTGTCCTAGATCAACATCCCCAAGAGATTTATGAGGCAGAAAACTACTATTAGCAAGTACTCTGAAAAAGTTCTCCTCAAAGTGCTGCTAGATGACAATAACTAACTTTAACTGCATCTTCAGTCACTCATTGGAGAAGTTACATTTTAAGTTCTACTTTTAATTATTCATTCTGAAACTTTCACAATCAACTAAACACGAGGGATAAAACCACCTACTCTACAAATTCAAACAGATATTTACTCTGGCAATAACTAGCTATGTAACTGGGAGAAAGCCCCTTTGCCATTCTGAGCCTATTTACAATGAGAGGGTATTAATAACACCCTGGACCTGTAGGTCATAGGGTGGTGGAGCAGAACTCTCAGTCCACATACCCAGTGGGTCAGCTTGCAGCGTTGTGAAAGTCACAAAGCAATAGAGATGATATCACAAAGACTTGGGATCACATGATCATAAGAGAATGTCATGGATTTGAAGAGTTGGGAGGGACTTTTACAAGTCAGTCACTGCAGCCTTCTATGTGATACCCCAGAAAAACAATACATATGTGCCAAATCTGCTGTCCTCAATGTAGAAACATTACAGGGCTATTCAGAATAAATAGGACTATTGGCCCAGACTTGGAAGAGCAAGATAAATAAATACTGATTCACAGAAGAACTGGTTCCTCTATCTTACTCCACCTTTATTACTCAAAGCAAAATTATCTAAGGTTAAATGTTACACAAGTGCTTTCTGAAAGTGTCAGTATTTCAGTTGCCTCTGTTGTCTGTTTGCTGTTCCTGAACTTACTTCTAATGTCCCTCTGAATATATAGACACTTAATCTGAATGAACTTCCAATCTCTGATTTGTAGAATAGTTAAACTCAGCAGAAACCACAGTTGATGAGAAGACTTCCACATAATAATAAAACAAATATTTAAAGGGAGATGATTATGTGCTAGGTTCAAATCCTTGCTGTATCACATTTTAGCAGTAGAACACTAGCAGCATCACGTTTTAGCCGTAGAACCCTAGCCTGGTTCATTTATGTCTCTGGGTCTCAATGTCTTCTTTTATAAACTGGGCATTAATTCCTACCCACCTCACTGGGCTGCTTGAGGGTTAAAATGTCAGAGCACTTTACACATACACAATAACTTTGCAATAAATAAGGTTAGGTTGGTCCTGGAAAGCATTTACGCACAATGGAGCAAATTTTAGAATGCTGATTTGGTTAAGTACAAACTATTTTTGACTACCCATGATATATTGAACTAGCCAAACACATGGCAGGGTTTCCTACTTGAAAAGTGATTTTATAGACTGGTTTAATTATTCTCAAGGCTTACATTGTAGTCTAGTGATCTGCTTACAACTTGAAATCCAGCTCCAATCACACCAGTAAAATAGAAAAAAAAATCTGAATTGATGTTTCATAGAAAATCACACTAAACTCCTAGAAGCTGTCCTTTTTCTTTTATGTACTAGAATTTCTTAATCTAATATTTTATCAATATATTGGTCAACAATTAGGAACTCTATTCCTTTAGAGTATATAGAAACTATACAATAATATTTGCTGTAACGAGATATTTCCTGATATTCTGATTTGGATTTCTTTTTTACAAAAGATTAAAAAGAAAATAAGGAAGACGCTACATACCTGAGGTCATAAACAGCTGCCACTTAAATATTTGCTGACTAACAAAATTGGACACTTTATGCTACATGTATAAAGCATTATTTTTACCATGGATGTATTATCTCAGAAAATTCATGTGTTTCCTTCAATCCAATTCTCACCTTCCCTCCCAAAAAAGGCAGAATCAATCCCAATCAATATTTACCCAAACAAAACAATGTCCAGGGTTTGCTACATAAGACAATCTCAGAATATTATTTTAAGTGAATAAATTTTCTTTTATGAAAAATCCACAACTATCCTTATGTTTCCCTAAATAAGTGAAAACTTTGGCACATGCAATCATTCAGTCACTATTGAAACAGGCTTTATTATGAACATTGTACAGATAAACAAGAAAATTGAGGTTTGAAGTTATCACAGTTGGCTAGAATATGGAGCACATATACAAACCTCTATGTTCTGACTGGAATCTAGCAGCACATACTCTTCTTCATTTAAATCAATGTAACAAAAGAAAACCTCAACTCAACTGTCTGAATTATAAAATACAATTTTTATGTCTTGGTTTTGTTATTTGTATTATTTTACATTCAGTAATTCAAACTATGTTGAGAGTCTGCTTATTATAAAGTAGATACAATTATTTAGTCATCCTTTCAATTGTATATAAACAGTATGTTTAGCGTGTTTGATAATTTTTAATTTAAAATATATTTAAAATATCCCTCCTATAATCTTATAGGAGAATTAAATTTCAATACTCATGGAACTCTCTTTATTGATCATAAAGCACTTGACTTCTGGATAGATGTTCTTTTAGCACAGTACCAACCAAGTTAATTGCCTACACCTAGATAATGTAGATGTTTCCACTGAGTCTAGTTCTCTCTTAGTGGGCTCTTCCTTTTCAATGCCTACCATAATTGAGAAGGAGTAACACTCTTTAGAATTCTGCATATACATTAGACAAATGAACAAAACAGATAATGGTGACATCTGAAAAATCATGGCTGCCCTCATAAAGCATCACAAATACGCTGGGAAGAGTGCAGAACTGGCACAGAGGGCCCCTGCCCATATCAGTGGATCAGTTTTTACAACAGCTGCAATGACATTTTAAAATCTCTCCTGCAAACAAACAAGTATAATAAACATTTGGAAATTTCCCTCTTGCAGTGGCAAAATAATAACCAAAGGGAATATATCAAGCAAAGAAAGACCAAAATAACTTAAGTTTTAAATACAAGAGGTAACCTTCTATTAGACAGAAAAAGGAGAACAGGCCTCTTCCTCATCCCTACCCTTCCCTCACTGTCTTCTTTGGATGGACACAGCTCCCCAAGACAGGAAAGATCAGATACTGCTAGGCTTCTCTCCACGGCCTTCATCTCTCCATTTCCTGTAAGTTCCATCTTGAGATCCTAACTGACTTTATACAGATGAGAAACATATCCATCCCTCTGTCATTTTTCATTTTCCATTGTGTCTGTACTCTTTTTGCTCAAAGTCACCTTTGAGCTATCTGTAGTTAACTCTTCAAAATAAAAAGCCATACAAAGCAACAAAAGTAACACCTTCTAATCCAATAAATGAGCATCACAAATAAGACTTCACAATACAAATAGATGCCTTCCCTACCATCAATATGCTAAGTTTCTCTACGTTGAGTTTTCTCTAAGAGCATATATCTTAAACAGCCAGTCCTTTCCAGTTTAATTCATGGAGACAGTGAAATTAACAGGAAAATATTTACAATTTAAACACCACTCATTCCCAACAATTCTCCACACACACAAAACTATCATGTTCATAAAGATATAACATGTATAATTCTTAACCAGCTCTTTGATAGCACACATAAACAATCATGCACACCTAAGTACCAGGAAGGCCAGCAAGCTGGAAAATAAGCACGAAGTTCAAGGCATCTGAGGTATTTCACAAAAGAATCCAATGTATTCATTGGAAGAAGATGGTCTTCTTGTGAGATCAGTGGGCACATATGCATAGACATATAGCCAACAACACAGAAACAGACAGAAACCAATACACAGAGACATCTACATGGGAATGTCTGGTCACAGACAAACAGAAAAATACATGGAACAACATACATACAGTCAGATACACACAGAGGGACACACAGAGACAACCAACACAACTGATTCCAAATATACACAGTTCTTTCTAAAGCTGATGCACACAAAAAGGAAGATACATGCACAAAAATCTAAGGAGGCCAATTCCAATGGATGCATACAGAAGCATAAGTAAGCCCCAAACTACAAGGGCTCGGAAAAGCAAGTCACAGGGATACATGGTTAGAGAAACATGAACTAAGATAAATAGGTAGGTGCCATCAAAACATATACAGAGAGACACATGGAGACAGGTACACTAGGGACAAAGAAAAAGGCACACAGAAAAGCAGGCACTCAAAGAAGGGCTAATATACAAACAAAAATATTTATCCCAAAACAGGACTGCATAGGCACACAAATAAAGATCCAACTAGACATAGAAATCTACACACCAACAGAAAGAAAGAAAGCTGTTACACAGACACTGTACATATGGGCTTGGAATAAGAGACGTCCACAAAGACAGAACAATGCCTGTGGGTAAAATTGCAATTTCTGTGGGTAAAATTTCCAGAATCTCCCACCTGGCCTTAGTGCATCTCTACATCAGTAGGTGTTTCCAAGGGGTGTAGTGAAGTAGTCCATCTCCATATCAATAGGTAATTACAAGGGCAGGGCAAGCAGGGCTTATTTGGACTGGAAAGGTTGGGTGGGGCCTCTTCTTCTGCAGCCAGGTCCCGAGAGACACAGGAGAGCAGAAGTGGACAACTACTTGTAAGAAATAAAAGGTTTCTTCCACTTTATTTCTCCCTTTGATTGATTTCAGTTTCAAAGGTATTTTGCCCTGGGATTCTCTCCCGGAGTTACATTTCCCAAACCCAGAGGGGGGAAAAAAAAGACACAGGACAGAAGAATGAATATAAAGAAATGGGGCACATTGACTTAGTAAGATACATGACTGAGATACAAATACAAAATAAAAGCCATGGTCCCACTAGAAAAGCACAAAGATATTGTTTCTAGGTCTCTGTGTCACAACTGTTCAGAAATGGAGTCACATAAACAGATGCATGTAGTCTGGTACACAACAACATGAAAACATCAAGCCAGGACATGTGCAGAACCCCACAGCTGTACTGTGCACAAAGTCTGAAAACTGGAGGCTACCAGGTACCTTGCTTACTGTCACTAGGGTCCTGCAGGCAGGTCAGTGTGCATGAGAAAAGCAGCCTTAGTTTAGGGAATTAAGTGCCTTTTTCAAGTTAATAATAATGAATTGCTCAAGCTCCTCACCAGTTGGCCACCCACACTGTAGTCTGCTCCAAACCACTGAACTCTAAAACAGTTTAATAAGGAACCTGATCAACATGCCTAGTAGATAATGCTGTGGCTGTAGCCTATAGGCCACAGTACAAACCTTACTACACCACTGGGTTCTAAGTTTTCAACCAAAGAACCTCCCACCTTTGTGAAGCCAGAGTATCATGAGGAAAAGGTACAAGGAATGTCAGGACCACTCTGTATTCATTTCCTTAGTGCTCTACAAATTCCTGCTCAAAACAGGTCTCCAGCACCTTGGAGCAGAGTTTTTTCATAGACGTGAAGGTAAAGCAGATTAGTTCGGAGGAAGTCCTCTCTGCTCCTTCAGAAGAGAGCAGCTTGGCAAATCAGAGTGGACAAACTGATGAAACCTTTATGCCATACACAGTGAGGGAGGGGAAGGAGACAGATAAACATGTCCTCCCTACGCGAATCATTTCTTCTTTAATTAGTAGAATTCACAAATGTGATTTTAATGAGGACCGTGGTATGAAACTATTACATGTGATAATCACACTATCTCCATCTAAAAGCAACCAAAGGGGAAGGGAGGGTACCTATTCCCATTGTCTCCAACCTATAGTGGAAAGGGTCAAAATCATGAAGATAATAGAACATCTGTGCTGGAAGAGGCCTTAGAGAGTGTCTAATACCGACCTGGAGTAGAGTCCCTTGATTTGTTTCTTCTTTTTTTTAAATAACATAGTGCCCTGGATTTTAATATGAATGTTTCCTGAGGAGTTTTATGAACCTGGTCTAATCCCTTTCCTACCTGCGTTTCATTACCCAATCTGTACAAATGTCCCTTCTAATTTCTGACTATCTCTGATTTTTTGTATAAGCTTTCCCCACTTCAACTCACTGTTTTGAATTCATGTATAAAGGAGAAACCCAATTAGTCCTTGGAAATGGAGAAGACAGTAATGATTTTCACCAAGTCAACAAATTCCTGTTAGATACGAAGAAGAAAAAAGCTCAGATACAGACATGTCTACTTGAAACAATCCTCAATGTTATCTCTGAATAAATAAGAGGGGCTTTGGGGAGGTGCAAGAGGGATTTGTAGCATCTGCTCTGCTTGTCATCTGCTGACCCCTAAATGTGTAATCCTCTTTTCACACTTGATCAATGCATAAGCAGTCTACTGCCATCAGCTCATAGTTAGTACAATTGTAATGAAACTTCTATAGGGGCAGGCTAACCACTTAAGCCACACATGTTCAGCCTTTGAGGAAAAACAGGAAAAGGTTTTATCACTGAAGTATAGCATTTAGTTTCTCAACATAAAAAAGCAACAATTTGAATCTATAAGCTCTGTCAGAAAACAGAACACTTTTAGACATATCCTTTCATCTGTAAAATTAGAATTTATGTCCTAATTTACAGATGAGGAATTACTGACTCACAACAATTAACTAGTGCATGGTTACACAGATAGTAAACAATGAAGTCTGGACACAAACCCTAGTATTTTAAGCATACATTCACTGCTCTTTCATGTATCCTAGTTTTCTTCTTCACTCATGGTCCTTCTGGTAGTCATTCAACTCCGCCTCCTACCTTGGTCCAGCAGAAGGAAAGACAACCCTGGCAGGAAACTCAGGGCTGAAAGTAACTCATACCTAGCTCCCACTCCCATGTCTGCACAGAAAATAGGGAAGCAGGAGGGGGTCTGGCATTTGACTGACAGGTAGATGTTCAAAAAAATGTCATATTTGATCAGAATCAGTTTACCCATGCTAGGAAAGAGCCCTGAGTGTCAGGTTTTCAAATCAAGTGGAATAGTGATGCTCCAGGTCTGTTGACCATTTACTTGGAAAAAAAATCTCAGATCAGCTCTTATATAACAACCTTGTCATTCAGATCCTCTCTGTAGTATATAACCACAGGGTTGGACCTCACAAGGACAACCTAAGTCCCCCATAACTCCTACTTAGCAATCCCTCAGCTCCCATCCACCATCACACACCCAACCCCTCCCCCCGATCCCACACACACAGAGGCTAAAACATTCCACTTCTATTCTTAGAAAGACAGAATTAGATTAAAAGGAAGTTACTTATAAGGCTTCATATTGATGTACCCAAAATAAAAGACTTCCCCATTATTGGAAGAGTTATATTCACTATGCAAGAGGGATATGACTTCAGATTTTTGGTAATAGCATTTCATAATTAGATGTTCTTAAATTTACTACTGAGATGTCATTCCCCCAATCTGTGATGTTTGAGACCTGAGATGATGCCTTATTTCTCTTTGTATCTACAGAATCCATCACAGGTACAGAATTGGCACTCAGGAAATGTATCAGTGAATATGAGAATGAATTAGTGAATTAATAAATTAAATGATTATCACTCAACCAGATTGACATGGCTGAGAATTAAAAAAAAAATGATGCTCCACAAACGGCAAATCAAATCATTACATGAAAGTTGGAAATAAAGTCCCCAAATGAAATGTGTATTCACTCACTCTTTTATTCAATAGCAAATTTGTGCAGAGATCTTGAAAAAAATGAGAACTTAAATTAAAAATTCATGGTTACCTGAAAGTACTTAGTGAACTTTCAAACACTTTATACTTCCTAGGAATTGGAATCATTTAGTCTCAAACATGTTCAATGGCTTCACTCCCATGTTCAGTCCTCCACCATTTCTCATATCAATTGGCTATAACAAAGCCAGCCACCATGTTCTTAAACCATCTAAAAACTGAATGCAAAAGGAAAAGACTACATGTGTATCAAACCATTATGCTGTACACCTGAAATTAACATAATGTTATATATTAATTATACCTAAATAAAAACGGGGAGATGGTGGGGAGGAAGGCAGAGCACTAGGTCTCCTTCCAGCTTTAAGCAACTTTTGGCTTACCTGATTTCTTTTAGGTACTGGGTATGGCTGCCTGAACAAGTCACTGATAAAATATCTTAATACCAACCTTTTAAGTTATCCAAGAAGCATCCTTTTGGATTCCCTCTGACTCTTTTGCCCAGTGGTGGTTTCAGCAAAGTGAGGGGCTATGAGGAAGATTTTTTGGGGAGGGAGATGGCATGGTGGAAGTGGAGTGGCAGGCTATGCCAGTTGTGGGAGACAGGGTGAGGAATTAGAGATGGCCAAAGTAGATGAGAGAGGGTGTCAATGATGTAGTCTAGTTTTCTAGGTGCAAGAGTAGTTGCCTTGAAAGAGAAAGGAGCTCAGAGTCTGTGGACCAGGGTTCAAAGAGGCCAGTACCAAGGAGAAGCTCAGGACTTTGTCAGATTTCAGGACTACAGGTTTACAGGATAAAAACCAGAGGGACAACTAGCTCTAAGAAAGCCCCTCTCTGTACCTGCAACAAACACTTGCTAACTGCTAATTTCTCCACTAATAAATTCAGAAGTGCAGTGGAAAATTAAGTAGAAACAAATATATGTCACTTTTCAGTAGCTGGCATGTGCCATGGTAACAATGCATATGGCCAGAAACTGAAAAGGAAAGAGGAAACTTAACACAGCAAACTGACACTTTCATGCTATTCTCAGTACCAATAGTAGGAGCATTACAATTCCAGACAGCTGACCCACTGGTACAAGTGCTCCCTCCCTCTCACCCATACCCTTTTATAAACTGAGATGGAAACCAAAAGTGATAGAAGAGTCATGGGGCTAGAAAACAGATGCTCCCTAGAGTCACGGTGGCTAGAAGTGGCTCACCTTATTTATCCAAATTGATTTCACCTTTCAACTTACTCCCCCATGGGCTGAGGTGTAGCCCTGTCTCTTGCAATCTGCCAGACTCTCTTCAATGACTCAGCAGATCTTTATATATACCCAGGCAAAGAACTGCTCAGAGACACAATTAAAACTTTTTTTTAATCTGTTTGGGGTTTTCAGAGGTGATTCAGGAAGGTCCTTTTTTAACATGAGGTGCCCAAGTAAATTTGGTACTGCTGTGAAGCTGTTGCTCTATGCTACAAGACTTGTTTTCGTTCTGCTGTCTGCCATTTGCCAGCCATGTGGAGCATAAGGATAAGAAGCGGGACGGGTCCAGGCTGTGGAAGGAGTCAAGGAAATTTCTGCCCAGTGATTCAGTGGGGAAAGGGGACCAATGTGTGCAGTGGGGTGACTGAATTATATATAGGAGTCCCAAAGTCACCAAGGGCCCAGACTTTGCACTGGGTCATTCTGTTCTTTGTGGAGGACCATGACCTCTGGATGAGAGGTGAGGTGTTCTCACTTTCCCTCTCTTCTCAGAACAGCTTAGTCTTGCACTTTGAAACAAGCATCAACTAGTAAAAGATTTCAGCTGGGCTGAAGAAAGTAACTTAGTAACTCACATTACCAAAGCAAATCACACTCCCTGTTATCTGCAATGACCTCATGCTTACATTCCAGCCAAAGCAATCTGGAGACTTGGAGCTTTGTGGAGGGAAGAAAGAGGCATCAGTGGCCTTGGGAAAGGTCCATGTACTTCAGTCTGAATCTAGCTCTGCTCTTCCCAAGTTCTGCTTGCCTAGTCTAATAATAAAAATAAAATTTAAATTAGAAAAATAATAGCTCTCATTTATCAAGTTTTTATTGTGGGTCAGGCACTGGTCAAGATGTTTTACACTAGTTAGTTCACTTATCCTCACAAGAACCCAATATGGGAAGTATCATGATCTTTATTTTAGAAATGAGGAAATTGAAACTAAGAAAGATTAAGTGGCTAAGAACACACAGTAATTGTCAGAGCCAGGATTTAAACCAAAGTCTCTCAGACGACAAAGCCTATGCCTCAACCTCAGGCTCTGAGAGGTTAAGTTAAACACCTAAGGTCATACAGCTGGCAAATGGCCATGCCAGAACTGAAAGCCAGGTCCAGTTTGATTGCAGGGTCCTTTGTACTTTTCTTTAGTGCCTCCTATATGAGGAACAAAAGCCCTTGGGGTAAGTAAGGCTCTCAATATTTTCCTAGGTCCCTGATCTCATAGGGATGGCAAATTCAAATGAGTAGAAGGATCAAGCAAGTTATTTAAGTGAATAAAGCAGGTTCCTGGTGTCTGGGCAAACTGGAAAGTACATGTCCCATCTAGAGGAGCAGTTGCTCCTTGCTTCTATCTGGTTATTGCCATGCAGGAATGGAGGCCCACTAATGCCAGATCTTTATTCCCAAAACTGAAAATCTGAATTCTTATGTGAAGTGTTAGCAGTTAATTTCATAAACACACACGTGCACCCACATACCGACACAAATATGTTCGACATAAATCTGATGTAGGGTGAAACTACTCTGAAAACATGTTTTCCTTTCACTGTACTGAATTCTATTCTCATCGGTTTTGTCCTTTGGAGTACTACAGAAAAAATATCTAACTACTTTATTGATGACAGTCTTTCACATGTATTGAGACAGTATTTACGTCCACTGCTTTCTGCCTCCTTTTCCATACCCAACCCAGCATCTCAGCTTCTTCAGGTTTTATAAGAGATATCCCATGAATAGTGGGGTTGAACACAACATTGTAAATAAGGTCTGAACAGAATTTAATAGAGCAATACTATCACTTCCTTTATATTCTGAATCCTGTATTTCTATTAATGGAGCATATAATCCATCAGTTGTTTTGGGCAGTCACTCAATACTATTGACTCAGACTCACTTAATAAAGATATACTTACAGAGTACCTATTATATGCCACACTCTAAACTACGTGTTTCATATACCTTACACAAAGATATCCACGAAATAATATTTGCCCTAAAAGATGGTAAATTTGGACCAATATATAAGACATGCAAACAAAAACTACAATTTAAGTAACTAAATACCATATATGGAAAAGGAAAAAAGAGATAAATATCAAAGGTATTCAGTACTGATTCTTGACTTGTACCTAACATCCATTGTGTCATCTGATCCTCTTCTCCCAAAATCTTATAAGCTAGAGATTTCTAGCATTAATTTACAGATGAGAAAATGGAAATCTACATTCTTTAATCATATCATATCATAGAGATCACTTCTCCATGGGCTGGGGATGAACAATTTCATCTTGTAGGAGACTGTATTGTGGCTAAATTTAGAAGAATGGATAGTTTTAAAATTGGGATAGCCTTTAAGGCCAAAGGAATAATAGGGAACACAACAATCAGATCTATTTGGCTAGAGTTTAAGGTTTTTGTATGGGAATTATAGGAATTAAGGCTGGAAAATATAAGCCAGATCATGAAGAGTCTTGAATACTAGACTTAAAGCATGTGGGCTTTTAACCTATAAGCAAGTGGGAAGAAGCTAAATTTTCAAACATGCATTACATAACTGCACAGCAAGTTTTCCTCTATGCTAAGCATTGAGAATGAAGAGGTAAATTAAACAGAGTTTCAATCTTCAAGAGATTTATAAACTAATGGATGTTTAAAGGAGGATACTAACAATATTGTAGCTGAACTTTGGGAATGTTAATCTGGTGGGATGAATGTAATATATGAATCAGAGAGCAGTAGAGGACTAGCGAGAGCAGGAATGAGGTCACTGCATTAATCCAGGCAAGAGCTGATGAAGATCTGAATGAAGAAATGACTGAGAAAGTTTTGGGAAACAGTAACTCATCATTTCACCACCCTAATTCCCAAAGACTCTAGCACATCTTTCCCTACACAGTTTGGGGTCATCTCTGATGGGAAATTCTGTACCTGAAAGAATAAAGATACCCCCAGAAAAGAGCCCACCCTATCCAGTTCTACATCTGACCTGACATATTTTGAGTCAATCCAACACGTAGCAAAGTCCAGCAAGTGTCCAAACCAAATGACATACCATCTGTAAATATAAGCATTGTTAAGATTTTTGGTCTGTATTGGGTAGTTGGTGACTGAAATATCTCAGTCTAATTTAGTCTTTTTTATTGTAAAGGCTGATCAAACACAGTTTTCAAATGGACAATTGGAAACTCCCACAGACTATACACCTTTAAACAAAAATGAAAAGGAAGGAGAGATAGAGTAAACAGGCCCAAAACATGTTTTGGAATCCTTTCTGCCCCCAGACATCAAGGATTTCCATCTTTACTCCCAACTCTTAGTTTTTGCAACCTGTCCATCTACTTAGAGGTTGGACAATGCTTCATGGATGTGTCCCAATATGACAAGTTTCAAAAGATGCATCTTTTATGTACTGATGATTTTCAAAAGAAATGCCTAAGCAGTTATCAGTTATATGAATGGTATCTTTTTAAAAAATGGTATCTTTAAAAATAATCTGGAGAGAAATAGACATTTACAGTAGACTGCTTCCATTTCCACAGTAACAAAAAGCTATCCAACAACTGCATTCATGATTTTCCAGGGAACAACCCATTGGGCCAGAAGGACAGAGGTAGCATCTTGTGGAACTAGGAAGTTTCCCTTCTTATTTAGAGCAAATCCTATACGCTGACAATTTTTCCTGACATCTTTGTTCCTTTTGTCCAATGTCTGAAAGGAGATTGATTTTAATTACTTTCCTCATTTCTTGTCCAATCTTACTGATGGAAAAAGTTAATTAAAAAAAGGTGAGGGGCAGGGCAATACAGAAGGAGGGATAGAAGGAGACAAATGAATGTGAGAAGGAAGCCAGAGTGATAGAATGTAAAGAGGTCTGGCAGTCTGGAGTCTCAAGTTCAAGCTTTAGTTCTGTTAATTACTTGCCATATGACCTTGAGTAAGTGCCTTTCCTCCTAACAGCCCTTAAAAAAAGCTGGTGTATATTTAAGGATAAAAGTTGATCAATGTTTAAAGTTCAAGCACAATGATTTTGTATTAAAAATACTGTAATATGAGCAGCATTCTTTTCCTTAAATGCAGAGGAAAAGAATATAAACTGTGGAGCTGAGCTGCCTAGACTCAATATAGGCTCTTCCACTTGTTCTGTAACCTTGGGCATGTTACTTCACTGTAAAATGGGAATGATAATAGCACATACGTCAGAGGTTTATCTTGAGGATTAAATGAATTAACACATGTAAAGCACATAAAACAGTTCACGACACCCCCCAAAATCAGCTATTTTATTTTTCTAACCTTTGTAACTCTCCTATTTAAGTAGGTGTTGAACTTCCCAGGTTTGAAGTGGGGTGTGAGATTTTCAACCATCCTGGGCTCTCCAGATCTTTTTCAATAAGTTCTATAGTTCTTATTTCCAGTCCCTATTGTAAATGATAAACTTCTTTCTGCTACCGACTTTATGTCCCTTCACCTCCACTTTAATCCCCAGACACACAGCTATTTGGTAAAGATCAATGGACTACAATAGGGGCAGTACATAATGAGGTCACCCCAGCCACCAGTGTTTTGGGGTGGTAGCAGTGAACGGCTGGTTAATCTGAGAGGCTGCTGGTATCACAGTCATTAGAACCTTGATTTTACAAGCCAGATTTCCTAAGGAGACAGACAAGCTCTGTAACTCCCTAGCTGTGTAACCTTTGGGTAAGTTACATAACCTCTCTGGGACTATTTACCAAGGTTGTAGTGAAAAATAAATTAGACAATCCATGTAAGACACCAAAATTTGGCACACAGTAAGTGCTATGATTATTATTACTATTATTATAATTATTAGTTCTGAGTGGGGAATAACTTTTCTAACATAGACTTTTCCAAGGAAGCAAGAGACACTAACCCTCAGAACAGGCTCTGACGAAAAGGCACTAGCTTTTTGTGTGACTTTGGTTAACTTCCTTCCCATCTCTGTGCTTCAGGCACCTCATCTGTAAAATTATCTAGCTGGACAAGATTGTCTCCCAGTTTCCATAAACTGTAATATTCTACAATCTCAGGACATTTCTGCTCAGATTCTCTGTAGGTTATAGGTTTGATCAAAGCTCAGTAGCCTTTAAAAGTTTGCTGTGGTTTTCATGGATAAGTTATTTGGGGATATATTTCAGTAAAAGCATAATAATAATATTTTGGTTTGGTTGGACACAGCAGCCAATTTGTGTACTGGTCCAGTTTTTTATTCACTATTTAGCTTACTTACCTCATTTAAGATATGGACCAGAAGAGGAGAGTCACTCTCCCCCACAAATGAGGTCTCAAAATAACACTAAGGAAAGAAGTGCCAAGTTGGAATCCAGAAGAACTGAGTGTGTGCTCTAGTTCTGTTTCTAGCTTGTTGTTTTACAATGAATGACATTCTACCTCTCCAGGCCTCTATAAAGTAAAAGGGGAGAAGGAAAAGAGCAGCAAAGGCCTAGGTGATCTCTAAGGTCCCTTTTAATTTCCTTGAAGGGCAGAAAAGCTGAGGGTACTCCATGAAAACTGAGAAGAAGCCATCAGGATGTTCACCAGATAACTCAAACTTTATACATTCAAAATCAAAGTCTTGATTCCTACCCCCTGCTCCCCCACGCACATATACCTACTCTACAATATTCACCATCTCAGTAAATGGTAATCACATTTTTCAAATTGCTCTGATTAAAAGTTTGGCAATAAGCTTTGACTCCTCTCTTTTTCTCATAATGAAAATCTATTGTCAGTAAATGCTATCTGTTGTACACACCCAGAATTCAGCCACTTCTCATCTCCACCAATACCACTCTGGTCTAAACCACCATCATCTCTCACCTGAATTGCTGCAATAGCTTCATCTCCCTGCTTCCCCCTTGTACCCATGGTCTCTTCTCCACATGGACAATCAGTAAACAGACAAATGTATAAACTATCAAAGAGTGGTAGATGTTATTTAGAAGAAGGATCCTGTTAAAATGTAAGTCAGATGGTGTTACTCCTATGCTCAAAACCTTCCAATGGCTTCCCATATCAGAGTGTAAAATCTAGTCCTATCAAAGACCTGTGATGCCCCTCATTTAACTCTGATCTCAGCTCTTATCACTCTCAAATTACTTAAACTAGCTATATAGGTCTCCCTGCTATCCTCCAGCACACCAAGTGTACTCTTGCCTCAGACTCTTTGTATTTGTCTCTACCTGTGTCTGGAATAGTCTAACCCCAGATAACCCTATGGCTTACTTCCTCAGTTCCTTCAGGTCTCTGCTCAAATACTACTTTCTCAGTAAGGCTTTCCCTGACCAACAAATATAAAATAGTTCCTGCCACTATCAGTCTCTATTCCCCCACCCTGCTGTGATTTTTCATGACACTTACCATCCTTTGATATATTCTATGCATTTCTTATCCCTAAACTGTAAACTCCATCAAGGCAGAAATTTTTGTCTGCCTTGTTCATTGCTGTATCATTGGTGCCTAGTATAGAATTTGGCATGTAGTAAATGCTCGATAAGTATTTGTTAAAAAATGTAGTCTATAAAGTAGGATAGCAAGGTTACTGTCACCTGGCACTTCCACCCAACCCAATTAATCTGTCGGTGAGTGGTTAAGAGACCCAGAACCCTTAAGAACTTTATGAGTTCCTATTAACAATGTCAGTTAAGGTTCCTTTGCTGCTCTTAATCTCCTAATTACCATCTATGAGGCAAGAGAGTTGTGATGTGTGATTTAAAAGAAAAAGGAACACTTGAATTTACGGAGAAAGAGTGAGACTTAAATCCCAGCTCTGCCACTCTGAAGCCATTTGACTTTAGACATGTTACCCAACCTCTCTGAAAATATTTACAATGGGAATAACAGCATTATAATAGTATGTAGAGTATTATAATACCATAAAACTTGGCTACTTATATAAGGTAGAAATGAGGCTGAAGTGAAATAATGGGATATGAAGTTGCTCTGTAAATTGTAGAGTGCTACTGGAATTTTTCCTATGTCACTGTTCCCTGCTCCACATCAGAAAAAAAGTCTCAAATATTCAAGCAGTTTTGTTAAAAAATGTTTTGCATCCTGGGAAAGAACATCCCACATAAAATACTAAGCACCGTGGTAGTTCTTTTTGTAGTCTGGTACTAAGCGGTTCTGACTCAACGTATCCCATGATGTGTTGAATCACCAGAGGCCACCATTCCCAGGGAAATCCTGCCACAGGACACTTGCAGTCCCGCTAGTGGCCAGATGGTAGAACTACACTTCCACAAGTAAAGAACCTACTCAACCTACAGAAAACAAAGCCCATAATTAAGGGATGGGCCATTTCAAAAAGTTACATAGTCTAATTCAGCAAAGCCCTTTTTTAAAAAAGTCATGTGCCCTTAACTCCAATAATTGTTTGATCCGTGCTTCTCACTTCCCTCCCTTAACCAACATCCTGAGACCCCATTTATACAGAACCTCAAAGCAAGCCTCCATGATCAATGCAAACTAGAGAGCAGAATAATAATCCTTGATCTGCCCACCACAGTGGGTATCCTCATTGGCTTTCATGCCAAACTTAGACCCATTAAACACCCTAAATTTTAATTAATTTCTCATTTTATTTCAGACTGACATATTCAAAGACATCAAAACATGTTCTCAGCAAATGCAATAATATAGCCAAACAAACTGAGGAAGAAACCAGTTACTAACTAGACAGGGGTGGCACTGTTAAAAAGAAGAAATAAATTTCAACCCCTAACTTGAGTTCACTCTTCATTGTCTTTCCAGAGATACAACCTCCTGTTGTTTGAGATATTCAACAAGATTTATAGTTCAATCATGTCCCCACCTAATCCATGAAAGATAATAGCAGCCACAGGTAATACTGCTGATCATGCTAACTGCTTCAGGGTACACTGATCATTTTTTAAACACCTACAGTTAAAAAATCCATACCAATATACTAACAATGAACTAGCAGAAAAGGAAATCAAGAAAACAGTTCCATTTACAGTTGTATCAAAAATAATAAAATACCTAGGAATAAACATAACCAAGAAGGAGAAAGACCTATACTCTGAAAACTATAAGACACTGATGAGAGAAATTGACAAAGACTCAAATAAATGGAAATCTATCCCATTTTGAATAGGAAGAATTAATATTGTCCAAATGGCCATCCTGCCCAAAGCAATTTACTAATTCAATGCAAATCCTATCAAAATGCCAATGGCATTTTTAAATGAAATAGAGCAAATAATCCCAAAATTTATATAGACCACAAAAGACCCCAATTAGCCAAAGCAATCCTGAGAAAGAACAAACCTGGGGGTATTATTCTCCCTGACTTCAAGCTATACAACAAAGCTATAGTGATCAAAACAGTGTGGTACTGGCACAAGAGCATACCCATTGATCAATGGAACAGAATAGGGAGCCCAGAAATAAACCCAACCATATATGGTTAATTAATATATGACAAAGGAGCCATGAATATGCAATAGGGAAAAGACAATCTCTTGAACAAATGTTGGGAAAATTGGATAGCTATATGCAAGAAAATGAAACTGGATTACTATTTAAATCCATACTATAAGAATATGATACTTTATCCTCCATTTACCTCATGGTCCCAAGCACATAGGCTGGTGAAAATCATGTCTGGACTTGCCTCACCTTATCTCTAAACATTTCACCCCACCCCTTAAGGTCCAATCACCAACATCCCCATAGCAGAACACACCCTATCCCTACTCCTTAAAAATGCACTTCCTCACCCACAAGCAACTGCTCTCTGCTCAGAGGCAGACATTCTCTATTGCAGCTACTAAAATCTCTTGCATGGGCCCATGTCTCCTGAGTCGTGCTGGGGTAAGGAGGGTCATGGCGAGATACCCCTTCACTGGTGCCATGACGGTTGAGATTCTCCCATTGACTTTGCTCTTCCTCCAGGAATCTGAGCTGCTTTGGGAACCCTCACTGCCCAATCCTTCTCCATGGGCTCACTGTCCATTTCCCAGGTCGCTTGTCTTCTTGCCCAACTCTGGCCTTCAATTTGGTAAATCTCCCCTTCATAGTCAACTTAAATGTCCCTTTGGAAGCTGGGAAGTGACTGCTGAGTGTCTGGCATCCCAAGGGCTCCTCTGGGACAGGGGCACTCCCAACCATGACTTTCAGAGTCACGGTTGAGCCCCATAGTTGACCTTTCCTCATCTTCCGCCTTTTCCCATGGTGAGAATCTCTACCCCTTGGGGTTTGATATCCTTCTCATTTAACAAAATCCTGGTACCAGGTATCAACCCTCCTCGGTGTTTTCACCTCGACCACTCGGTTAGAGGTGGTGACGACCCCCTAACTGTGTCTGGTCTTCTCCGTGACCTTCTCTGGAACGCCTCAGCAAATTGTGGATGGTCTCATTCTCACCATGGGATCTGGCCCCTCCATTCCCACAGATTCACCACCAGGGTGTTTACTCAATAATCTAAAACCCCTCCACCTCACTTCAGACCTCAAACCTTTTAAGCTTATTCGCTACTGTAATGAGATCTGGCCACAATATTCCTTGGATAACCAGTCTAAATGGCCTACCAATGGCTCTTTAGATCCTAAAATTCTCTGTGACTTATACAACTTCTGTGAGTGCACAGGCAAATGGAAAGAGATCCCATATATTCAGGCTTTCTCCTACCACAGAACCAAGCCCTCTCTCTGTCTCCCCTGCAATCCTAAACACCTACTACTCGCCTTAAAGTCCTCACCCTCCAACAAACCTGATCCCACCACCTCCTCTGAATTTGACCCTGCTGACGACCCCCCACCCTATCGACCCCAAATCCCCACGGCACCTCCTCCTTCTCCTCCTCCTCCTCAACCACCCAGTCCATCCAGTGCTGCCATGGAAACTGCCCAGCCTCCTTCCCCTCAACCCCTGCCAAGTCTCCCACCACTAGCTCCCATTCGTGGCAGGGAAACAACTCCGCCTCCTCAACCACAACTATTTTCCCTCCCATCCCGAGAACACCTACCAAGTCTTCCAGTAACTCGCTCTTGAACCCAGATCCTAGCCCCACTACGGGAAGTAGCCAGTACAGAGGGCATCGTCTGGGTCCATGTCCCTTTCTCTCTCCCTGACCTATCTCAGACTGAGAAAAGATTAGGCTCTTTCACCTCCAATCTAGCTACTTACATAAAAGAGTTTCAGTACCTAACTCAGTCATATGATCTTACCTTTCATTATATTCACATGACCCTGTCCAACACACTTTTGCAGGAGCATAGGTGAGTCTGGAAACAGGCTAGAACTCATGCCGATGAGGTTCACCAAACTACTACAGCCCATCCAATAGGTACTGAGGCAGTTCCTGACCGAGACCCTAATTGGGACTATAGTATGGCAGGGGGAGTCACCAGCCGAGATCAGTTCATCACCTGCCTCATGGCGGGTCTCAGGAAGTCAGCCAATAAAGCCATTAACTATGAGAAACTCCAAGAAGTTTTTCAGGATAAAACTGAGAATCCCTCTATGTTCATAGACCGCCTCACCAAAGCTCTTTTACAATATACCAACCTAGACCCTGAGACCCCAGATGGGAGACAATTATTAATGACCTACTTCTTCACCCAGAGTTTCCCCGACATTAAGGCTAAACTTAGACGTCTAGAGAAGGGACCCTTAACTCCTCAGGCAGAAGTCCTGGAAGTGGCCTTCAAAGTATATAATGGAAGAGACGAAAAGGCCCATAAACAAGACTATCAAATGCTGGCTAAGGCCTTTCAACCTACACCAACCACTGGTGCTCGGGTATCCTCACTTCCTAAGAAGCAGCCAGGGGGACCTCCTGGTCCGTGCTTCAAATGTGGTCAAACGGGTCATTGGGCTAGAGCCTGCCCAAATCTCTGGAAGCCCCCCAGTCCATGCCCTAAGTGCCATCAGGAGGGACAATGGGCTGTTGACTGTCCTCGCACACCAAGATGTGCCAGGCAATCCAGCTCTAACACTCCACACATAGACCTTCTGGGTCTGGCAACTGATGATTGAGGGGGCCCGGGACTCCTCCACCCAGCCACTACCATCACTGTACAGGAGCCCAGGGTAACCACTGTGGTAGTGGGTAGGCCCATCTCTTTCCTTTTGGACACCAGGGCCACCTGCTCAGTCCTGAAGGAGTTTTGGGGAACTACCCCCTCTCACAGTCCTCTATAGTCAGGATAGAGGGGACATCTTATCAACCTTTACAAACTCCCATGCTTCACTGCATCTTTAGAGGCATTTCCCTCTTTCACTCCTTTATGGTGATTCCCCATTGTCCCATCCCCCTTATGGGAAGAGACTTATTACACAAGGTTGGAGCTTCCATTACTTTTGCTCCCGGACCACGCCTCAATCCCAACTTGCCTTCAATTCCACTTTTACTCGCCCTCCAACCCGCTGCAAACCCACCTCCCTCTCCTTTTCCTCTGCCACCCCATCTGGTCAACCCTGTAGTCTGGGATACCCTCACCCTCTCTATCATCACCTGCCCCCCAGTAATTATCAGACTTAAGGACCCCGCCTCTTTCCCTCTCAACCTCAGTACCCACTGCCCCTCAAGAGTTTACTGGGCCTGCAGCCAATTTTCCAGGAACTTTTATACAAACGGCTACTACAACCAGCCAATTCCCCTTTCAGTACTCCTATACTGGCAGTTAAAAAGCCTAATGGTTCTTATAGGATTGTCCAGGACCTAAGAGTAATTAATGCAGCCATTGTTCCCATCCATCCTGTAGTCCCTAACCCCTATACTTTATTGTCCACCATTCCTGCTTCCACCACTCATTCTTCTGTCCTTGACCTCAAAGATGCATTCTTCACAATCCCCCCTCCATCCCAACTCTCAAGATCTATTTGCTTTCACCTACACCAATCCTACCACCCAGACATCTACTCAATTAACCTGGACAGTCCTTCCCCAAGGCTTTAGAGATAGTCCCCACCTTTTTGGACAGGCTCTGGCACAAGACCTCAAATCCATTACTCTCTCGAGCTCCACCCTCCTTCAATATGTAGATGATCTTCTCCTGTGCAGTCCCTCCCTACAAACCTCTCAAAAGGATACTATTCTCCTTTTAAACTTTCTCTCAGAACACGGCTATCGGGTTTCACTCTCCGAAGTTCAGCTGTCCGCTGCTCAAGTCACTTACCTGGGAGTTCAGCTTTCCCCGGGCTACAAGGCCATTACCATAGACAGGAAAAAACTTCTTCAAAACATGCCTGTTCCAAACAACAAAGATGAAATTCTCTCCTTCCTGAGTGTCTTTCTGGGTTCCTTCGTTCATGGATCCCCAACTTTTCACTTCTGGCTGCCCCCATATGAAGCTTCCTGAGGACCTCTCACTAAACCCCTCTTGACGCCCGTAGCTAAGCCATTCTATAAACTCCAGCTAGTCCTTCTACAAGTCCCTGCTCTGCACTTGCCTGATTTCCCACTCCCCTTTTCTCTATATGTCTCAGAAAGGCAGGGCTTTGCCCTGGGAGATTTGGGACATATGTTAGGACCCTCCTTTGCCCCAGTTGCCTACCTTTACAAACTCTAGATGAACTCCTACCCGGTGCCTCCCACATTCATGAGGGCACCCTTACTCAGGCCACATACACCTGGTTTACTGATGGCAGTTCCTTTATCCATGAGGGTGTTCGATGGGCAGGATATGACATTGTCTCTCTAGACAAAACTATTGAGGCAAAGCCCTTACCCCCTAACACCACAAACCAACAAGCAGAACTGATCGCCCTTACCCATACCTTCACTTTAGCGCAGGGGTCCTCTCTTACTATCTATACTGATTCTAAATATGCTTTCCATATCCTACAGTCCCACGCAGAAATCTGGAAAGAAAGGGGACTCCTCAACACCAAGGGCAGCTCTATTGCCAACGCCAAACACATCATACCACTGATAGAAGCCTCACATTTCCCAACAGCCATAGGCCTAGTACATTGCCGCTCCCATCAGTCAGATAAGTCATCCATCTCCCTTGGTAACAACAGGGCATATGAGGCAGCCCAAAAAGCAGCATTATCCCTTGTAATAGATGCCCTTGTTCCAAGCCCTAAAAAATCTGTTTCCACAACTACCAGCCCGCCTTCCACTGAGGCCATACTCTCCTACTTACATCACTTATTCCACCCTAACCTCCAATCTTTACAACACTTTCTTAAAACTTACCTGACTCTTTCTCATTCAGAGACTGCCTTCCTCAAAACGCTCACCACTTCATGCGAGATTGTCAAAAAGTCAATCCCAACTCACCTTCCTGACCACCAACATTTCCTAGCCATCAAACATGAGGGCTCATTCCCAGGACTGATTGGCAGCTCGACTTTACTCACATGCCTCCAGTAAAACACCACCAGTATCTTTTAGTGCTGGTGGACACATTTTCAGGATGGGTTGAGGCCTTCCCCACAACTAACAAATGAGCCCAGATTGTTTCCAATGTCCTACTGTATGAAATTATCCCATGCTTTGGAATACCTACTTCCTTACAATCAGACAATGGCCCCAAGTTAATCTCTCAAATCTCCCAAGCAACCACTAAAGCCCTTAACATTCCATGGCATTTTCACATCCCCTATCACCCACAATCCTCATGTAAGGTGGAAAGAACCAATAGAACCCTCAAATCTATTCTTACTAAATTATCCACCTTGACTGGATAAAACTCCTCTCCTTGGCCCTACTTTAACTCCGAGGCTTACCAAAAAAACCTGCTACACTTTCTCCTTTTGAACTCATGTATGGCCACCCTGTGCTTCCTCCAGGTCTCAACTCAGAACCTCCTATCCTTCCTCCTCATCTTATCAACCCTTTACTTCAACACATTCGCTCTCTACTCTGGTCCCACACTGACCTCTATACACCAAAACCTCAAGACCCCACTTCTCCTACTTTCTATCACCCAGGAGACTCTGTGCTCCTTTCCCTGCCACACCAAGTGACATCATCCCTAACTCCCAAATGGCAAGGACCATACACGGTAATCCTTTCCACGCCCACTGCAGTTAACCTCCAGGGTCTTCCCCATTGGATATACAACTGCCAATTTAAACCGTTTGTCTCACCTTATACCCCTCCCACCAAATCTCTCACAGGTTCCTACTCCTCCACCTTGACGGGACCTCTTACTCTCCGCATTTTGCGATGCTCTTCTCCACTTCCACTCATCACTGAAGAAGTTTCCACCAGCACAGAGTCCTAAGACGTCCCTTACAACTGCCACGCATCATGCTTCAGGATTGCTAACCCTTGTCTCAACACTTATTCTCTCACCAGACCTATCTTCCCCAACACCAGCCCTTTCTTCTCTTTCAGACTTTCCAAAAGATTGCACCATCAAGGATTCCCTTTGCCCTACAGGTTGCTTTTCTGCCTACACATATGTCCCCAAGGAATACTGTGATTTAGCCACCCTATGTAAACATTGCAATCAGAAATACTGGACAGGGCAATCCAACCGTAAGGCTAGGATAAGCCAGTGCCCCTTGAGAACTAGGGGAAACAGTGCTTCTTCCCGCAGTTATAGTTGTACCTTCTTTACCCATGCAGGCATGTCAGATTGGGGTGGAGTACAGGATCAAGCCTGCCAGGAATGTCTTTACAGTATTGCACCAAATACTTCACAACATGTTCAGTCTCACCAGGCGTGCCCTCAATCTGTCAGTCAGATGGGAAACCATACCTAAAGACCCTCTCCTAACTCAAATAGTTAATACCACCCATCACTTACTTAACATTACCAAATCCTCTCTGGCTCAGGGGTGCTGGATGTGTTTGAAATCAGGCTTCTCTCACTTAATATCTACTCCTCTACAATTCAGCAGTTCAGTACCCCTCAATGGAATTCCCCAGACCTGGCCAATGTCTCACCCAAGCCTTCTAGAGTGCCCTTTTTCAGTTCTCCCAGAGGTGTTTTCCTCAACAAGAAACACCTCTGTAGGAAAATTACAGAAAGAACTGATGCCGGAGTTCTTGTTCACGAAGCCGAAGAATGAGCTTAGCAAACAGGCAAGGTAGGAGAGCAAGGTACAGGCTTTTATTTAGAAATAAAGTGATAGGACAGAGCTCCCAGCTCACGCCAGGAGGGGACAAGAGAGTCCAGTGTGCTGCGTTGTCTAGGGGGTTTTGTAGGCAGATTGGGGTTTTTCGAGAACATGAAAAAAAAGGCTTAGGGGTGTGGACTTGTACCACTTGCCCTGCCCTCAAGGAGGGCTGGGTTGTTCTCTGCTTGCTAGGATTGTTTACAGTAAAGTCATGGATTATGCTGTGATACCTTTCCCTATTTGTAAAACCACTCAATAATTCTAGGCCAAGTTTCTCCTGGCCTTTTGACTTTTAACTGACCTTACTGAAGATGTCTATATTCTTAGTCTGGTATCTTGTTCCTAGAGGATTATTGTGACCTTGACTTTGCATAATGCTTAACACAGAGTTTCAAAAGGGACTTCTTTGCCCACTGTTATATCGCTGACTGTAAATATCCCACCCTGTTTTTTCTGGAGGCCCTCACCCTACTCTGACTACGCCCATGGTCCCTGTCTCAGAACAGTGTAGACAAACTCACACCTACTCACCATATGCAAAGGCTCAGTGTCTGCCAGTCCCTGAAACCTCCCTCCCATGTGGGACAACTGTCTATCACTGCCTTCCCCCTGGATGGAGAGGCACATGCACTTTGGTCCTCTTATTTCCATCCATAGACACTGTCCCAGGGTACGAGGAAGTCCCTATACCCCTAATGGGCAATGTAAGACACCGACCCAAACGTGCCATTCAATTTATTCCCCTACTAGCCACCTTAGGGGTCACAGCAGGCATAGCCACCAGAACTGCTGGACTAACCACATCCACTACTTATTATCAACAACTCTCTAATCAACTAATAGGGGATATTCAACAAGTAGCTGAATCAATATTAACCCTTCAAACCCAACTGGATTCTCTAGCTGCTGTGGTACTCCAGAATCGCTGTGGATTAGATCTCCTAATGGCTGAAAAAGGGGGACTCTGCCTATATCTGAAGGAAGAATGCTGCTTTTATGTTAACCAGTCCTGAACAGCAAAAAACAAAATCAAACAATTACAGGAAGAATTGAAAAGAGAAGACAACAGCTAGCCCAAAACGCCTCTTGGTCTATCCCTAGTCAACTATGGCAAATCTTCCTCCCATTTGCTACTCGCCTTCTCCTAATCCTGATCCTGCTCATAGCCCCTTGTCTTATTAATTGCCTTCAAAAAAACACTCCACTCCCAAATGCAAAAAATTTCTAACCAGCTTATATTACAGGATTACCAACCCCTCTCCAAAGACGATGATCCTTATTAAACCTGGAACACGCCATTGCCACTTCAGACCAAGGGCTCATCTGAGGTAAACCCCCCATCAATACAAAAATAAAATTCATCGCCCCTAATCAGCAGGAAGCAGTTACTGAAGGCTGACCTTCACCCCTTCCCCAAGTCCTCTACAACTTATACAACAGAAAAGGGAAGAATATAAGAATATAATACCTTATCCTTCATTTACCCCATGGTCCCAAGCACATAGGCCAGTGAAAATCATGTCTGGACTTGCCTCTCCTTATCTCTAAACATTTCACCCCACCCCTTAAGATCCAATCACCAATGTCCCCATAGCAGAACACACCCTATCCCTACTCCTTAAAAATGCACTTCCTCACCCATGAGCAGCTGCTTTCTGCTCAGAGGCAGCCATTCTCTCTTTCAGCTATTAAAATCTCTTGCATGGGCCCTATCTCCTGAGTCGTGCTGGGGTAAGGAGGGTCGCAGTGACATACCCTTTCACATACACAAAAGTAAACTAGAAATGGATTAAAGACCTAAATATAATACATGAAACCATAAAACTCTTAGAAGTAAATATAGCCAAAAATGTCTTGAAAATTAGCATGAGTAGATTTTTTCTTGACACGTGTCACTAGGCAAGGAAAACAAAAGCAAAAATGAACAAGTGGGACTCCACCAAACTAAGGAGCTTCTGCACAGCAAAGGACACTATCAACAAAATAAAAAAGCAACCTGTAGTATGGAAGAATATATTCACAAATTGTATATCCAATGAGGGTTTAACATCCAAAATATATGAAGAAATTATGACTGAATACCAAGAAAACAAATAATCTGTTTAAAAAATGGGCAGAGGACCTGAACAGACATTTTTCCAAAGAAGACATATAGATGACCAATAAGCACATGAAAAGATGCTCCACATCACTATCATCAGGGAAATGCAAATCAAACCACAATGACCCATCACCTCACACCTGTTAGAATGTGCATGCTTCAAAAGACAAGAAATAACAAGTGTTGGTGAGGATGTGGAGTAGTGGGAACCTTTCTACACTGTTGATGGTAATGTAAATTGGTGTAGCCACTATGGAAAGCAGTATGGAGGTTCCTCAAAAAACTAAAAATAAAAATACCAAACAACCCAGTAATACCACCTCTAGGAATTTACTCAAAGAAAACAAAATCTCTAATTTGAAAAGATATATGCACCCCTATGTTTACTGCCACATTATTTGCAATAGCCATGGTATGGAAGCAACCAAAGTGTCCATCAATAGACGGATAGATAAAGAAGAAGTGGTACATATATACAATGGAATATTATTTGGCCACAAAAAAATAAAGAAATCCTGCTATTTGTGATAATGTAGGACTTAGACATTATTATGTTAAGTGAAATAAACCAGGCAGAAGAACACAAACACTGTATGATTTCACTTACATGTGGAATCTAGCAACAAAACAAAACAAGATGGACAAAACAGCAGTAGACTCATAGATACTGAGAAGGGACTGGTGTTTTCCATGGGGGAGGGGTTGCAGTGGGTGGGTGATATAGGTGAAGAGGATAAAGAGGCACAAAATCTCAATCATAATATAAATTAGTCACAGGGATTAAAGTGAACCATAGAAATTATAGTCAATAATTCTATAACATCTTTCTATGTTGAAAGATAGTAAATATACTAGTTGGGGTGAGCATTTAATAATGTATATAACTGTTGAATCACTGTGTTATATACTTGAAATGAGTATAATATTATATATCAATTATACTTCAGTAAATAAAAATATAGGAACAAAAAGATAAAAATAAAAAATTTGTATGATATAATCCAGCATCTCAGCATACTGGCATCATGGTGTTAATATTATGTTTCATTTTTGCTTTTTCAAGTAGCTTTAAGCTCCTTAGGACAGCAACCCAAGATTGTCCTAGAATTGTGTCCCCTTTTCCCTGATCTTTTCCTAGCACACAGTTGGGTATATTGTAGGTGCTAATGAAAAGTGGGTTATTGATGGATACTTTATAAAGATCACTTTAATAGGGTCATCACTAAAGATAGCGAGCTCACAAGAGGACCTTTTGTTTGGTGGCTTGCAATTTGCTTGCGATTATCAGGACACAATAGATGTAGCTAATTAGATATGACCATTAGCCTGCAGTGTTAATGATGTCAAAGTTCAGTCCCTTTACAGGTAAATTTTATTTTTGCTTTGCAGCTATGAACTGAACTCTCGAAAAGAAACCCAAATTATATGAGAGTACGTGAAGCATTTACTCTTCTAGAAGTATACACTAGAAGGAGTGGAGGCATTTACTATATCCAAAGGACAACATATAAAAACATAAAATTATGGTTCTGGATGTTTACACAAAACTAAATATAAGTCAAATGTAGCTAGTGATTTATTTGCTCTAGTTTACATCTGTTACCTTTTCATGTTAGTTTTCTGTATAGAAATGATTCTTTTCCTTGCACATAGTTCCCAAATCCAAATACTAAAATGAGGATTAATATCTGCATAAACCTTAGTAGGTTTATTCCTGCTGTTCTCTAAATACCTGAAAATTTTAGAGACACTCTTCTATTCATCAAGGAAGGGGCTGGTACTATCAATTCCAGTTCACAGATGAGGAAAATTAAGAACAGTGTCTCTATGCAGACTTTTCAGACAGGGTGAATGAAGTGTGCTTTAACTTTCATCACAGCAGCAGAAACCTTCTGCCTCTTAAGTCCCAGAGGTGTTCAAAACTTACTACCTTTCACCAAGGTGGCAGGATACGTCAGTATACAAAAATCAATTATATTTCTATAGGCTGGCAATGACCAATTTAGGAAGGGTATTAATAAAACAATTATATTCATAATAGCATCAAAATTAAAATATTTAGGAATAAATTTAACAAAAGAAGTGCCAAATGTATACTCTTAAAACTATAAAACATTGTTGAAAAATGAAAAGATGTTCCATGTTCATTAATCAGAAGAATTAACATTGTTAAGATGGCAACACTCCCCAAATTGATCTACAGATTCAGTGCAGTCTCTATAAAAATCCCAGATGGCTTCTTTGTAGAAATTGACCTGTTGACCCTAAACTCACAGAAATTCAAGGGTCTGAAAATAGCCAGAAACAATCTTGAAAAAGAAGAATAAAGTTGGAGGACTCACACTTCCTCATTTAAAAACATACTAAACAACCTACAGTAGATTAAAGATGGCGGCGTGAGAGGTGAGACAGGGATTTCCTCCTAAAACCACATATAATATGAAAATATAACTAATACAACTAGTCTTGAAAGAGCAAAAGGAAAGAGGACTAAAACAAACTAACTGCATACACCTGGAGACAAGAGCCGACCTCACGGAAAAGGGTAACATACTAAAGCTGTGGTCCTGAGGAATCTAAGCCCTTCCCCCACCCCAGGTCACCGGCAGGAGGAAGAGGAATGGAGCAGGGAGGGAGTGGAGATCTGGGACAGCTGAATACCTAACTCTGGAGATCTGCTCTGGGAGCACAAACCTACATTTCATGGTGCTTGCATGATACTCTCGTAATTAGGGGATTGGAAAGCTAAGAGAGGCAGAATTCCTGGACAGACTAAGATTCCAGCTTTTGGAAAGCAGGGATCCATATCCAGCTGCTCTGGGATGAAAGAAAGGTGGGCAGTCTGAGAGGCTTCCTCACAAAGAAGCCCTTAACAAGAGGGTTGCTAAAGGGGCAATGATTGCACAGAGCTTACTGCTCAGGAGAAAGGACAGGTAGACAAAATTGTTGAGGTGTGCTGTGCCCAGCAGATTGGGAGCTTTCACGATCTTCAGGTGCTCCAGCTACCTGGCTGCCTACACAGCTCCAAAAACCCCTTCCATGACAGGCAGACTAGTGTGCCTTTTTCCTGGCTAGCCCCACTGGGTTTGCAAACCGGGAAACCCTACCCTGGTGTTAGGCCAGTCAGAGGGAAGATCTGTCTACAGCAACTAAAAATGCAAAGCACAGAGGCTTATACCTGTGTACTCGGCCCACTGGTTCAGGCAGTGGAGACAGGCATAGCAGCCAGGAACCAGGAAACAGGTCGTTCCTCCCCCCAGGCACCAACACCACTCCCCTGCAATTCCCTACATTGCTTCAGGGGCTGAGAAGCTCCAGAGAGTAGAGCTTCTGGGCACTAGAGGGCACCATACACAAATATGAAATGCCAAAGGAAACTAGTCCAGAGTAAAATTATTAATACAACCCCTGAGAAAGATTTAAATGATATTGACCTCATGACTCTACCTGAAAGGGAGTTCAAAATAAAAATCATTAACATGATCATGGAGGTACGGAAATGTATTCAAGAACTCAGGAATGAATTACAGTCGGAGATCCAGTCATTGAAGAGTACAATGAATGGTATTAAAAGCAGATTGGATACAGTGGAGGAGACAATAAATGAAATAGAAACTAGAGAAGAAGAATACAAAGAAGCTGAGGCACAGAGAGAAAAAAGGATCTCTAAGAATGAAAGAATATTTGAGAGAAATGTGTGACCAATCCAAACAGAACAAAATTCGTATTATAGGGGTACCAGAAGAAGAAGAGAGAGAAAAAGGGATAGAAAGTGTCTTTGAGGAGGTGATTGCTGAAAATTTCCCCAATCTGGTGAAGGAGATAGTCTCTCAGGCCATGGAGGTGCACAGATCTCCAAACACAAGGGACCCAAGGAAGAAAACATCAAGACATATTGTAATTAAAATGGCAAAGATCAAGGATAAGGACAGACTATTAAAAGCAGCCATAGAGAGAAATAAGATCACACACAAAAGAAAGTCCATCAGGCTATCATCAGACTTCTCAGCAGAAACCTTACAGGCCAGAAGGGAGTGGCATGATGTATTTAATGAAATGAAGTAGAAGGGCCTTGAACAAGATTACTTTATCCAGCAAGATTATCATTTAAATTTGAAAGAGGGATTAAACAATTCCCAGATAGGCAAAAGCTGAGAGAATTTACCTCCCACAAAACATCTCTACAGTGTATTTTGTAGGGACTGCTATAGATGGAAGTGTTCCTAAAGTTTAATAGCTGTCACCAGAGGTAAACCACAGTAATGAGAGTAGAACAACTAATTACTAAGAAAATGCAAAATTAATTAACTATCCCCAAAGTCAATCAAGGTACAGACAAACAGTACAGAATATGATACCTAATATATAAAGAATGGAGGAGGAAGAAAAAGGAGGAGGAAAACAAAAACATAAACAAAAAAAGAACCTTTAGATTGTGTTTGTAATAGCATATTAAGTGAGTTAAGTTAGATTCTTAGACAGTAAGGAAGTTAACCTTGAACCATTGGTAACCACAAATCTGAAGCCTGCAATGCCAATAAGTACAAACCCATCCCTAATCACCCTAAATGTAAATGGACTGAATGCACCAATCAAAAGACATAGAGTCACTGAGTGGATAACAAAACAAGACCCATCTATATGCTCCCTTCAAGAGACTCACCTTAAACCCAAAGATATACACAGACTAAAAGTGAAGGGATGGAAAAAGACATTTCATGCAATAGGGAGAAAAAAGCTGGAGTTGCAGTACCTATAGCAGACAAAATAGACTTCAAAACAAAGAAAGTCACAAGAGACAAAGAAGGACATTACATAATGATAAAAGGATTAATTCAACAAGAAGATATAACCATTATAAATATCTATGTACCCAACACAGGAACTCTTACATGTGTGAAACAAACAGAAACAGAATTAAAAGAAGAAATATAATGCAATGCATTCATTCTAGGAGACTTCAACACACCAGTCACTTTGAAGGACAGATAAACCAGACAGAAAATAAGTAAGGACACAGAGGCACTGAACAACACATTAGAACAAATGGACCTAACAGACATCTACAGAACTCTACACCCAAAATCAACAGAATACACATTCTTCTCAAGTGCACAAGGAACATTTTCAAAAATAGATCAGATACTAGCCCACAAAAAGCACCTCAGTAAATTTTAAAAGATTGAAATCGTACCAACCAGCTTCTCAGACCACAAAGGAATGAAGCTAGAAATGAATTATGCAAAGAAAATGAAAAATACCACAAACATATGGAGGCTTAATAACATGCTCCTAAATAATCAATGGATCAATGACCAAATAAAAACAGAGATCAAGCAATATATGGAGGAAAATGACAACAGTAATTCAACACAGCAAAATCTGTGGGATGCAATGAAGTTCGTGCTAAGAGGAAAGTATACTGCAATACAGGACTATTTCAGGAAAGAAAAACAATCCCATATGAGCAGTATAAACTCACAATTAATGAAACTAGAAAAAGAACAAATGAGACCCAAAGTCAGTAGAAGGAGGGACATAATAAAGATTAGAGCAGTAATAAATAAAATCGAGAAGAATAAAACAGTGGAAGGCATCAACGAAAGCAAGAGCTGGTTCTCCCAGAAAATAAAGAAAATAGATATAAACCTTGCCAGACTTATCAAGAAAAAAAAAGAGTCTATTCACATAAACAGAATCAGAAATTAGAAAGTAAAATTCACTATAGACAGCACAGAAATACCAAGAATTATTAGAGAATACTACAAAAAATTATATGCTAACAAACTGGATAACCTAGAAGAAATGGACAACTTTCTAGAAAAATACAACCTTCCAAGGCTGACACAGAAAGAAACAGAAAATCTCAACAGACCAATTACCAGCAATGACATTGAACTGGTAATCAAAAACCTACCTAAGAACAAAATTCCTGGACCAGGTGACGTCACTGCTGAATTCTATCAGACATTCAGTGAAGACCTAATACCCATCCTCCTTAAAGTTTTCCAAGGAGTAGAAAAAGAGGGAATATTTCCAAAGTCATGCTATGAGGCCAGCATCACTCTAATACCAAAACCAGGCAGACACCACAAAAAAAGAAAACTACAGACAAATATTCCTGATGAACATAGATGCAAAAATACTCAACAAAATATTAGCAAACTGAATTCAAAAATACATCAAAAAGATAATCCATCATGTTCAAGTTGGATCCATCCCAGGGATGCAAGGATGGTTCAACATTCGAAAATCCGCCAATATAATCCACCACATCAACAAAAAGAAGGACAAAAACCACATGATCATCTCCATAGATGCTGAAAAAGCATTTGACAAAATTCAACATCCATTCATGATAAAAACTCTCAACAAAATGGGTATAGAGGGCAAGTACCTCAACATAATAAAGGCCATATATGACACACCCACAGCCAACATTATACTTAACAGTGAGAAGCTGAAAGCTTTTCCTTTAAGATTGGGAACAAGACAAGGATGCTCACTCTCCCCATTTCTATTCAATATAGTACTGGCGGTCCTAGCCACAGCAGTCAGACAACAAAAAAAATAAAAGGCATCCAGATTGACAGGGAAGAAGTTAAACTGTCCCTGTTTGCAGATGACATGATATTGTACATAAAAAACCCTAAATAATCTACTCCAAAATAACTAGATCTAATATCTGCATTCACCAAAGTTGTGGGATACAAAATTAATATGCAGAAATCTGTGGCATTCCTATACACTAACAATGACTTAGCAAAGAGAGCAATAAATCAAGAAAACAATTCCATTCAAAGTTGCATCAAAAAGAATAAAATACCTAGGAATAAACTTAACCAAGGAAGTGTAAGACCTATACTGTGAAAACTACAAGACACTCATGAGAGAAATTAAAGAAGATACCAATAAATGGAAACACATCCCATGCTCGTGGATAGAAAGATTTAATATTGTCAAAATGGCCATCCTACCTAAAGCAATCCACAGATTCAATGCAATTCCTATCAAAATATCAAGAGCATTTTTCAATGAACTAGAGAAAATCATTCTAAAATTCATATGGAACTACAAAAGACTCCGAATAGCCAAGGCAATTCTGAAAAGGAAGAATAAAGCTGGGGGGATTATGCTCCCCAACTTCAAGCTTTACTACAAAGCCACAGTAATCAAGACAATTTGGTACTGGCACGAGAATAGACCCATAGACCAATGGAACAGACTAGAGAGCCCTGATATAAACCCAAGCATATGTGGTCAATTAATATATGATAAAGGAGCCATGGACATACACTGGGGAGATGACAGTCTCTTCAACAGCTGTTGTTGACAAAACTGGACAGTTACATGCAAGAGAATGAAACTAGATTATTGTTTGACCCCATACACCAAAGTAAACTAGAAATAGATCAAGGACCTGAATGTAAGTCATGAAACCATAAAACTCTTATAAGACAACATAGGCAAAAATCTCCTGAATATAAGCATGAGCGACTTCTTCCTGAATGCATCTCCTTGAGCAAGGGTAACAAAAGCAAAAATGAACTCATGGGACTACATCAAACTAAAAAGTTTCTGTACGGCAAAGGACACCATCAACAGAACAAAAAGGCATCCTACACTTTGGGAGAATATATTTGTAAATGACATATTCGACAAGGGGTTAACATCCAAAATATATAAAGAACTCACATGCCTCTACACCCGAAAAAGCAAATAACCCGATTAAAAAATGAACAGAAGATATGAGGAGACAGTTCTCCAAAGAATAAATTCAGATGGCCAACAGACACATGAAAAGATGCTCCACATCACTAATCATCAGGGAAATGCAAATTAAAACCACAATGAGATATCACCTTACACCAGTAAGGATGGCCAGCATCGAAAAGACTAAGAACAACAAATGCTGGCAAGGATGCGGAGAAAGGGGAACCCTCCTACACTGCTGGTGGGAATGTAAGGTAGTTCAACCATTGTGGAGAGCAATATGGAGGTTCCTCAAAGAACTAAAAATAGAAATACCATTTGACCCGGAAATCCCACTCCTTGGAATTTACCCAAAAAATACAACTTCTCAGATTCAAAAAGACATATGCACCCCTATGTTTATTGCAGCACTTTTTACAATAGCCAAGATTTGGAAGCAACCCAAGTATCCATCATTAGATGAATGGATAAAGAAGTGGTACATATACACAATGGAATACTATTCAGCCATAAGAAAGAAACAAATCCTGCCATTTTCAAGAACAGGATGGAGCTGGAGGATATTATGCTCAGTGAAATAAGCCAGGTTGAGAAAGACAAGTGCCAAGTGACTTCCCTCATTTGTGGAGTATAACAACGAAGCAAAACTGAAGGAACAAAATAGTAGCAGACTCAGAGACTCGAAGAGGGAACTAGTGGTTACCAAAGGGGAGGGTGGGTGGGGAGGGTGGGAGAAGGGGATGGTGGGGTATTATGTTTAGTACACATGGTGTGGGGAATCACGGGGAAAACCGTGTAGTACAATGAAGGACAACAGTGAATCTGTCATCTTACTACAGTAATGGACAGTGACTGAATTGGGGTATGAGTGGGGACTTGATAATGTGGGTGAATGTAGTAACTATATTCTTTTTCCACATGAAACCTTCATAAGAGTGTATATCAATAATACCTTAATAAAAAAAAAAATAAACCCTACAGTAATGAAGACTGTGGTATTGGTATAAGATCAGTAGAATATAGTTCAGAGTCCACAAATCAACTCTCACATTAACAGTCAACTGATTTTCACAAAGAGTGCCAAGACAGTTAAATTGGGAAAGAATCTACCAATAGTCCTGTGATGACTGGATATCTACATGAAAATGAATGAAGTTGGATCCTTACATTTTATGAGTTACATAGAAATTAACTCAGAATTAATCAAAAACCTAGATTTAACAGCTAAAACTATAAAATTCTTATAAGGAAACGTAGGTGTAAATTTTGCGACCTTGGATTACACAAAGTCTTCTTCGATCACAAGCCACATAAGAATAGATTGGACTTCATCAAAATTAAAATGTTTCTGCCTCAATGGATGCTATCAAGAAAGTGAAATGATAACTTACAGAGTGTAATAAAATATTCACAATCATAACTTGTTACAGGACTTGTATCCAGAATATATTAAAAGCTCTCACAACTCAGTAAGAAAAAGACAAATAATCCAATTAAAAATAAACAAAGCATATGTATAGCTAGTTCTACAAATAAGATATATAGCCAATAAGCACAAGAAAATATGCTTAATTAATCATTAGCAAAATGCAAATCAAAATCATTTTGAGATGCCACTTCATGCTCACTAGGACAGCTATAATTAAAAGATAATAACAGGTATTGGCAGGATGTGGAGAAACTGGAACCTTCATACATGGCTGGTGGGATTGTAAAATGGTGCAGCCACTTTTGAAAATAGTTTTGGAGTTTCTCAAAAGGTTAAACAGAGTTACCATATAACCCAGAAACTCCATTCTTATGTATGTACCCCAAAGAACTGAAAATGTATGTTCACATAAAAACTTTGTGCATGAGTGTTGAGAGCAGTATTATTCATAATAGCAAAAAGGTGGAAACCACTCTAATGTCCATCAATTAATGAGTGGATAGATAAAACTCAGGTGCTACAAGTTCTAAATTGGCAGCACTTTCAAGTAACCAGCACTTCAAACCATAAGCTTATATAGATAAGTCACTTTCAACCCTGCTGTGGCCGGCAGATTGACAGCAGGAATCGGTGTGAGAAAGGGTGGCGGGCTGGAGGCACTTATGAGTGTGCAAGGAATTTTGCTTAATTCACATTCTATCATTTCTATGCAGCAACCACCCTTACTGAGAAATAAATTTCAAACATCATCTGTCAGGTGGAAAACTTTGAGAAAAAAAGCTCGAAGTGCTGCTTTACAAAGGTCTCCACATGGTAAACAAATGTTAAAGAAAATGCAACTGTTTGTACTCCCTCAACTAGGAAAGGTATGTTCACAAAGCACCCTCCTGGCCCACTCAAATTTATTTGAGTGCTAGCGAATAAACTGGAAGATGCTGGGTGCTATATAAATGTGAGATTTCATAATTCTCTTTAATATGACAAATGCCACCCAATACTGGTAACTCTACAGAACTTTACAAGCAATGAAAAAAAGTCATTTTTTTGCGTTTAGGATGAGGATAATTTGCTCTGAATTCAAAGTCTCAGACTTGATGGAATGTTATCATGGGAAGACTGAAGTAAAGTAATTTCTTTAATACCTTTCTTTGTTTTCAAATGATTAATTTACACATAGCATCAGCCTAGTAGCCAAGCAAGACCAAGGCGGACACTTCCAGCAAGCACCCTCACATGCAAATCAGGTAATGCTTGCAAAAGTGCACTGGAGGTTTGACCCAGACAGAACTGCCTCAGAGGGCAGAGGGTCCAGATATTCTCAGGCTTTGAGAAAAGTGCCAAAATGTCCAGTAGGAAGAGAGAAAGAGATTAAGAGAGAGAAAGAAACAGCAGCCAACAAAACACTTCATTTAAATTGCCAAGTCCATCTACTTCAGCTCCCTCACAGCAACTGTTGAATCAGGCCCTAACCTCAAAATAAATAAGTCCAGCTTTGATTTTGTAATCCCCACAAGTTATCTAGTCTTAAAAGAGAGGTGCTGGGGTTACTGTCCAGATAAAAGAAAAAATGTGGCAGCATGTCACAGGTGTAATGAGAAAAATGTCCTGAAAAGTATAAAGAAGTCTATGTTTCAGCATCAAAAGTATGAAAGGAGTGGAATGTAAGAAAATCCAGGATAGGCAGCACACAAAGAGAAAATGGTGGACGCAGGGGGTGGGGAGACGTTCCTTTTCCATGCTCACAAAACTTGATTTTTGTTTGCTTTTTATTTTTCAAAATCATGACTTCAGGTTTGGTTATAAAATAAGCCCCATGTTTGCCACACCTAGCTGACATTCAGCTCCCCACATGGCTTCAAATGGAACTGGTAATCTTGATATCACCATGAAAATAACAACAACAACAACAACAACAACAATAATAATAGTAATAATAATAATACAACTGTCCATGTCCCTAACTCCAACTCGTAAGCCACAGAACAAGTGAGAGTCAGGAAACCAAAGAATTCTTTGTTTTAAATGTGAGTATGTACACCAGATGAGAAAATTATGAGGAAAATCTTAAAAGAGAAAATTAAATGTGCCACCAAATTCAATATATTACATCAAAGTTTATAGTTCAAAAAATGGGACTCTGATGAAGTAAAATTAGCACTGGCTTTTAAAAAAGCATCCCAAAGTGACCCTGCAATTGGAAAGCTGCAAGCTTCTTTGAAAATCTCTCTCCTGGATTTCAACCTTTAGTGGATCTGAAACATTTACTCTGTGGACAACTAAGAGGAGACTTCCATCACCACATCTTGTACATATTTCCAGATTGGGTGCCACCTAGTATGGCTATTTGGTCTTTGAGTTTTAATTACTAGTACCCAGAGAGAATGTACCAGCTATTTTCTGACTATGGAGAAAAGATGCTTCTTTCCAACATACTGACCCTCAAGACCTAAGGACAGAGAGCATCAGTCTATCTTGGTCACAAAGAAAATCTGCTTTACCAAACAAACTGTTCCTTGCAAGAGGGTCATAAAAAGCTACTTGATAACTGATAAGGGAGAGGAGATGGAAAGGGGAATTAATAAAATGACTTCTTTTGAAATAACTAAAAGAGAAGGGCAGAGAAGGCAGGATTTGCCAATCTCAAAGCACTACAAAATATCACCTATTATGAAGACCAAAACAAATAACCAAGAGAAAATTTTAAATGTTCTTTTTGCATGTAGATAATCTATCTAAACCTCAACTCCAATTCCTGCATGGGCTTCTCTGGGCCTCAACTTCTAAGAATAAATATTTATCATATTATTGTGTTGCTTTCTGGGATATAAAGGATCCTACTTCTGTCAAGGAGACAGTAGGCAATTAACAAAATTGTAGTCTTGTTTGACCCCTGAAAAGAGATAGCTCCATGAAATATCATCAGAGTTGCACACAAATGCCATCACTTTTTATTATTCCTTCTGTTCAAACCACAAGCTAAATTAAGAAAGAAAAAAGACCACCTTAGGCCTTTCTCCTTTGTCCTCTCTCCTCTCAGCAGAAACATTGTAGATGTGTAAGAACACAGAGTTATTCTAGAAGTTACTAAAATTAGAAAAAAAAATCCCTCCTACAATTAGCTAATGTGTATGAACACACACACAGAATTGGAAAAGGGAGGAATTCAACAGGTTATTGGAAGACTCTAGAATTTTGAGATTTTTTACTCAAAATTGGCACATAATACATGCAATACAAAGACATTGGAAGCTCTGGCTTTGACTGAAAATATCCCCTGCCTTTCACCAAATTGTGTCCCTAAAAAGTAAGGGAAAGAAAGAAAAAGTAAGAAAATATTAACATTAGATTTGGATTGGTCGTGTTCTGATCAAATTGATAAATTTTCAAACAACTGACTCAAAAATGTTCTATTTTCATCCTAGAAATGAAAATTCTTTGTCAACCCACAAGACAAGAAAACCCGTTTTTTTCTTTCACTAGACTACCATAACCAGTGTAGCAATCACAAACTAGGAAAGATTAAATAATTTCATACTTTCCTTAGGGTACTGCTAAATGTTCACTAGTTGAAGTCATTAATTTAAGCAGGTTTATCTAATATAAATTTATTCCATTAAGAACTGGGATAAAACCACCTAGCTTACTGCACAACTGATGGGAAGAACTTTTTGCTCTCTATAGCCACTTACTGAAAATTTCAGGCTATGTCTTTGAAGACACACATCCCTTAACAAATATGTGGAATCATTCATTTCCTCTGTTTTAACTGAGTTAATTGGGTAGGGGGCCATCCAGCAGAGGAAAGGTTTCAGTGACTGGATTTAGCATTATGATAGGTCAAGAAGCACCTTAAACATCCAGAAAAAAGTTCACATTAGAAGAGGGCTCTGCTGACTAGCTAAGCCCCAGAAAAAAAAATTAACCCTATCAAGTAAACATATTATAAAATAAAGACCTTTTATCCCACCATATAAATCGAAAAAAAAATCCTCCAATTTAACTGGAAAAGACTTTGATGATATAAATAAACCCTTTGAAAACCCTGTAAACCAAACCTTAAAAATCTAACAGAATGTAACGCCTGGTGAGAAACTGTCTCTTCAATAGCCCAGGAAATAATATTTTATGAAAGCCTCTCCTCCTCTTTCTTTCTTTTCTAACAGAGTGCTATCAATCTTCCAAGAACAGGAGCATCAGTGAAAGGAGGCAAACTGCGAGATTTAAGTCACTAAAGATGCTAAGGCTAACAAAGAAATTTTAGAAAAGTTACAGTTAAAAGAACCTAGTTACAGAAATACAGAACATGACATGAGTCCGTGAGGACATCAGCACCCAGCAGACCTGAAAAGTTAGTTCCTCAGTCAGTATTCCCTCCCTCAGCATGATAAACTAATACTTTCGTTTACTGGGGAAAAATATCTTCAACACAGTCTCCAAGAAGCTCAACAACTGTGGTAAGAAAGAATTTTTAATAAGCAAGATAAAATAGGCCACCACTTTTCTCATGTCCTAATGAAAACTCTTGGGCAATATTATGGCTTGTAGGTCCCTGAAAGTTCTCACTCAATTTGTCAGAGGCAACATCTCATGTTTTAAAATGCAAGCTTGTCTTAAAATTAAGGAATATATTGAAGAGTGTCATTCCTCCCTCCCAAAGCAGATTTCTGAGCATACTGGAAGAGCAAGAAATCCTTAAACTTTTTCCCAAGACTTTTTATAAGACAGACTTAAATCTGGTTAAAATTGTTCATTAAAAGAACATTGTACACTTTATGTGCAAACTTGAAGTACAGGACTGTGAAGCTGTTATACTCCACAAAGAAAATGAACACTTTACAAGAGGAAAATGACCCAATCAGCTACTTCCACCATAGTCAACCTGTGGAGGAAAATCCTGCCCAATGTTTACCAAGAAAGTTGTCCTTTGCTTCTCCCCTGCCTTTGCCTGCTCTAATCTTGCCTTATTGGATTCTCTCCACTGACCCACAACCCTGGGACAAGTTCTCAGTTGTTGCCAGGGAAGGGACTTCACTCCTTCACACAGCTGCCCTCAAAACCCAGAGATCACCTTCTTCCCTTAATCAGGCACTTCATTTTATCTCTTTGGAGAAGACAGGCTAAGAAAAACTTGAGCCAGTCCTTTTGCCTCTAGCCTTCCAAGGACCGCCACAAGCTAAAAGGCAAAACTAACAGACTGAGGAAAAACTGCCCATATTTCTTGTTCAGGTTCTCAGAGTTGGGAAAAAAGAGGAGAAAAATTAGTGGAGGGCTTTAGAGGCTTTTTTTCCTAAGGTGGCCCTTGCTATTGGATTTAAGTTTGAAGCCCTCAGGACATGAAATACCACTTGGCAGAGAGAATATTAGGAGGCTACGGGGGTGGGAGGGTTTTTTTTCATGGGATCTGGAAGGACTCTAACCAGCACCCAGGGCTGTAAGCAGCATGGATGGGGCGCACAGTGGGGGTTCGGGGCAGGAAGTTCGAAATTTTGGCAGGCTAGGAGTGCAGGAAAGGCTCCAGATTTAAGGCGGCCCTTTCTGTGAAGCAGTGTTGAGCTCTCACAGGGGCAGAGTGTTCTCCTGGAGAGGAGAGTTATAGATATGGCAGAATGCAGATTGACTCTAGGCTGCAAAACATGTTAAGTGAGAGAAGCAACTTACCGCATGTCCCCGTAAGTTCCAGAGTAATTCTCCGTCCATGGGCCCATCTCACTTTTGACACAACTGGAACTTGGATAGGGTACTCTGCTCACCACACCGCCGGGATACCACACATCGGGTGAGGGGAAGTCACCTTCCTGGCCCGCCAGCCCTTGAGGTGGCCTAGCGTAGCCATAGGGGGTTACAGCCGTTCCTTCGCCTGCGTTGCTGCCACCGCCCCCAGGGCCACAGGGCCCATAGTGCTGGCCTTCTTCAGTTGTGAAGAGAGTGTGCCAGGAAGAGGAGGTGGCGGCTGAGGGTGAGCCTGAGCCGGGTCCCGCGGCACCCCCTCCTTGCAGGCTTGCCAATTCTCCGTAGCGGCAGTGCGCCGCCGCTGCAGCCCAGGCGCTGCCGTAGTCCAGAGGGTTCTCCAGCTTGATTCGGGCGTGAGGACAGGGAGGCGGCGGAGGCGGCGGCGGCCCGGCCAGAGCTAGAGGAAAGTTGTAGTAGTCGCGACTCTGATAACCTGCTGCCTCATCTAGTGCTCCAGACTTGTAGGGAGACAGAGTGGATGGCATCTCAAGTGTTCCGGATCCCCCTGTTTCGTTGGTGCCGGAGCAGTCCAAGCTCTCGCCGTCCAGCCCTTTGGCGTAACCTGCCTTGAAAGGGGAGTAGTCAGCAGTCTCTTCGGCGCCCTTGCCTGGGCCATCGTCCAGCCGAGAAGCTTTGCATTCGGCCAGCGGTACGCAAGGAGTGGGACGTACAGCCGGTGGACCTCCCAGGAGCTGGGCGTACATGCAATCCCCCCGAAGCTGCTCCCCGGGACTCAAATGTTCCAGTGCTTCCACACCCAAGCCCATGGACACCGACACCGCCTTACACAACTCCTTGGCGCTGTCCGAGATGGTCGAACTGCCCACTAGGTAACTGTCCTTGGAGGAGGTAAGAGCCCCAGCAGCCTCCCTCACTCTCCCGCTGCTGCTGCTTTCTGACGCTGCCTCCTGCGGCTGCTGCTGAAGGATTTGCGTGGTGCCGGCCTCGCTTAGGATGTCTTTAAGATCAGAGGGGCAGCTGCTTAAACTGGGGAAAGTGGGGCCCAGCAGGGACAACGTAGATGGGGCAGCTGAGTCACCCTCGTCCGGAGGTGCTGGCGGCTGCTGTTGCAGCCCCTTGCTGGCAGCTGAGGCCGCTCTGGGGTCTGGGATGCAGCCGCTCTCCGGGTGGCCCTTGGGGGCTGACAGCTGTTGTGAGGGCTGCTGTTCGTCATCCAGGGCCAGGTAGCCTGTAGGGCGTCTGCTCTGGGCTTGGGAAGAGCCATCTTCACCCTCCTTCTGCTGCTGCCGGGGACTGGTTTCCTGCTGCTGCTGCAATCGAGCGCCGGGAGGTGCTACGCTCGCAGTCTCTGGGTGCCTGGGGCCCGGGTTCTGGATCACTTCCCGCACGCTCTGGAACAGGTTCTGGAAAGCTCCTCGATAAGTTCTGGACGCCGGCCTGGGGTAGACCCTCCCCAGCCCTAACTGTACCTCCATCCTTGAGCTTGGATGAATCTTCCACCTAATTCCTTTATCCCTCTTCCCTTGCTGAATAGTTCAACAGGCTGTGATGCGGTAGTCACTGCAGCTAGCTGCCCACCTTCAGGAACCTCCTGGGAAGGAAACTTGCAGAATAATCACACAAAAGCGCTCTGAGGCCTCAAAGTCCCGTGCAGAGGAAAACGTGCTGGACACACCTGCCCTGCTAGATTCACGGTCTGTTTCTGACTACCTGGAGGGTAGATTCAAAAGATGCTCAAGTCTTGAAGAAAAAAAAAAAGAAGAAAACCCTCCACCTTCCAAATTCGGTGTCCACTGAAGCAGGTGCAAACAGAAACCCGGTTATTTTTGTTTTGCTTTGTTTTTACTTTGTTTTTGCTTTGGGTCTTCTTGTTTCGGGGGGTGGGGGTGCGGGTCTTCTTTGTTTTCGTTTTGATTTGATTTTAGTTTTGGTTTTGCTACTGAAGCCCTGTCTGCCTTTTCATCGTTCGATCTCTAGTCCAGCAAACGGGGTGCGGGGGCGTGCAAGGGAGGTGAAGAGGGAGTAACGGGAACCTGGGGGCTCTCCCCGCGTGCCGCCTAACCAGCCAGGTCTTCGCTGCAGTGCTGAAGCTGTTCCCCGGTCTCCAGGCTCCACAGAGCAGTCTTTGCAACGTGCAGCTAGCTCGCCCGCACCAGCCAAAGGGAGTTACCTCTCTGCAAACTCTGGCTGGCTGCGCAGGGCCAGCTGGAGAAGGGGGAGGAGGGGTTGGTGGGGGTGGCAGAGAGGAGCGGGTAGAGGCAAGAGCTGGCGAGAAGACCCAGGCAGGGTGGGGGGAAGGCGGGGTGGAGGGGAGGAGGACAAAGCCAGCCGTCAGTCCTACCCGGCACTTTTCCTCGCTTCCTCAGAGTCTCTAGCAGCTTTTAAAAACTTCACCGAAGAGAAAAGGGCTGCTCTGGGGCGGCGGCTTCGAAGCCGCGGCGCAACGACAGGCGTTGGCTGTCGACAGAGCCCGGCTGGGGTTGACGCGGTGCGTCTCTTCAGCTCCTGTCCCGCACTAGAGCGGCTAGCTCGGTTGTTTTCCCTCCGTGGCCTTCTTTATCGCCGGGCTTCCTCGGGACCCTCCGCCTCTCCCAGCACGCTGGCTCCCCAGAATCTCAGAGGGGGCGCTCGGAGGTGGAAAGCAAATGCAACAGTTTGCGAGTCGGGTCCCGCCCCCACCGGGCCGGCCTCCTTGCCTTCCCACCTCCTTTCTCCCTCCCCTCCCCTTTTCTTTTCTCTCCTCCCCTCACCGCGGACAAACGCTGGGTGGCTTTGAAGAAACAAGTGCTGGCGCAGCGTGGGTGAGGGCCTGAGAGACTCGCTCTAGCCCAAGAGGACTCCAGCTCACTGATTACCTCCTGCTCTCCTGGACCAGGTTTTAGGAGCCAGGGTTAAAGCTTTAACTTGGAGCTTTATTTTGAGGACAGGGCTACGAGGGCTACCGGTGCTCCCGGAGGACAGCACATAGCAGATTCACTTCCGAAGTCCAATCTCAAAACAAACACTGTGCTTGTGTGGGAGTGGGGAGGGTGTGTGAAGGGGCGACAGGAATACCACCTCCTTTGGCGAGGTACTATGCTCAGGGCAGAGAGGTGTATACAGGAAGGTTTCCTACAAACTGAGAAACAAGCTATCACCAAGCCAACAGATACTTGTTGAAACCCTTCAGATTTCACCATAGGTGCAGATTTGGCCTCGAGGCATGCTGCCAGTTGCTCTAGGAATCCTCTGCCTGAGAACCAGAGGTCACCTCTAACCTCTTCTCTTCCCTTTTTCCTATCTGGGATTGCCTCTAACACACACTTCTCACTTATCTAGACATGGAAAGGCAAAATCACCCAGACAAACAGAGAAGCACACAAATACCAGAAACACTTGCCATTTACACAGGAACCTCGGTTTTGTCCAGGGTTTTGCCAACGTTTGCTTATGTACAGGCACTCGCTTTTCCAAATTACCTTTGCATATTTTAACCTTGCAAACTGTACTACTCAAGGAGTGGAACCTACATAGGGCTGCTTTTCTTACTCTTGTTGAACAGCCAGGAGTGGAGGGTGACCTGGGCTACTGCAATTGCTCCCATGTGAAGATGGAGAGACAGGTGGAAATGGAAGGTTAGAGGAAATGGAAGGGAAGACCTGTAGAAAAGGAGATTTGCCCTTTGTGTGAGCAGGGGCCCTGCGCCTCCTTAGCTTTTAAATTTCTTAGACCTCTGTATCTGGGTAGGGTCTGACTGTCCCAGAAGACCAGTGGAGATTTTTGCCTGGGCCTCTTCTACTTTTTACAGGCTTCTATAGACTCTTATGTTGTTCACAGGTAAACATCATGGGTATTTACTTACCCTGACCAAAGAAGGTAACTTAATCCTAGAGGCAGGGAAGAGAGGGCATTATCAGCTATATTTTCCAGTTGAAAATATTGAAGCAAGGTCATAATTTGTTCTATGTTCCACATTAGTAGGCTCTAAACTAGTCTTCTATCTCATTGCTATTTTAGCTAGACTCATCAATGTCAAGGATGCTTGAGAAAGGTCTATAAATGAACCCTCAGGAACACAAAGCCCTGAGGAGCTTCTCATCTGAGGTGAAATTATCCCCTGGGATTTTAATGGCTTCAGCCCTGCCTGGGCATCCTCAAATATATACCTCTTTATTGGTGGGGAATCTCACAAATCATCCCTATGGCAAAGAAGCAGCCTTATTCATAGAGATGTCAAATTGTAACAAGGCTAATTCTCAGTTTCTATTATAATGTGAAACAGCAATATGTAATTGAAATGTACACATACTTTGAAAACATTATTTGGATAATTACCACAAACTCTAGTGCCACCAAAGCTTTTAACTAGGGTAGCTCAAAGGGAATTGAGTTAGCTGGGCTGGCAAGAAAGTAGAATGGAAATAATATAGTTCTCAGAGCCAGGAGAACTGTTTTTCTACAGTATGACAATAAATCTCTCCTCTTTCAGCTTCAGTTTCTTGCTCTGTGAAATAGGGAAGGAGAGGTAGAGGCTGGATCAGATGGTCTTTCTGACACTGACAATTAGCATGCTGTGACAACCTGAGTTTTCTCCTTATTTATGACCAACAGAGGGTGGGTAGGGAGGGGGTGCTAATGGTAGTGAAATGATCAGTGGACAGGGGTGAGGAGGATGGTCATAAGCAAAGAAGCCTGAAAAAATTAGGTAAGAAATAATTCTCCAAATTTGCCCATTGAGTAGTTGGCAGCCTAACAGACATTCAAACCCAGGTCTGAAGAATTCCAAAGTTATTGTTGTTTCCACAACACCGAGATTGTCTTCACAGTTTTCTCATCAGCAAATTGTGGCCAATAATACCTATCCTCAGAAGGCTGATTTGGTAATTAAAGATGATCATGTATATGGAACAACTTTGTGAACAAGAAAGGATTCTAGAGATCTGGAGGATCGCTTTGTTACGTTTTATTTTTAAAGGTGGTGCTATCAACATTTATATCATTGTCAGGAAACCCTGACTATGTGAACATAATAAAAGGGGCATATACTTTATTTTAAATTTTGAACTCTGATTTCTCATCTCAAATCTTACTTTCCACCCATTGCCTAAAAGAAGGTCAAGAGACACTGTTGAAGATTATTACATAAATTATGTGATTGCACCATCTCTCTTTCTCCCCTTCTTTTTCTTGTTGAATAACCAAATAAGTAACCCGTGGCGTCCTCTCATGACAGTTGAGTTGAGGGTAAGTTTTGGTCATGGGTTTCCTCTGCAATCTCAAGGGGGCTTTGTTAATGAAATTTTCCCTAGCACCTTGCTCTAGAAAGCCAGGATGAACTGACTTTGAAAAATAATGAATATACTCCAAGTCCTGTGTGTTTTATTTTCCTAAATGTCTCACAGATCTGCCCTTTTCTCTTCATCACTGCTACTGCCAACAATCAAGGCACTGTTCTTTCTCATCCAGACCACTGTAATGGTCTCCCTCTTTTCACTCTTACTTTCCTGGAGTTAGTTCTGTATTGGGCAGTTAGGAATTCTTTTAATTAAGAAGTAATTTTTTTTTCTGTGCAATCTTGAGGAATGTATCTTTTTAAATAAAATCATTGACTACAGGGCAGGAAAAACCCTACATACATAAACCCAGAGCATTCTTATTCCTGCCTTTGTGGTTATAAAAGCCCAAAGACGAAACCTATCAATTAAGAGGTAATTTTTAGAGCAGTTTAAGGTTCACAGCCAAACTGAGGTGAAAGGCACAGAGACTTCCTATATACTCCTTGTCCCTACACAGCCATAGCCTCCCCCATTATCAACACCTCTTACTAGAGTGGTGCTTTTGTAACAATTGATCATTCGTTGATGCATCATAATCATCTAAAGTGCATAGTTTACATTAGTGTTCACTCTTGGTGCTGTACATTTTATGGGTTTGGTCAAATGTATAATTACATGTATCCATCATTGTGGTATCATACAGAGTATTTCCTCCACCCTAAAATTTCTCTGTGTTCTGAATATTATCCTCCCTACTACGCCCTGGCAACCACTGGTATTTTTACTGTCGTGATAGTTTTACCTTTTCCAAAATGTCATATAGTTGTAATCATACAATATGTAGCATTTTAGATTGGCTTCTTTCACTTAGTAATATGCATTTAAGTTTCCTCCATGTCTTTCTTGACTTGATAGGTTATTTATTTTTAGTATTGAATAATATTCCATTGTCTGAATGTACCAGAATTTATTTATCCAATCATCTCCTCAAGGACATTTGATATCTTCCAAGTTTTGGCAATTATGAATAAAGGCACTGTAAATATCATGTGAAGGTTTCTGTGTGGACATAAATTTTCACATTCTTTGGGTAAATACCAAGGAGCATGATTCTTTGATCATATAGTAAGAGTATGTTCGGTTTTGTAAGAAACTACCAGAATGTCTTCCACAGTCATTTTACATTCCCACCAGTAATGAAGGAGATTTCGTATTGCTCCAAATCCTTACCAGCATTTGGTATTGTCAGTGTTCCAGATTTTGGCCATTCTTCTTTGCCTAGAAGACATATGGAGCATATTTTCATATGCTTATTTGCCACCTGAATATCTTCTTTGGCAAAGTGTCTGTTAAGGTCCTTGGTCCATTTTTAATTGGGTTGTTTGTTTTCTTACTGTTTAAGTTTAAGAATTCTGAGTATATTTTGGATAAAAGTCCTTTATTGATGTCTTTCTCCCAGTTTGTGGCTTGTCTTCTCATTGTCTTGACATTGTCTTTCACAGAGCAAAAGTTTTTAATTTTAATTAAATCCAGTTTATTAATTCTTTCATGGATCATACTTTGGTGTTATATCTAAAATGTCATTACCACACCCAGGATTATATAGGTTTTCTCCTATGTTATTTTCCAAGAATCTTATAGTTTTGCATTTTACATTTAGGTCTGTGATCTACTTTGAGTTAATTTTTGTGAAAGGTATAAGGTCTATGACATTCATTTTTATTTTTTCATGTGGATGTCCAGTTGTTTCAGCGCCATTCACTGAAAAGACTGTCTGCTTCATGTTACTGCCTTTGCTCCTTTGTCAATGATCAGTTGACTGTATTTATATGAATCTATTTCTGGGGTATCTATTCCACAGGGATTTTTTTTAAAAACAGCCTTATGAATGTATTATTGACATACAATAAACTGCATATATTTAAAGTTATACAATCACCCAACAAAAATAGTGAAAATATCAATCATCCCAAAAGCTTCTTTTATACCCTGTTTTACTTCCTTTCTCTACCCTTTCCTACACTCCTCTTCTGGCATCAATGATTTGCCATTTTGTCAATCTTGTTTTCATTTTCTGAAATTTCATATCAATGTAATCATCTATTTTTGTCTGGCATCTTTAATTCAGCATAATACACTTGATATCCACCCAAGTTAGTATGTATATCAATAATTTGTTGTTCTTTATTGCTAATGTGCTAAGCACCTTTCAAAGCAAGGTGCTAAGGTGCTTCTTTATTGCATTGTATGGATGTGCCATTATTTGATTATCCATTCATTTGTTGATGGCATTTGGACTTTATATAATTTTTGGATATTATAAATAAAGCTGCTATGACTATTCATCCATACATCTTTGCACAGACATATGTTTTCATTTCTCTTGACTTACATTTAGTAATGGAATGGGTGGGCCACAGAGTAGGCTTATATTTACCTTTTTAAGAAATTGCCAAACTATTTTCCAAAGTGGATGTACCATTTTACCTTCCCACCAGCAGTTCCTCCACATCCTCACCAATACTTAGAATAGTCAGTCATTCAAATTTAGCATTCTGATTTTATGTGTAGGCATTCCTCACTAAATTGCATTTCTCCAATGAATAGAGCATTATATTCATGTGCTTTTTTGCCATTTGTATATTTTCTTTGATGAAGACACAAATTGTTTGCATATTTTTAAAATTGTACTCCTTGTATTTTATTGAAAAGCTTTTAGAGTTATTTATATATTCTGGATACAAGTCCATTACCAGAAATATAATTCACCAATATTTTCTCTCAGTTTTCAGTTTATCTTCATTATCTTACCAGTATCTTTTAAGACCAGAAAATTTTAATTCCGATGAAGTCAAATCTTCCATTTGATCATTTATGGATTATGTTTTTGGTGTTACATCTAAGGAATATTTTTCTAACCCAAGATCACAAACTGTGTAAAAACCCATTTTTTCCCTTAGAAGTTGTATAGTTTTCATTTTTTACATTCAGGTCTATGAAGTATCTTGAGTTTACTTTTGTATATGGATAGCCAGTTCTTTTATATATAGATGTCTTATTGTTTCAGCACCAGTTATTGAAAAGAGTATCTTATTTCTTCTTAATTGCTTCAGACATTTATTGATCAGTTGTCAGTATATGTTTTTATAGAGGATTCTTTTTAAAGGTTGAACCTGTTCACATCATTCTCTAACTTAAATTCTGTCTCTGGCTTCCAATTGTTCTTAGCATAAACATCCAAATCTTTAATCAGATACTACCTGATCTGTTGTCTCTTATACCATTCTGCCCCCTGTTTTCTGAGCTCCACTCAGACTGGCCTTCATTCAGAATTCCTCAATTGCCAGATAGTCCTTCCTGCTTTTGCATATGCTGCTCTCTGTACCTGAAATGCTGGTACATTCTTCTCTCTGGTCATTTAGTCAATGCTTATGCATACAGCACTTCCAGGAATATTTCCTGGACCTCCTAGGCTTGCTAAAGATCCCCATTCACCCATCTTTTAATGTTTGAAGAGTAGCCAGTACTTCTCCTTTGGAGGACTTCTAACAAATACAATTAATGTTAATTGTGTATTTAGATTTTTAATATGTGTTTTCCTCACTAGGCTGTAAGTTTGCTTCCCAAAAGAGAGATCATGTTGGTTTGTTCATCATCACATCCTCGGGAGTCAGTCTGGTGTGGCACATGGTCAGTGCTCAGTAAATATCTGTCAAATATATGAATGGATTCTATTTCCACAGAACTAAAATTATATTTTCAAAATGGGAGTTTGGAAAAACCTCTGTTGTTTCAGCATGCTTAGGAATGTAATAAACCTTTCCTCTACCTGCAAATAAAGATTCCCTCCTATTCATGCATTGAACAGATATTTATTAAGCAGTTGCTGCTTGCCAGGCTCTGTGCTAGGCATTGGAATTCACTGATTCATAGGACACTGTGGATTCTGTATTTTAGGAGCTCACTCATAGTCTAGAAAGGAGAGTGAAGAATCATTTAAATAACTGCCTTTGAACTGGTCTGGAAATGAGGAATGGTGCCTATGAATAAATTCTCAGAGTTCTTCCCTCTGCTGATTTATGGATGTTTGCTATTTCCTTCATTTAGAGTGTTAAGAAAGACTGCTTTCTAACCTCAGATTTTCTTCCTGCCCCTCAGTGTTGCAGCCTTTATCACATCTTATCTTTTCCCACAGCTCCAGCCCTAATTTCTCACCTGGCCACCCTCTTTCAGGCTATCAGCATCAGAATCATAGGGTTCTTTCTAAAGAGATAATTCTAATAACATCACTCTTCTGTTCTACAACCTTCAACTGCCTATACCAGCAGTTTCAAACCCAAATGCCTCCTAAGTAACGAAATGAGTGAAGATAACCTGATATTAGAGATACAATAGGGTGTGGTAATGGTGTCTGGCCAACTAGAGAGCAGATGCCCCATCTAACGGGGGCAGCCATCACTCAACTCCAACTGGTTGCTGCCATGCAGGAATGTGGTCTCAGTATTCCAGATGTGCCATTATTTTAAAAACAGCTTTCCAGAGTTTAATGTGAAATCTTTTTGAATTTTTTTAAAAAGTTGGCAACTAATTCAGTTGGTTTAAAAACATCATGTAGGCCAACCCTTTTCAGGCCAAGTAAAACATGTCTGTGGACAAGACTTAGTTTGTGGGCTGCCAATCTGTAACCTTTGGCCTGCAGGTTCAAGTCCAAGTTCCATAGCCTAGCCTTTAAAGTCCATCACAGGCCCTAATATCTCCAACCCCTTCTCCCATCTCATTTTCCTGCTAACCACCCATCTCTTCAGCCACATCAGACTTCCTGAACTCCTTCTGAATGTATCCTACACTCTCAGACCTGCTTACCTCCAGGTCATGCTATTCACTTTTACTGAAATGTTATTTCCTCTTTTCCCTCATGACCAGATTCAATTCATCTTTCAAAACACAGGTTAAATGTTGAGTTCTCTCGGAAGTGTTTTTGGATTTATTAATCATAATTAATTTATATAACACTTTACTCATATCACTTTACAAACACTTATCACAACCAAATATATTATATACATCTTATACACAATCTTTGTCCTCCACCAGGTGGTATCCCCAATCTTGCACATTGCCATTCATTCATATTTCGCTTATTCAACAAATGTGTGGAACTGCTACTATATGCCAGGCACTCTAGGCACTGGCACTAAGAGCTCTAAATGTTTCATTTAACCAAAATATAAAATGTTAAATGCAAGAAGGTTACAAAAGCAGTAAAAAAAAAAAAAGAAGTTTCTCCACATCTCTGCTATCCTACTGCTAATGATAATTAACAATGACAACAATAATTAACTAAAAGTCCACATTGATAATTCACTAGGAATACACTGTGGTACACTGGCATTACAAGACATTGATAATTACTTACTTTTGTGTAAGAAACAAGGTGAGTAATGGGTTACCTCTATTTTCTAGTAGGGGAAACTGAGGCTTAGAAGTATTAAGTGATTTGTCCAAGTTCAGATAGGAGATTGACCAAAGTAAACTGTCTATGGTCAGACAGGAGGCAGGCCAGTACTATGAACCTAGATATTCTATCACAAAGCAACTAACCACCTGTTACTACTATTCCTCAGCTGCCTCTCTGATACTCTGGTGAGGCACCCTATCCATCCATAACAGTATTGAATATATACCATAGCAAGGCATTTCACAACAAGTTTTACAGTTACATTTGATGAAAAATAAAAATGCTTTCACTCCTATGTGTGCTATCTGACGTCAGGCTAATCTGCCAGTTTGTGCCTCCTTTTACTTTTTTATAACATGGAGATAATAATAGTCTCCTTCACAATAATTTGTTGTGAAAACCAAAAATAAGAAAAAAAGGAATGCAAAGGAAATGCATAATAAGGATTATCATAATAATTTGTTCATTATGTGCCATATGTATATTTTGTGTAATGCTTGCAACAGCTTTCCAAGAGAAATATTATTGTGTGTTATTAATCCCATTTTAAAGATGACAATATTGAGGCAGAGCTAGAACTTGAAGCTTGCTCTATTTGACACAAAAGATAATGTCGTATTGCTTCTCAGGCATTCAGCAACAGTTAATAACTGGTATCATCTGTAGTGCTATTTACTTTTCAAAATACCTAACGATATCTGAACCTGAGTTCAGGTGCCACGTATAACATCTGGGATTCAAAGTTTAAACTCTACATTTAAAAGGCTTCAAAATATGTGAAGCACAAGTCAACAGTTGGAAATCATTTCAGCAAAAACCCTTTCTCCCCACCCACATCTCATCCTTCCCCAGCAAAAAAAAGTCCTATTCCATTCTACTCTAGAAATATCCTTGGCAGCATTCTTTACTGAAAAACACACTTGTAGATGGCAACATACAGGGAATCTTGACTTATATTTGCTTCAGCTTTACCGGGTACCGAGGAGGAAATTAACAGCTGCTAAAAGGAAATATGACCACCATTTTGTCCCCTATTGGCCTTGAGGAATGGAGTGCTCTGGGAAAATTGGAGAGAGGCCAAAAGAAGCATTTGAAGTCATTGCTTTCTTTTATAGTAGCAGAGCCTTCCTGTAGAGTTCAAAGCTTGAGCAGTGAACTGCTGAACAACTGCCATCACATACATGTTATTTCTCTAGGTTAACAGAAAGGGGGATGCCTTTCCCCTTTCTCCGTGGTGTCTCTGCAGCCTTGGGCCCTAACAGTAGTGACCTTTTCATAGGACAATGTAGTTCATAAGGAACATTTGCATATAATACCTCAGTATCAGTTTTCATAGCAACTTTTGGAGTTAAGCAGAGCATGCATATTAGCTCTGCTGCACAGAAGAGGAGCCTGCCCTCTGAACCTGAAGTGACTTGCCCAAGGTCATTCAGCTATTCAGGTGTTAAATAGGAAACCAGGGCATAGATAGAGGCACAAAAGTAATACAGTATTGCAAGAGCATTTGGATTGTGTGATCAGATTCAAATGAAAGGGCTTCATCTAAGAATAATTAGGTTGTGGTTCTCTTATCACCAGAATCTATGCAATGGACTATAATAATAGCTAATATTTATTACAGACTTTTTATGTGCTAGTCATCCTTTTAAGAGTCACACACGAACTAACTCATTTAATACTAAAAGTGCTTACTCTGTGTTCACCCATTCTTCTAACAGCTTTATGTAAGTTTACTCATTTAATCCTTTTAAGGAAAGTACTATTACTATTTTTATTTTACAAATGAGGAAAGAGAAGTTCAGAAAAATACAGCAATTTGTCCAAGAACATACAGCTAGTAAGTAACAGTCAGCTTTGGAACCCCTGAAACCTGGCTTTAGAGCTTATGGTAGCCTGACTACTAAATGATAATTGCATATCATCTGTGTGGTCCTTTTCTTATTAACAAAATGCCAGAAACTCTCAATGAGTAACTGATCTCTTCTCAGAACTTACAATGTGCTAAGCATACCCTCAAGAAGTTCACAATAGAAAAATAACAGAGCCCACCATTTTCAATGTTAGCAGAATGGACTTTTATTTTGTTAAAAAATCAGAACAACTGGGACATATTCAGCGTTTTAGCTTTTCAAAGCCCATCTAATCCTAACAATTCTATGAGTTCAGGTAGAATGGCATTTTTAATTTTTATTTCACAGATGAGAAAACTAAAGCTCACAGAGTTTAAGTTACTTGCTCAAGACCACACAGTTTGAAAGTTATAAGGACAATATTCAAACATCTTCTGACTACAAATTGTGCTCACTTAATTACTGTATATCACACTCAGTGGAATCAACCATCTTGGACTCAGAATGTCTGTGCTCAAATGCTATCACAGGGGCTTTAGGATTATAGGTTGATACTTAGGTGGTGAGAGGAAACATTTAGGCTTTTTAAAACAGACATCTCTATCATTGAGAATCACTAGTACAAAGCTAATGTCCCCCATCTTGGGCTGAGACAACAAAGTTCATGAATAATCCAAAATCATAACACCTTGATATATGTTCTAGCTCTGATATTGACCCTTGATAAGTTTTTGCCTTGCTTTATTCCTTGATTTCCACAGGTCTCTTAACCATGCAAGATGTACCTGGCCTATAAGTTCAGTCATTTAAAAAATTCATTTGTGAACAAGTAATAGTATAAATAAAAGCAGACCATACTTGTACAATGGTAAGATTGTGTGAATAGAAAAGTTCACTAAATGGCTTACCTTTGGTTTTGGTTAAGTATGAGGCTTTACTACTTAGGAGTTATGGTTGCAAGTAAAAGAAACCCAACTGAGCCCACTAAGGAAAAGAGAGAAATTTAATAACTTGGTTTACAGAGCTATTTATAATCAAGCTTATAGGGATGTCTCATAGAACCAGAATTCTGCTGGGCTTCAGAAACAAGAACAAGGGACTTAGTGCTATCAGGACTCCCTCTCCCTCTATTGTCTCTGCCTCTCTTGGCATGTCTCTTCCTTCTCCTTTCTGTATTAACCACTTTCTCCATTCTAAGTCCACACTGGAGAAAATGGCCACTGATAACATCATTACGGTTCAATTTTGGATCCTAATTGGGCTAGGATCTCTTGGTCCAAAAACTCAGATAAGGACTCTGATTGTAAAAGCTTGGGTCACATGCCCATCCTTCAGCCAATTAATTGTTACCAGGGAACAGGATCACATTATGGGAACATGGTAGCTCTCAATAACCATGTGAATAGGAGAATTCCTCTGGAAAAATTGAGGAACGGTTCCCTTCAAAGGGGGTTTCTGAGAGAACAACTAAATAAATAGGTTTATTCTACAGAGGTAGAATATACATTTTTGCATCTAATGCATCCTGAGGACCTTACTGATTAGATTTGGAGATGGGTTTCTCTGCATGTACCAACAGCTCTGTATCTTCCCCCAACCCTAACAATGGTTCATAAAAGATTTATGCTTTGAAGCTACTGGAAAGGATTTCCAGGGATGTTGGCCATCATTTCTCCATTTCCTTCCTTTCTAGAAGAGTAGATGAATGGCTAGTGTTCTAGTAAACATTCTTTGAGAAGTCTTTTAGCTTTGAGACTTTCTGATTCTATCATTGTTAAGTCTTCTATAGTTGGACCAGTCTTCATCCACCTGGTATGATTTCAAAGGAACCCAAGCTTTGTTAATTAATATCCCTTCAATTCTATCATTAGTGCTCTATTTCTTTAAGACTAAGCACCCAGACACCAGTTCCGGGCGGATGGCGGCATGAGCAGGGTGGTGTAAATCTCCTCCTAAAACTATATAAATCTATGAAAAATACAGCAAATACAACAACTCCTGAAAGACAGACTAGAATTTACAGCACAGTGCATAGCCTGCATCAGCACCTGAGAGGACCCGGCACCCTGTGAGGCAGGTAAGATATGGAGCCGCAACCCGGCAGGACCCGAGCACTCCCCCACCCCAGCGCACCGGTGGCAGGAGAGGATTCAGAGCCGGGAGGGAGTGTAAGTAAATAATGAGCCCTGGTGATCTGCACCAGGAACGCTAATGCACATCGCACGGTGCATAGGATATTGGAGAGGCAGAAGGTGCAGGTTTTGAGCTGGGAACACGCCCGGGTCTGTGCAGCCGGCGCCATGGGACAAGAGAAAAGCGTGCACTGTTTTAGCGGTCATGGAGAGGTGGGGGGCCCAGTGAGGGAACATGATCACCCCGGCATGCTCAGCCCAGTGGGCTGGGAGTCCTGAGGAATTTCAGACACCATGGCTGGCGACTGGGAAAAGTAGCCACACTCAAACTTTACATAGAGAACAACAGCCTCCCATTCCTTCCATCCTGGCCAGAGCTACAAAGAGTGGCATGGCCGTGGCAGAAGAATAGTGGAGCAACAGCACCATCTATAGCATCCTTACAGAATCCACTCTGGATGGGCATTTTTTTTTTCCTTTTCTTTTCTTTTCTTTCTTTCTTTTTTTTTGCTTTTCTTTCACTTCTTCTCTTTTCTGTTTGTTGGTTTTTTCTTTTTTTTTTAATTTTAAAGAGCACAGCTGACATACATGGCATCTGCCAGCCACCACTTCTATCGCCATGAAAAGACAGAGAAATATGGTACAGACAAAGCTCACACAGACCCAGACAACCCCTGAGAGGGAACCTGAAGGGATGGAAATGCACAATCTTCCTGAAAAAGAATTCAGAATAAAAGTCATAACCATGCTGATGGATCTACAGAGAAATATGCAAGAGCTGAGGGAGGAAGTGAGGGAAGTTAGGAAAGACAATGCTGAAATGAGACAAGCCATCAACGGGCTTAGCAGCAGACTGGATGAGATGCAAGAGACTGTTAATGGAATAGAAACAGAGAACAGGAATACAGAGAAGCTGAGGCAGAGAGAGATAAAAGAATCTCCAGGAATGAAAGAATATTAAGAGAACTGTGGGACCAATCCAAACGGAAAAATATTCGCATGATAGGAGTACCAGAGGAAGAAGAGAGAGAAAAAGGTATAGAAAGTGTCTTTGAAGAAATAATTGCTGAAAACTTCCCCATGCTGGGAAAGGAAATAGTCTCACAGTCCACAGAAACCCACAGATCTCCTACCACAAGGGACCCAAGGAAGACAACACCAAGACACATAATAATTAAAATGGCAAAGATCAAAGACAAGGACAGAGTATTAAAGGCAGCTAGAGAAATAAAAAAGATCACCTACAAAGGAAAAACCATCAGACTACCATCAGACTTCTCAACAGAAACTTTACAGGCCAGAAGAGAACGGCATGATATATTTAACATAATGAAACAGAAGGGCCTTGAACCAACAATACTGTATCCAGCACGATTATCATTGAAATATGACAGAGGGATTAAACAATTTCCAGACAAGTGAAAGCTGAGGGATTTTGCCTCCCATAAACCACCTCTACAGGACATCTTAAAGGAACTGCTCTAGAGGGAAACACTCCTAAGGCTAAAAAGATGTCACCAAAGAAAATAAAACCATAAAAAAGAAAGCAGACCATCCAAATGCTAAATAAAGGCAAAGAATAAAACACCTAGTATATAAAGAATGGAGGAGGAAGAATAAGAGGGAGAGAAATAAAGAAACATCAGACTGTGTTTACAATAACCTAACAACAAAGTTAAGTTAGATTGTAAGATAGTAAAGAATCAACCCTTGAACCTTTGGTAACCACGAATCTAAAGCCAGCAATGGCAATAAGTACATATCTACCGATAATCACCCTAAATGTAAATGGACAGAATGCACCAATCAAAAGACACAGAGTAACAGAATGGATAAAAACGCAAGACCCATCTATATGCTGCCTACAAGAAACTCATCTCAAACCCAAAGATATACACAGACTAAAAGTGAAGGGATTGAAGAAGATATTTCATGCAAACAACAAAGAGAAAAAAGCAGGTGTTGCAGTACTTGTATCAGACAAAATAGACTTCAAAACGAAGAAATAGCAAGAGATAAAGAAGGACATTACATAATGATAAAGGGGTCAATCCTACAAGAGGATATAATCATTATAAATATATATGCACCCAATACGGGAGCGCTGGCATATGTGAAACAAATACTAACAGAATTAAAGGAGGAAATAGACAGCAATGCATTCATTTTAGGTGACTTCAACACACCACTAACTCCAAAGGACAGATCAACCAGACAGAAAATAAGTAAAGATACAGAGGCACTGAACAACACACTAGAACAGATGAACCTAACAGACATCTACAGAACTCTACACCCAAAAGCAACAGGATACACATTCTTCTCAAGTGCATATGGGACATTTTCCAGAATAGACCACATACTAGGCCACAAAAATAACCTCAGTAAAGTCAAAAATATTGAAATTCTACCAACCAACTTCTCTGATGACAAAGATATAAAACTAGAATTAAATTTTAGAAAGAAAACAAAAAGGCTCACAAATACATGGAGACTTAACAACATTGTCCGAATTAATCAATGGGTTAAAGACCAAATCAAAACAGAAATCAAAGAATATATGGAGACTAATGACAACAACAACACAAAGCCACAACTCCTATGGAACGCAGCAATGGCAGTTCAAAGAGGAATGTATATTGCAATCCAGCCTATGTAAAGAAGGAAGAACATTCCCAAATGAATAGTCTAAAGACACAATTACTGAAATTGGAAAAAGAAGAACAAATGAGGCCCAAAGTCACCAGAAGGAGGGACATGATAAAGATCAGAGAATAAATAAATAAAACTGAGAAGAATAAAACAATAGAAAAAATCGATGAAACCAAGAGCTGGTTCTTTGAAAAAATAAACAAAATAGATAAAACCCTAGACAGAGTTATTAAGAGAAAAAGAGAATCTACACACATAAACACAATCAGAAAGAAGAAAGGAAAAATACTGACAGACCCCACAGAAATACAAAGAATTGTAAGAGAATATTATGAGAATCTATAAGCTAACAAGCTGGAAAACGTAGAAGAAATGGACAACTTCTTAGAAAAATACAACCTTCCAAAACTGAACAAACAAGAAAGAGAAAAATGAAACAGACCAATCACAAGCAACGAAATTGAATCGTTAATTAAAAATTACCCAAGAACATAACCCCCGGACCACATGGATTCACCTCTGAATTCTACCAGACATATAGAGAAGAAATAACATCCATTCTCCTTAAAGTTTTCCAAAAAATAGAAGAGGAGGGAATACTTCCAAACTCATTCTGTGAAGCCAGCATCACTCTAATACCAAAACCTGGCAAAGACCTCACCAAAAAAGAAAACTACAGACCAATATCCCTGATGAATGTAGATGCAAAAATACTCAACAAAATGTTAGCAAACCGAATTCAAAAATACATCAAGAGGATCATACACTATGATCAAGAGGGATTCATCCCAGGGATGCAAGGATGGAACAACATTCGAAAATCCATCAACATCATCCACCATATCAACAAAAAGAAGAACAAAAACCACATGATCATCTCCATAGATGCTGAGAAAGCATTTGACAAAATACAGCATCCATTCATGATAAAAACTCTCAACAAAAAGGGTATAGAGGGCAAGTACCTCAACATCATAAAGGCCATATATGACAAACCCACAGCAAACATCATACTTAACAGCGAGAAGTTGAAAGCTTTTCATCTAAGATTGGGAACAAGACAGGGATGCCCACTCTCTCCACTGTTATTCAACATAGTACTGGAGGTCCTAACCATGGCAATCAGACAAAACAAAGAAATACAAGGCATCCAGATTGGTAAAGAAGAAGTCAAATTGTCACTATTTGCAGATGACATGATACTGTACATAAAAAACCCTAAAGACTCCACTCCAAAACTACTAGAACTAATATCTGAATTCAGAAAAGTTGCAGGATACAAAATCAACACACAAATATGTTGCTTTCCTATACATTAATGATGAACTAACAGAAAGAGAAATCATAAAAACAATTCCATTCACAATTGCATCAAAAAGAATAAAATACCTAGGAATAAACCTAATGACAGAAGTGAAAGACCTATACTCTGAAAAATACAAGACAATCCTAAGGGAAATTAAAGAGGACACTAACAAATGGAAATTCATTCCATGCTCTTGGCTAGGTACAATAAATATTGTTAAAATGGCTATACTACCTAAAGCAATCTACAGATACAATGCAATCCCTATCAAAATACCAACAGCATTCTTCAATGAGCTGGAACAAATAATTCTAAAATTTATCTGGAACCACAAAAGACCCCGAAAGCCAAAGCAATCCTGAGAAGGAGGAATAAAACAGGGGGAATTATGCTCCCTGACTTCAAGCTCTACTACAAAGCCACAGTAATCAAGACAATTAGACATTGGCACAAAAACAGACCCACAGAGCAGTGCAACAGAATAGAAAATCCAAACATTAACTCAAACATATACAGTCAACTAATATTTGATAAAGGGGCCTTGGATATACAATGGAGAGATGACAGCGTCTTCCGCAGCTGGCGTTGACAAAACTGGACAGGTACATGTAAGAGAATGAAACTGGACTACTGTCTAACTACATACACAAAGGTAAACTGAGAATGGATCAAAGATCTGAATGTAAGTCATGAAACCATAAAACTCTTAGAAAAAAACATAGGCAAAAATTTCTTAGACATAAACATGAGCAACTTCTTTATGAACATATCTCCCCGATCATGGGAAAGAAAAGCAAAAATGAACAAGTGGGACTATATCAAGCTGAAAAGCTTCTGTACAGCAAAGGACACCATCAGTAGAACAAAAAGACATCCTACAATATGGGAGAATATATTCATAAATGACGTATCCGAGAAGGGGTTAACATCCAAAATATATAAAGAACTAACACATCTCAACAAACATAAAGTAAATAATCCAATTAAGAAATGGGCAGAGGACATGAAAAGACACTTCTCCAAAGAAGAAACTCAGATGGACAACAGGCACACGAAAAGATGCTCCACATCACTAATCATCAGAGAAATGCAGGTTAAAACCACAATGAGATATCACCTCACACCAGTGAGGATGGCCAGCATCCAAAACACAAGCAACAACAAATGTTGGCGAGGATGTGGAGAAAAGGGAACCCTCCTACACTGTTGGTCGGAATGTAAATTAGTTCAGCCATTGTGGAAAGCAATATGGAGATTCCTCAAAAAACTAGAAATACCATTTGACCCAGGAATTCTACTCCTCGGAATTTACCCTAAGAATGCAGCAGCCCTGTTTGTAAAAGGCATATGCACCCCTATGTTTATCGGAGCACTATTTACAATAGCCAAGAAATGGAAGCAACCTAAGTGTCCATCAGTAGATGAATGGATTAAGAAGATTTGGTACATATACAGAATGGAATATTATACATCCATAAGAAGAAAACAAATCCTACCATTTGCAACAACATGGATGGAGCTAGAGGGTATTATGCTCAGTGAAATAAGCCAGGCCAAAAAAGACAAGTACCCAATCATTTCACTCATATTTGGAGTATATGAACAAAGAAAAAAACTGAAGGAACAAAACAGCAGCAGACTCACAGAACCCAAGAACAGACTAATAGTTATCAAAGGGAAAGGGACTTGGGAGGATGGGTGGGAAGGGAGGGACAAGGGGGAAAACGGGTCATTACGATTAACAGATGTAATGTTGGGCGGGCACAGAGAGGGCTGTACAACTCAGAGAAGACAAGTAGTGACTCTATAGCATCTCACTACACTGAATAACAGTGACTGTAATGGAGTTTTTGGGGGGGACCTGATGAAGGGGGTAGTTTAATCACCATAATATTGCACATGTAATTGTACATTAATGATACCAAAATAAACTATTAAAAAAAAAAGGCTTAGCACCCAATTCAATGTCCCTTTCCTTGAGAGTGGTCATCCTTTAAGTCCTCTGTCATTGATATATTGATATGAAAGGATTGACTAGATAATTTCCTTAGAACAGAATCACTTAGATAAAGGAGAATGGAAAAAGTTGGAAAAGTAATGGGAATATGGGCTTCCTGGCAGGGAAGGGGAGAAGTTGAGAACAAGAAAGAATGAATAGAGGACCAAAACAAAGGCTTTCTCCTTCACTATTATAGATGGCCAGAGTTCCCTGGCTAACAAAGTGCCTGGGCAGCTATAGCAGCTAGGCCTTGATGTTGATGACCTTTTCATATTCACTCCAGTCCAGCCAAGCTCCAGGTCAGTATTCTATGATAATAGGCTCTCTGGCACCTACAGCTAGCAGCTCATGCTTTTTAGCCCCTCTTGCTATCAAATAAGGACACAACTACTAATAATTTTATGAGTACAGTAATTTACAAAATTATAATGCTTCATGTGCATTATCAAATCTGATTCTCACAACTCTCTGATAAAGTATGTTGGACAATGACTATCATTCCAACAAGCAAACTGAGGCTCAGCAGAATTAAGCATTAAAGGCCCACAGCTAATATGTGTTAAAACGCCCTGGCCTGTAAACACTACAAAAATAAAGGTCTTATTTGCTTTGTTTACTGCTCCATCTCTGTCCCATAGCAATGAGACTGACACTTAAGAGGAACTCAGTAGCAATTTTTTGAATGAATTTCCTTCACTTGGGTTCATATCTTCATTGCTCTATAATGTCAAGGAACCAAACAAAAGCTGATATTCCAGGTCCTATATGCACATATTTTATTTAATACTCATGAAAATTCCACCAAGTAAGGATGCTTCTTTCTCTCTGAGCCTGAGAGAGGTATAAGTTCTTACAGCTAGGAAATGAATGAGCAGGGATTTGAACTTAAGTGTCTTGGTCTATAGCCTTCAATACTGCCTCCATACAGAATTGTAATATATATCAGTTCTCATTTTCCAGAGTCGGAGTGAGAGGAAGATGGGTCCACACAGTCACTGAAGGGATCAAAGTGCTGGACCAAGTAAGATATGGTAATTAGTGTTGCTGGCTCATTCCGTCAAACATTATTATTTTTTCTTAATAAAAATTCACTATCCCCACATCCATTCCCTTCAAGAAGCTCACTTTAAGTGTGAAGGACTAACAGTGCCTGAAGCAACTCACATGCTGACTCAGGTCCTCCTGAATGCTTAATGAACTCATAACAGTGTGAGAAAAAAGAAAGTTTCCAGTTTGTATATTTTCTTTCCTTACTTTGCATCGTAAGTGTTATGTTTGTGATTGGTTTATAGAAATGTCCACCAATCAGTGATGAAACTCAGTGATGATTAAATTAAACCATTTATTGTGTGGCAGATCAGCAATAACAACAATACTACTTTTAATCATTTCTATGTGCATTTTAATTTATAGTTTGTAAGTTCTGTGACACATTAATTCATTTCAGGGCTTTCAGCTCCCATTTTTTTCATACTTCTTTATAACCTGCCTCCAATTCTCAAAGCCAGTGGAGTTTTCACTTATCACAAAAATTTGTTTCTCACTGTTGGTACAAAAAATGTGTTTTTTACTGTTGGTTTGTTTCTTATTTTTTCTTACTGATGCCTAACCTGCTCTTGCAACACCTTGGGAAGCTTATGTTCACAATATTTCCTCTCCTTGGCATGCCCTTAATCCTTTCCCTTCTCTCTTTAACAGAACCTTACTTATCTTTCAAGGCTCAGCTCAAAGCTCACTTTTCCTTAAAAGCCTCCCAGGTCTGCCCCAACTCAGTGCTCTTACTCTTCTCAGAAGACCTAGGACACTTCTGCCATTCACTTGGCACTTATTACAGCATGACTAATATTACTAATTTTTATATATACATTCGGTCTACCCAGCAAGCAACTAGTACCCAATAAATGTTTTCTGATCATATTACTAATGCTCCCAACAATGTGCTATGAATTCTCCCAAATGTATAAAAATAAAATTTATTTTATTTCATTTAAGAAATACTGAATGGTTACTCTAAGGGAGATGAAACATGTAATAAAGAGAACCTTTGAGGTAAATGATAAGCCTGAGTTGGACCTCTAGATCAGTCATTTTTCAGCTGTGTGAACTTGAATAATAAGTCATTTTATCTCACAAACTTTTCAGTTTCCTCATCTTTAAAAAAATGGCTAGACATGCCTTCCCTGAACAGTGCCTGGCAGTAGCAGATCCTCAATAAATATTTCTTGAAATAAGGAATCAGTATTTATTTCATAGGGTGAGTATGACTGTCAAATACGATCATGCATTTAGGAATCTTTACTAACTCTCTCTGTAAAGAAAATAGTCACTGATAATAACTATACAAATTAAGAAGTTTTGATATGCAGCCTACAAACTAAGTTGCTGACAGACTCCTGCAGGGAAATGAAATCAACACAAAAACATAACCAGAAAAATACTAGATGTGTCAGAGTAGTATAAAAAGACTTCATGGAGTTGTGGGACCTAAGAATGGTGGGGTGGACAGCAGGCCTCAAGATAAGGAAAGGTTTGAAGGGGGCTGAAGATGGTGTGGATGAGGTACAGTGTGAAGAGGGCATCCCAGAGAAAGAAAAAGCTGTGTAAAAGGAGGGCTGAGAGAAAAAGGTGGCTGGATATGATAGCAACAGATTATGTATTGGTTTGGGCAGAATGATGTGGACTTAATAAGGGAAAGGCCTGGAAGCTATTATATATTTTTGGCCTGTGGAATCATATGATTCAGGCAGTCCCTAGAAAGATATGTAAATAAAATTAGAAGATGCAGAAAAACTGGGGTCAATGAGACCATTCAGTCAGATCCTGATTTGGTCCAAGGCTAAGTGCCTTGTATTTCTGCCTTATAACATTATATTCTAATTGTTGGTTTTCTGGTCTCATGAAAAAGGGTCTTAGTTTACAAGTTTGATGTATTAAGCTTGGTCCTGAAAGAGGCAGCCTAAAAGCCAGATAAAGAGCATTACTACCCACAAACTTCCACCAATTCCCATCAGTGGTTTCTGTTCTTTCATTTACCACTAATTAGGTGTTAATAACCCCACCATTAGCTGCCAGAATCCTGAGGCCATCATACCCCACTAACTGTCACCTAAAAGGGATATTAAAGTAAGTGCCTGAAATCATATAGGTTCCTCATCTTCAAAATGGAGCATCATAGGATAGCAGGAAGAATACTCATTTTGTAATAAAGGGACCTGGGGTTAAATTCAGACTGCTGCTTTCTAGCTCTGCAACCTTGGGTAAGTTATTTAATGATTTAGAACTTCATCTGTAAAGATGAGGAAGATAATACCTTTCTTCAATAAATAGTAATTATGCACTTAATGTGTGTCTGTCCCTGTACTAGATGCTGGAGACATAATGGGAAGTAAATTAGGGTAAAATAGCTGATACAAGAAACAAATCCCCCACATTTCTGTGGTTTTAATGTAAATTTATTTCTTGTTTACATGAGAGCCCAATACAGATATTCCTTCTCAGCATACAGTATTTTGTCCACACAGCATTTCAGGGCCTTCCCTAGGCACTGGTTGTCAGCTTTAGCCATTAGAATCTCCTAGGTATCTTAAAAAATACTGATGCCTGGGTGTCCAAGTACAGAGATTTAATTGGCCTGGCATGCAACAGCAGAGGTATCAAAACTGTTAAAGTGCCAGGTGATTCTAATACATAATCAAGTATAAGAACCACTGCTCTAGGACCTCAGAAGCCTCTGTACCTGCGCAGTACAAAGAGAGAATAAAGAAGGTATATCTATTTTTTTTAATGTTGTGGCCCAGAAATGACACCCATCACTTCTGTTAATATTGCATTAGGTAGAACTGGTCATTTGTCACCTTTCCCTTCCCTGAGCTGTTAGGAGGGAAGAAATTAGTCTCTGGTTGGGCAGCCACTTCTTAGTAACAACTTTATATTATCAATATATTATAATAAAAAACTCATGTCCACCAATATAAAATTGCAATTATAGTGACAGAAACAAAGAAAGGTACTGGCGCCATGAGTGTGTAATGGAGAGACTTGACACAGACAGTGAAGTTAGGAGAGTTTACCTTAATAAAGTGGTCATTGAGCTGAGATCTGAGGTATTAGGAGAATAAGGCAAAGATAGGTGAAAAGAACTGTCCGAACAAAAAGAAAAGCATGTGCAAAGGCCCTGAAGCTCACTAGAGCATGGTTATTATAATAATAATCAATTAAGATGGTTTATGGAAAATAGGATTATAATACCAAAGCATTATGTAAATGCTATCATTTTTAATTGTCATTATTATATTTTCATGCTCTTTTCTGGAACCGTGACACTCATTTATCTGGGCCCAGATAACCCAATATTGTTCAACCTTGGAGGGGTAAATGGACAAGGGTTATAGAACTTTGGAAGTAGTAATAAAGGAGTCAGAAAAGAACCTGGGTTCTGTTTTCACATTAAGTGAAAAACCTGCAAATTAAATACACACTGACACATTCTGTTACCCATCAATTTGTAGATATTGTTAAGCTTTCCCCTTTGCTGCTAGACAGCTAGGAAACATCCTGTTAATATGTTTAAGTCCTTTTTTTCCCTCTTATCTGGTTTGTGCTATTGTGGCTTTGGTTTCACAGAAAAATTCAGAAAAACACCTACCATTCTCAGACTGGAGAATATCAGACAGCAGATCTCTTGGGGTATGAAAAATGAAAATTAATTAGTATGATGTATCCTATGGAGTTTAACTTACAAGGCTCACTTTGTGGAATCTTTTGTATGGGCTTTCATGGACTACTGGGGCTAGGTAAAGTCAAGACAACACAACTCTAAAAGCCACCGTGCCCCATTCTTTCTAAATGAGAGAACTGTTCCCATTCTGAGTGAGGATTTCTGAAGTGTCCCTTAGCTACTTTCTCCAGTATTCATCTATCACAGGACATGGCATTTAAAAAATTCTAGACCCAAGTGCTTTATATATCCCCTTGCCATAGCCTCTGTACACCTCTAGGAGATAGGAATCTTAGAGAATTGGATCTGGATTGGAAGAAAGAATTACAACTTGAGGAGATCAGTTGGAATAATACATAGTTTGAGACACTGAGACACTGAGGCACAGAGATAAAAAAAAAAAAGGAGACTGTTGTAAGTCAATTGCAGGACATGGACTGGAATCTCAGGACCTGTCTTGTCCCCAAATCCCCACATCCAATTGATGCTATTTCCACTACACTCCACAATTAAACTCTTCCAGTGCCAGAATGGCTGCAGTAGTCTGCTCTTAAGCTTCTATTTCAACCAGTTGATCCTTAGCTTCTTTCAACCAACAGTTATTGAGAACTGACTGTGAAGTGCTCAGAATGTAGAAATAAAAAAGGCATCTTCTTTGCTTTCAAGAACCTCATACTAACTAGGGAATACTTAGGGATACAGACTTCACAACAGTGTGATAAAAATTATAAGGCATGAATAGGGAGCTAGGGAAGGCAGAGGAGGAATAGAATAATTACGGTCATGGAGAGCTTTTCAGAGAAAATGATAATCAACCTGTTCTCAAAGAATTATTATGAATTCACCAGAGAAGGGGAGGATAAAGGGACAATTTTGGAATAGGGAATAGCATGGACTTTAAATGAGTGAAGAATAGTGAATTTTATGTGGCTAGAGAACAGAGTGAGTTGAGAAGAAGTTTAGCTCAGAGCAACTTGAAAAGAACCAAACAAATGAATTCTAGCTTTATTCTGTAAGCTTCTGGGAAAGCATTGCACATTTTAAAGTTGTGGCACAGATTTGTTTATTCATTCATACATTCACTCCATGTGATCTTTCAATTGACAAACCTTCCCTGCTTAAAACTCCTAACTGCTCCCCATTGCCTTTAGGATATAAACTAAGCTCCTTAATATGACATCCAAGACTCTCATTACTACTTCCTTTTCCACCTCCCTCTCCACTCTCATTTCTCAACACTCCAACTCTTGTATTTCAAATTTTAATTTTCCTGACTCTTCATAGTTCCCTGAAAATAGTGTTGTTAGACACGTTTACCTTTGCTTTTGTTCATTCTTTGACATTTGTTTCTCAATGTTTTTCTTCTCTTTTGAACCCTCCTTGCTGACTCCTCCTATAGGAAGTCCTTCCTTGATGGATTTGGTGCTCTTCAGTTCTTTTAAAACATCAAATTTTCATCCTTTGCCTATCATTAATCACATCATATTGAAATAATCTGTTTACTCCTCTGGCTTTGTAAACAGGCGTGAAGGGCAGGGACTAGGCCTCAGTGTACTTTGCACCCCTAGTTCTTAGTGCTGGCCTGGCACAAAGTGATTGGCTCTGTAAGTGCATGTTGGACTGGACTGAGAGTTGGCAAATTAGAACTCTTTGGTAGCCTATCTAGGTTCCCATGACTCTGGAATCAATCCAGGTCTTCAGTGACCCAGAGCCAAGTGCCAAAGTCAATATAGGACTTTAAGCCATGCCTGAGGGGCTTCTGAAATCAGATTATTTTAAGAGAGTCAACTGGTTTTTGTTAAGAGAAGGCTGGCAATTGAATTTCAACAGGACGCAGGCAGCCAGACAACACAGCTAAAAGTCAGCAACTAAAGAAATATCTTCCCTCCCTTACCCTTGCCCCCTGACACAGTGTTGAGGTAGCCTGGTTGACCCTGGCTTATAGTCCACCAAGGAGGCTGGTCAGGGAGTTGGGACCAGTCATAGAGTTGACAGGACATGTTCCCTGCTCCAAGTTTGGGCTGAGGCTAGAGCCCCAAATCAAGCCCAAGCTGGTTTGTATTGCTGCAGCTCTCTGCTGTCAGGGTGATACTGCAAAGAGATACATTTTGAACAGTCCACAGTTAGTGTTATGTGTAATTAAAAGCATAGACTACTTCCAACTCCCTTCCAGGGGAGTGGGTGGAGTCCCCTCAGAAGCCCTGGGGAAAATAAGCTCAAAATCAACTTCTTTATTTCCCTAGAACTCCCGCTTCTACCTAAGGCCTCCACAGCACCAGAAAAACAAGACATAAAATGCTGAAAAAATCAATTAAATCAATTATCTAGTCTTAGAAATCAAATGTATGTGTAGAATTACTGTGATTACTATTTTCCACCTGTGCCTGTTTATTTTTTCCAGATTTCAGTCAAACCGGTTTCTGTGTGTAGACAAAGTCTGAATGTCAGCCCACAGACAAGGTATTGCTGTGCATGCATCTCAATATGAAGTTCTTCCCTGCTAAGGGTTATCTTCAGAGTATGGTGTGTGTTTATGGGAGAGAGAAGGAGAAGTTACTGAGGACCAAAGATATGAAATAACTAACACTTATTTTCTAGAGCAACCCAATCAGTCACTATTGGAACTGGACAAAATCTCACCATATTTGGCTTTTGCTATTTCAACAGAAGGAAAGTACAGCCACTCATCTACCAAAAATCAAAGATCACATTGTGTGTTAATGGCAGTTCTGAGATGAGGCTAAGACCCCACAACTCCCTGTTCTATCCAAGTCCAGTGTTTTCTCTATCCACCAAGGATTTAATCTTCAAAGTATTTTTTAAATAAATATTAACCAGTAAAGGCTCTGACCCAACTGTGTGGGATGAGAGCAGCAGTCATGTACTGGTCCAGTGAATAAATGTGAAGTGGCAAGAAACCAAGATGAGCTGTTAATTTGGTGAAAAGAGATCCTGGACTTTGTCTGGGAAAGTCAACGAGAGTCACAGAAATAACATCTTTTTAAAAAATTGATAAAAGTTCATGTATTCAATTCCTCTACCTCTCAGAATTCGTCATCTAAACTAGTAACGTCTTTAAATAGTTCTTTAACATCATTAGGAGACTTATTTTCTCTTCCTGCAACATTTCACAATGTAGTCATTGTAGGAGGGATTATACTTTAATAACCATTAAACATATTGGGTTTTCTTTCAAAGGACAGTTTGAATTTGAGAAGCACCAAATGTGTTTTGATCTCTGTGTAAACAGGGGGCAGGTATAGTCTCATGAACATGAGACCTGTTCAGTCACACAGAGCTCCATAATTTGAAGGACATAGGTTTTGTTTAATTATCTCCTAGACCAATCATGAAATTAATAATTTTGAGAATGGTTCCCACATTTTCTTTTTGTAATGGGTTCTGCGAATTACATAGCCAGTCCTCTCAGATTTACAATCTCTTCACATGTCTGCATTTCTGAAAACATATGCTTTCTGAAAACATACCCATTCTGAGCCTATCCAGGGAAAGGTATTATGAGACTTTAAAGACATGGCTGAGGACATTGCAAATTTGAAAATCCTCTCCCAGATTGCATGCTGCAAAGAACAGGTGTTGGCAATTTTATTTTAAACACAACTTAGGGAAGTTATGGCCAGAAATGAGGATCTGTAAAGAAAAACTACCCCAGTGTCTTATATGTAACCTCTAGTCATTCCCATTTTGAATCTATTCTGGGTACATGTTGAGACAGGAGAAGTACCTAAGTGCCAAGCTTCCAGGCTCTGCCAGGCCTGTGTAAAGCACACATGACTCTTTCTCCTTGATGCTTTCATTAGTGGAAAAAGGTTCTAGAAACTGGTGTTGGCAGAGCTTTGGATAGTGCGGGAGGCAGAACCCAATCCAACTCACTCTTCACAGCTGTCCTGGCTCCTGACAGCTGCAAAAAATTAGTTTGTCTCAACTATGTGCCTCTGACTCCAAACAAGCCTCAGAAGATTCAGGGCCTGGGAAGCCAAAGTCATGGTGTTCAGTTCCGGACCACAAGGTTTCTTGATGGTTCATAGTTCCTCATAAGAGAATGTGCATTCTAAACTTGACAATTAAACTAGTGCTGCTTGACTTGTTCCCTAAGGTAACTGTCTTGCCAATGGGTTTCAGCCCCGGGCAAGTTCACTATGGATTCAGTGTGACCAAAGAAATTGACAGCAAAACGTTCTTTGAGGTGAAAGGGTTTATTACCCGGCTTGTTCGCCCAGCGGCAGGTGGAGCACTAGCGTCTCTGCCTCCGCCCAGAGCACTCGGCCGAGCTTTCTATATAGCACAGTAATAGCTTATTGCCCAAAGGTGTGGAAGCGGTAGCCTAGCAACAGGCCAGTTACATCATCAGGTGGATTAAGTTCAGTGAGTATCCTGGCCATAGGAACCCCAACTTCCCCACACTCCACCACTCTAGGATTCTCGCCTTACAATCTACACGCTTTCAATCTTCCACAATGGTCCCTGTGCGAGAAAGCTAGAGCACTGTAACCAGATTCCACAGTATCAACAGAGGATAACAACAGCTTAGAGATAATAAAAGTTAAGATACAAGATTTTGATACAGGTAACAAAAATAATAATCCTCAAGCCAGAGGAAGTTCCCAATCCACAAAGACTTTAGGGATGATAAGACACATGTTTTAATGCCACCAACATAGGCAAATCTTGTCCATAATGTAGGATGCATGCAAAAGAGTGGTTTTGTGATAGGACTGTAGCAGGAAAGGGGTCCCATTCAGGTCTAGTATATCATACTTTTACTCCTTTCCCTGTGGGGGTTACTGAAGGGTCTATATATAGTGCTACTGGAGGTGTATGAACTCACCATAATGATAAAACAAAACTCCCCAGTAAGATGCTCCTATTTTCTGGCCGTTCAGGGTATACTACTGTGACCTTTGGCGGCCACTCTGTTGTTATTCCAGGAATACACAGGAGGCCAGCTTCCAGGCCTTGTCCCCAAGGTTCCAGGAGAGCCAGCCATCGTTGGTCCATGTGTCAAAAGGTCCAAGGCCACGTCCACTCAATGGACTCTCTGGGGTTCAGTGCAGTTGGTGCTGGCAGCAAGATGTTATTCTGGAGGCCAAACCTCGGCTTCAGTGATTCTTCCTTGGTTTGTACTTGCAATTGTATAAGGGAGGCAGCCATGTGAGTTAACATGTCTATGGGGCTCAGGGATCCCTTTTGGGGTCTCTCATTCAAACGCTGGAGCACAGTCCATAAGTGGACAGACCATCCCCACAGACTACTGTTATCTGAGTTTAGTCCAGATTTTAACAAGCCACTGTGCCTCTCTATCATGCCTACTGCGGTAGGATTGTATGGCACATGAAACTTGCACTTGATTCCCAGCTGTTGCACCCATTCTTGCAGTGTATGTCCAGTAAAATGGGTGCCCTGATCACTCTCAATTACCTGTGGTTGGCCATAGGCAGCAAAGAGACGCTCCAGCCCTCTTTTGGTCATCTTTTGGTCTGCACAACAGGTAGGAAAAGCAACCAGAAGTCCAGTAACTGTGTCCACACAAGTCATCGCATACCGATATACTTCTGACACAGGTAGAGGCCCAACATAGTCTATCTGCCACCTGTCGAGAGGTATAGACCCCTTAGCTATTATACCATGTTGGTGAGGAACTCAGTGTAAGTCCCTTTTGGAGCACACGACTCCTGCTGGGATATACTAACTTCTTCGAAGGTCAAAGGCAAGCGCCACTGATGGGCTACAGCCCACATTGTCTTTTGCCCCGCATGCAACAAACACTGATCTAGCCATTGGGCTACATCAGAGGCAGGCTTTCCTTCTAACCAACGTATCTGGGCCAATTTATCTGCTTCTTCATTTTTCAGGGAATGAAGGGAATGCCATTTCCTTTTTAAGGGAATCCACAGAAGTTTTCAGCTCCTGTTCTTGTGCTGCCATTTCTTGAGTCTCTTCTGTAGACCTTTTTAATACTGTGAGAAGCAGCCAACCCACAGTCCCTGCTGCCTCACAGGAACTCTGTTTCTCAAAGGATTTACTTACTATTCCAACGGCATCCCCTACTGCCTCAGGTGTCACCTCCACTTGCCTCCAGTCCTGGGGTGGGGCCCAGTCCTCTAGGAGGCAAGTGACCTCAGACCACATACCCACTGGGGGACAATCCACTGTCTCCGCATTCACAGGGGCAGTCTGCTGAATTACCCCTCCCATAAGGGCAGCCTGTCTTTTTCCTTGGTCAACAATGAACCTTGCCAACTTTCGCCAATTGCCTTGCCAGTGGGTTTCAGCCCCAGCAAGTTCACTACGGATTAAATGTGACCAAAGAAATTGACAGCAGAACGTTCTTTGGGGTGAAAGGGTTTATTACCTGGCTTGTTCTCCTGGTGGTAGGTTGAGCACTAGCATCACTGGCTCTGCCCAGAGCACTGGGCCGAGCTCTCTGCATAGCACAATAATAGCTTATTGCCTAAAGGTGTGGAAGTGGTAGCCTAGCAACAGGCCAGTTACATCATCAGGTTGTTTAAGTTCAGTGAGGATCCTGGCCATAGGGACCCCAACTTCCCCACAGTAACAAAGCAACAGTGTAAGAGGCTGGGGCAAGACACAATTAACTTATAAACCTGTGGAGGTTTGGAGACATTTTTTACTTAGTGTACTACATAGAATTTAGTCTATGTAGAGGAAAAGGGGAGGAGAGTCAGCCAGAACTTTCACAGTTTTAATTTTTTTTCAGTCTTAATTTATAGTTTTTCTATTTACAAATGTATCCTAGATTACCTTGAGAATCTTTTATGGCCATGCAACTTTGATACTACTTATAGAAATCTGAGAAAACACAACCTGGCTTGAAAATTCTGAGTCCACATCCAGGCTTTGTTATTTGGATTTCAAGCCATATTTCTTTCTTTTTTTTCTTGTTTTAAAATTACGGTATAGCTGATACATGATTGTGGAGAAGTTGGGGTTCCTATGGCTAGGATCCTCACCGAACTTAAACCACCTGATGATGTAACTCGCCTGTTGCTATGCTACCACTTCCACACCTTTAGGCAATAAGCTATTATTGCACTATATTGAGAGCTCGGCCCAGTGCTCTGGGCAGAGGCAGTGATGCTGGGAGAACAAGCCAGGTAATAAACCCTTTCACCCCAAAGAGCATTTGCTGTCATTTTCTTTGGTCACATTGAATCCATAGCGAACTTGCCCAGTGCTGAAATCCAGTGGCAAGGCAATTGGCAAAGTCAGCATGGTTCCTTGTTGACCAAGGAAAAGACAGGTTGCCCTTATGGGATGGGTGCTTCAGTGGGCTGCCCCTGTGAGACAGTGGATTGTCCCCCAATGGTTATATGGTCTGAGATGGCTTGCATCCTAGAGGACTGGGCCCTACCGCAGGACTGGAGGCAAGTGGAGGTGACCCCTGAGGCTGTAGTGGTGGCCCTTGGTATAGTAAGTAGGTGTCTTGAGAGACAGAGTGCCCATGAGGCAGTGGGGACTGTGGTTTGGCTGCTTCTCACAGTATTAGAAATGTCTACAGAAGAGAAGGACATGCTCCTGAAAAAGACCCAATAAATGGTGGAATGAGAATGCGAGCTGCAAACTTCTGTGGATTCCCTGAAGAAGGAAATGGCATTGATATGAGAGGAGGCAGCACGAGAACGCTAGCAGTGGGGTGCCACTGAAGTGTTAAAAGATTCCTTACAAAACGAGACAACAGTGCTTCCAGGTGCTCTGAAGGAGGAAAAGACCATCAAGGAAAAAGACAAACTTCTGAGGGAAGCACAAGTAGAGGTGGCACAAGAATGCCAGCTGAAAAGCATTGAGGTGAAGGTAAGAGAGCTACTGAAGAAAGAACTAGCATTGCTGTTAGGCACGGTAGAAAAGGTAAAGGTTGTATCAGAGGAGACACTTGGGGGAGAGGAGAGAAGGGTGCCATCAGCTCCGGAATTGGAGGAGCTGGGGAAGGATGAAGGGGTGGTGCCAGATGCACTGACACCTCCTGTGTTGAAAGCATGTGCAGTGGTTGTAAAGACAATAAAGACCCAGCAGATGAAAGTTCCCAAAGGAGAGGAGCAGCCTCCTCCCCAGGTCATGGAGCACAATATGCCCTGCCCCTATACTCAGGCTAAGCTGGTGGATTTGGGCTCCCGGTTTAGACAGAAGCCCTTGGAGTCAATATCAGCTTGGCTCCTGCATCTGTGGGACTTAGGGGTGGATGGAATTGTTCTGTCAGGATCAGAGATGGGAAAGGTGGCTTCCCTGACAGTGCAGCCTGCCTTGAGGCAGCGATTACAAAATGCACATCAGACTTGAAGGAGTCTCTCCCTCTTCAATTGACTTATGGCTGCACTTGGTGCTGTGTGACCCAATCAGTGTGATCTACCATCCTCTCCTGTTAGATGGCAGATGTATGCTGAGTTCCAATAGGTGTTATGAGAGCTAAGCATAAGAAATGCCAACTATCGTCCAGAGAATCATGGCCCACATGAAGATTTTCACTGCGGGGATGAGAAATATTGTGCTTCAAATGGCTCCCACATCCCTCTTTGGGTCTCTAGTGACAATTCTTTCCCCTCACTTATGGCATCCCATAAGCCAGGTGACATGTGCAGTAGCAGAATTAGGAGAGGCTGAAGCAATGAGAACACAGAAAGAAATAAAGTCTGATACTCATTTAAAGGGCCCATGAAGGTTACGAGGACCCAGATGTGGGTTGATTTAATAGAGGCAGGAGCAGATGGAAGGAAATTAGATGGGAAGTCAAATAGGATCTTACTAGAGTTATGGCAACAGTTGAAACCAGAGCAGCAGTTCCTGCCATTAAGACCAAAAAGGCAGAGGTCAGAGACAGAGCCACGAGTCCGGCCTGTTTGTTTGCAAGACTTCCTGCTGGAAAGCAAGCCAACCTCACTTGAGCCCAAACAAGAAGATGATTGGGGAACACGGTTTGACTGAGGGGAAGGTCGAGGTATCTGCCATAAGGGACGAGGGGGGGACCAGAGGCCACATGTTGAAATAGCTATCCATTGGCCCCCAGTGAGCATACAATGTGTCCTGGCTCTGGTGGACACAGGGGCTGAATGTTCACTGATACATGGTAACCCTGAGTGTTTCCCTGGGATCCCCACTATCATAGATGGATACAGGGGTAAGGCTATCAGAGTGAAAAAATGCCCAAATCCCTTTGGGAAGTGGGCATCTACCCCCAAAAGAGTATACTGTGTATATATCTCCTATCCCTGAGTATATTTTGGGCATTGATGTCCTGCAGGGTCTGTGGTTGCAGACCACTGCACGTGCATTCAGACTGAGAGTACATGTGGTGAAGGCAGTTCTGAGGGGACATGCTAGGCACCCACCCATAGCTTTGCCTGTGCCTCAGTGGGTGACTAATACCAAACAATACAAACTTCCTGGGGGGCATAAAGAGATTGGAGAAATTCTTCAGGAACTGGAAAAGGTGGGTATTATAAAGCCCACCCATAGTCCGTTCAATTCCCCAGAGTGGCCAGTAAAAAAGCCAGATAGATCTTGGCGTATGACTGTGGATTACAGAGAATTGAATAAAGTCATACCCCCTATGCATGCCTCTGTCCCCTCTATTGCAGGTCTCATGGATACCCTCAGTCACAAACTAGAAACATACCATTATGTGGTAGATCTTGCTAATGCCTTCTTTTCCATTGACATTGAGCAGGAAAGTCAGGAACAGTTTGCCTTCACATGGGAATGATGGCAATGGGCTTTCACCATCTTTCCACAGGGATACCTCCACAGCCCCACCATCTGTCATGGACTTGTAGCCCAGAACTTGGCTACATGGGAGAGACCACCAATGGTGTGGCTGTACCATTATATTGATGATATCATGCTCATATCCAATTCTCTTTCAGATCTAGAAGGTACAGCACCTAGACTACTGCAACATCTACAGGAGAAAGGATGGGCTGTGAACAGTACCAATGTTCAAGTACTAGTTTGTCAAATTCTTGGGTGTTATCTGGTCAAGTAAGACCAAAGTTATACCAGAAGGAGTTATAAAGTCCAGGCCTTTCCTACCCCTACAACTGTAACATTGCTACAGGAATTTGGGTCTTCTAGGCTACTGGAGAGTGTTCATCCCACACTTGGCATAAATTCTGAAACCCTTATACCAGTTGGTACAAAAGGGTATCAGGTGGGACTGGGATGAGACATGTGTGTCTGCCTTTACTACAGCAAAACAGGCAGTCAAGGCCGTTCATGCCTTGAGTGTGATAGGCCCATCAAGGCCCTGTGAGCTGCATGTTCATGTGACTGAAGATAGTTATGTTTGGGGTCTCTGGCAGTGGCTTGAACGAACTCTCCAACCTATTGGATTCTGGTCACAACTCTGGAAAGGGGCAGAGGTATGATACACTTTGATAGGAACACAACTGGTTGCCATTGTATCACTCGTTGCTGGCTACAGAACCCATCACTGGAATGGCCCCAATAAAGATAACCACCTATCCCATCTTGGGAGGGTATGTGACTGGGCCCAAAAGACAAGGAGTGGTGTGGCACAAATGCCCATACTGGCCAAGTGAGGTGCTTACCTACAGCAGCATAATGCCCTCTCTAGTAGCCCCTTGAGTGAAGAACTCCAATGCTTATTGGGGCCAGTGACAGATACTAGTGAAAATCAGGAAGAACTTGCTTTTGAACCATTAGTAGCAGAGAGTACCTATCAGGAGGGAAGAGCCCCTATACCCGAAGATGCATGGTACACAGCTCCAGCCCTGGGCAGCCCCCAAATGGAGGGCCATAGCTTTCCATCCTAAGACTGAGACAATATGGATGTTAGATGGTGAGGGGAACAGCCAATGGGCAGAGTTGCGGCCTGTGTGGCTTGTGATCAGCCAGGAGCCCTCCCCTATAGTTGTCTGCACTGACAGCTGGGCTGTATATCGGGGCTTGACCCTGTGGCTACCTACCTGGTACCATGCCAACTGGCTGGTTGGTCCCTGATGCCTTTAGGGGCAAGAATTGTGGCAAGACTTATGGGCCTGTGGTCAGACCAAAATAATTACAGTTACAATGTGACAGGTCATTTGCCACTGGCATCCCCAGGAAATTATGAAGCTGATAAATTGGCACAGATACATTGGTTAGAAGGAAAGTCTACCTCTGGTGTAGCCCAATGGTTACATCAGTATTTGTGCATGCAGGGCAAAAGACAATGTGCACTGTAGCCCGTCAGTGGGGCTTGCCTTAACCTTTGAAGAAGTTAGTAGAGCTTGGCAGGAGTGTGTCCTGTGCTCCAAAAGGGACTTACACCTAGTTCCACAACAACATGGGACAATAGCTAAGGGGCCTGTACCCCTTGTCAGGTGGCAGATAGACTACAATGGACGTCTACCTGTGTCAGAAGGCTATCAGTATGCCATGATTTATGTGGTCACAGCTAATGGACTTCTGGTTGCTTTTACTACCTGTTGTGCAGACCAGCAGACGACCAAAAGAGGCCTGGAGGATCTCTTTGCTACCTATGATTGACTGCAGGTAATTGAGAGTGATCAGGGCATCCATTTCACTGGATATACACTGTAAGAATGGGTGTGACAGGTGGGAATCAAATGGAAGTTTCATGTGCCATGCAGTCCTACCACAGCAGGCATGATAGATAGGCACAACGGCTTATTAAAATCCAGACTAAAGTCAGATGCCAATAGTCTGCGGGATGCTCAGTTCTCTTATGGACCATGCTCTGGAGTTTGAATGAGAGACCCCGAAAGGGAGCTGTGAGCCCAATAGACATGTTAACACATATGGCTGCCTCCCCTATACACTGCAAGTACGAACCAAGGAAGAATCACTGAAGCTGAGATTTGGCCACCAGAATAATATCTAGCTGTCAGCACCAACTGCACTGAACCCCAGAGACTCCATTGAGTGGATGTGGCCTTGGACCTTTTGACACATGGACCAACAATGGCTGACTCTCCTGGCACCTTGGGGACAAGGCCTGGTAGCTGGCCTCCTGTGTATTCCTGTAATAACAGCAGAGTGGCCCCCAAATTTCACAGTACTATACCCTGAATGGCCAGAAGGTAGGAGCATCTTACTGGGGAGCTTTGTTTTATCATTATGGTGAGTGCATGCACATCCAGTAACACTATATATAGACTCTTCAGTAACCCCAATGGGGAAAGGAGTAAAAGTATGGTATACTAGACCTGGAAGGGACCCCCTTCCTGCTACAGTCCTATCACAGTACCACTCTTTTGCACGCATCATACCTGACGGACAAGATTTGCCTATGTTGGCGTCATTAAAACATATGTCTTATTGACCCCAAGTTTTTTGTGGATTAGGAACTTCCTCTGACTTGAGGATTATTATAGTTTTTGGTATTAGGAACCTCCTCTGGCTTGAGAATTATTATAATCTTTGTTACCTGTATCAAAATCTTGTTGTATCTTAATTTTTGTTATTATCTCTAAGTTGTTGTTATCCTCTGTTGCTATTGTGGAATCTGGTTAAGTGCTCCAGCTTTCTCGCACAGGGACCATTGCGGAAGACTAAATGCGTGTAGATTGTAAGGTGAGAATCCTGGAGGGGTGGAGTGTGGGGAAGTTGGGGTTCCTATGGCCAGGATCCTCACTGAACTTAATCCACCTGATGATGTAACTGGCCTGTTGCTAGGCTACTGCTTCCAAACCTTTAGACAATAAGCTATTATTGTGCTATATAGAGAGCTCGGCCGAGTGCTCTGGGCGGAGGCAGAGACGCTATTGCTCGACCTACCGCTGGGAGAACAAGCCAGGTAATAAACCCTTTCACCCCAAAGAACATTTTGCTGTCAATTTCTTCGGTCACATTGAATCCACAGTGAACTTCCCCAGGGCTGAAACCCATTGGAAAGACAATATTTTATTGGTTTCAAGTATACAACACAGTGGTTCAGCAGTTACACACATTATTAAATCATCACCTGAACTAGTGCAGTTACTGTCTGTCCACCTATAAAGATGTTATAGAACTATTGATTATATTCTCCATGCTGCACTTCCATCGCCATGATCAATTTATATTATGCTTGAGATTTTTGTGCCCCTTCATCTCCCTTACCCACCCCACCCATCCATTAGTGTGTGTTCAAGGCCCTGAAATAATCTCAACAGAGGTTATGTTGAAGAGAGAAAACTTATTTGTGCTCATCTTCCAGATAGAGAAAAAGGGAAATACCGAAGACCAGCTTGTCTTTGTTTGATCATAACCTCGTGACCCTTCACCTCTCAAAATCTCAACTTTATATCTGTAAAATGGGAATGGTGATGCTCGTTATTCTTACCACATTACTTCTTATAAAGATAAAATACTGTCATTCATTTTTTTCAAAAAATATACCCAGTTGTACAAGATTCTATCTCAGAAATAAGGGGGCTAGGCTAAAAAATTTTAAAAGAAAGGTTATGAGGCTTCACAGAAGGAAGAGCTTACTTTCATCTTCATGGATCTTGGAAGGTTTCATGAGCATATGCATGTAAACTGGAATTATGACATTGAAAAATGGACACATTTAACCAGGAAGAGATGGAAGTGAGAAAAGAAGACCTAGCATCAGCAAAGACAAAGGCTTCAGGAAATCATAAACTATGTGTATGTGTGAGAGAGACAGAGAGACATTGAGAAGTTCAGATTGAAAAGAGCACAAAGTGAAGGGTCAGACCTGCTCAAAGTCCCAAAGAAAATATATTGGAGATTCTGTGTGTACACAGTTTTTTTTCAGCCCTGTCTGGATCTTTGGCTTTAGAGAAACCATGAAGCAGTAGTAATCTTGTAACCATCCATAATACTGACTGTCATCAAGCCTTCCTCTTGTCTGTTTAACTTAGGCCTGGCCAAGGAAGCTGCCCAGGAACCACCTTTTCCTGGCAGCTATGCCCACAAGGAGGCAAGAATCCAGGTTGGGTAATAAGATCTATAGTTTCTTAACATCAGGTTAAAAATGTACATTCACATGCAAACATGATGAGTCCCAGAGAGCCACTGGTTTCTTCTCAGCAGTCTTGGACCTAAGGTCTCTTTTTGGCCTTTTCTGCTGATGTTAACACTATGCAACTAATCCCAACTCTGCTTCTCATTCATTGTGAGATATTGAGCAGGATACTTGGCCTTTTTGGGTATTTATTCTTCATCTGGAAACCAACCAGGTTACAAAATTAAGAGAATCATTAAGCAAGGAATTCCATTAATATGTAAATGCAAATAATCTGTCAGTATATAAGAACGTTTATACAAAATACATTTGAGGCAACAGCAGTAGAAAGATGAGTTAAGTTCAGCCTGTTATTGGGTCTTGGGCACGTCCCTTACCCTCTCTGGGCCTCATTATTCCATTTGTAATATTGCAGTGGTGGTGGGGTGGGGTTGAAGTAGAGGAGCTCTAAGTACCTCTAAGCACTGATATCCTATGAATTTGTGCAATGATATTAAGTGAAGAAAGCAGATCACAAAATTCATGTACATGAATAATTCTGTAAAGATACATGTGTGGTCACTGCCCAGAATCAGAGGACTCAGAGTGATTTAAGTATTTGAGACTTTTTTTCCTACTAAGTGTATAATAATATTACAAATAATAAATGAATATCTATGGACTGATTTTCTAAGGATTATCTGGTTATGATATTCTAGGATTTAATCTTCTAGCATATTTCTTTTGTAAAAAATGACCTCTCAGTATATATACGTATATATGTCTTTTTAAAACATATATTCTTTATGCTGTACATATATATATATATATATATATGTCTTGATAAGTTTTTAATGCCTCTTCTAACTTGAGCCCCATTTGCTGTTAGATTTATAATAAAACTTTTAATGAAATAGTCTAGGGATTGGCAAATTTTTTCTGTAAAGTGCTCAATAACAAATATTTTAGTCTTCGTGGTTATTCAGTCTCCCTTTCAATTACTCAACTCTGCCAATGTAGTGCAAAAGCAGGCAGAGACAATATGTAAAGAAATGAGTGTGGCTGTGTTCCAACAAAACTTTATGTACAAATCAAGTAGTGACTGTAAGTTGCTAACCCCTGAAATAGTTGATAATGAAATCCAAAATACAAAATAGTTAGAAAAATGTTCAATATTTATAAATACCATCAACGTCTTTGACATTTAAACATCCAAATGAGAAAACATCCTAAATGTATAGCTTTATAAATAGTTCCACATTGTAATCAAATTCTTTTCTGACAAAATTTCTGAACAGCTACAGGTATAATTTATGGTAAAGTTTGTAGTCCCATACCTGGTCTTGCCTGGTATGTCATGACCCTTCTGCTACTGCAGGTTCTGGCATATGTGAGTTACACAGAATGCAAAATGGAACTAGAAGAAAAAATCATTTTCAGAAAGGCCTTGGCTCCCAGTATTGTGTTGAATAAAAGTGGTGAGAATGGGCATTCTTGCCTTGTTCCTAATCTTAGAGAAAAAGCTTTTAGCTTTTCACCATTGAGTATGATGTTAACTGCGGGTTTGTCATAATATGGCCTTTATTATGTTGAGGCATGTTCCCTCTCTCCCATTTGTTGAGAGTTTTTATCATAAGTAAATTTTGTCAAGTATTGGAACTCCTAGCCATGGCAACAAGACAATACAAAGAGATAAAAGCACCCAAATTGGCAAGGAAGAAGTTAAACTGTCTCTCTTTGAATATGACATGATACTATATAAGAAAATCCTAAAGACTTCACCAGAAAACTATTAAAACTAATAACTGGATTCAGCAAAGTTGCAAGATACAAAATTAATATATAGAAATCTGTTGCATTCCTATATACTAAAAATAAACTAGCAGAGAAATCAGGAAAACAATTCCACTTACAATTGTATCAAACAGAATAAGATACCTAGGAATAAACCTAAACAAGAAGGTGAAAGACCTGTACTCTGAAAACTATAGGACACTGATGAAAGAATAAGTGGACACAAAGAAATGGAAATTTATCCCCTGCTCAAAAATAGGAAGAATTAATATTTTCAAGATGGCCATCCTGCCCAGAGCAATTTACAGATTCAATGCCATCCCTATCAAAATACCCACAGGATTTTTCACAGAACTAAAATAAAGAATCCTAAAATTTGTATGGAACCACAAAATAGCCCAAGTATCCAAAACAATCTTGAGAAAGAACAAAGCTGAGGCATTATACTCCCTGATGTCAAGCTATACTACAAAGCTACAGTAATCAAAACAGTATGCTAACGGCACAAGAACAGATCCATAGATCACTGGAACAGAACAGAGAGCCCAGAAATAAACACACTCATATATGATCAATTAATTTATGATAAAGGAGCCATGAATATAAAATGGGGAAAAGACAGTCTCTTTATTAAATGGTGTTGGGAAACTGGACAGCTATATGGAAGAGAATGAAACTGGATTACTGTCTAACTTCATACACAAAAGTAAACTTCACATGGATTAAAGACCTAAATATAAGACATGAAACCATAAAACTATCTTAGAAGAAAACATAGGCAAAAGTCTCTTGAACATAAGCATGAGCAATTATTTTTTGGATGTGCCTTCCTGGACAAGGGAAATGAAAGCAAAAATGAACAAGTGTGACTACATCAAACTAAAAAGCTTCTGTACAACAAAGGACACCATCAACAAAACAAAAAGGCATCACATAGTATGAGAGAATATATTTGTAAATGTTTTTTATGGGGGTTAACACCCAAAATATATAAGGACCTCATGTCTCAGCACCAGTAAAAGAAACAACCTGATTAAAAAATGGGCAGAGGACCTGAGCAGACATTTTTTCAAAGAAGAAATACAGATTGCCAACACACACATGAAAAGATGTTCCACATCACTAATCATTAGGAACGTGCAAATCAAAACCACAGTGATGTATCACCTCACGAGTGTTAGAATTGCCCGTAGCCAAAAGAACAGAAATAACAAGTGTTGGTGAGGATGTGGAGAAAAGGGACCCCTTCTACACTGTTGGTGGGAATTCAAATTGGTGAAAAAACTATGGAAAGCAGTCTGGAGGTTGCTCAAATATCTGAAAATAAAATACCATATGATCCAGTAACTCAACTTCTAGGAATTTATATGAAGAAAACAAAATCTCTGATTCAAAAATATATATGCACCCCTATGTTTATTGCTGCATTATTTACAATTGCCAAGATGTGGGAAGCAAACAGAGTGTCAATCAATAGATGAATGGATAAAAAAGATGTGGTACATATGCACAGTAGAATATTATTAAGCCATAAAAAGAAAGAAATCCTTCCATTTGCGACAACAGAATGGACCTAGAGGGTCTTATATTAAGTGAAATAAACTAGGCAGAGAAAGATCATATGATTTCACCTGTATGTGGAATCTATAAAACAAAAAACAAAATGAACAAAACATCACTAGACTTATAGACACTGAGAAGTGACTGGTGGATACTGTGGGGGAGGGGTTGGATTGGTGGATGTGGTTGGTGAGGGGGATAAAGAGGCAGAAATTTTCAATCATACTGTAAGTTGGTCACAGGAATGGTAGGACAACATAGAAAATATAGTCAATGATTCTGTAATATCTTCCTATGCTGATGGATAGTAACTGCACAAGTTGGGTTGAGAGTTTAATAAAGTGTGTAACTGTTGAGTCACTGTGTTGTATACTTGAAACCAGTATAATATTTTATATCAAATATACTTAAATAAAATAAATAAATAAATAGCAAGCCCCTAGCATTTCCTGGTGCTCATTCAGGAAAAATGTAATACTACACTTTATATTTCCTGATGAAAGGCTCACTTGGATCAACCCAAGATGTGACTTGTGAACTTATCCCAAAATTAGCCAAAATAGGATTATTAACATATTTGAGCATATATGTGTCACCAAAGTTTGAGTATGGGAGAATGAGTTGGTATGTGTGATTTGGGAAATGTGATATATGATGAAATATTTGAATTCCTGGCACATTTTAAGGGTTTACAGAGATGTTAATGACAGACTATTTGCAATCAAGATTATCCTGAATTCCAGTACTCTAGAGACACCATATCTTTATATGTTGTTTTGTATGTGTAAGTCTTTTCTCCTCTAACAGGCTATAGGACCTTTGAAGGCAAGGGTGGTATCTAATACTACTTTTGTCATTAACGTAGTGATTAGCACTGTGAAAAGCACATAATAGGTGCTCAATATTTATTTAGGAGTTTATTGGACACCTAAATTATTCCAGTGTCTGGCACATAGTAGGGTAAGTTTAGAGGGACTGTAGTTAGGAGCACAGACACTAAAGACTGACAACCTGAATTTAATCCTGTCATTTCCTGACTGTGTGACCTTACTTGAATTATATAACTTCTTTTGTGCCCGTTTCCTTATCTTTAAATGGGATAGTAAGAGGACCTGTCTCATAGGACTGTTTTAAGAAATAAATGAGTTAATATGTGTGAAATTCATAGAATGGGGTATGGAACATAGTATGTACTATACGTATTTGCTATTATCATTAACTATTTGTTGAATAAATAAAGGAATGGATAAATGAAGTCCCTAGTACATATACATATGGACTTAACATTAATTCTATAAAATTTTATCTTATTTTAAAGGGTGTGGGCTAACAATGACTTAAATAACATTTCAGTTTATCAATGAGAAAGACCCTTTAGCCCATGGATTCCTCAACACTGGCTTATTTTTTTCAGAACTTGAGCTGTGGCTTGTTGAGAAACAGCAGGTCAAATGAGGGGAAAGTTAAAGGGTATGTGTGTGGGTGTTTGAGTATGTGCTTGTGATTCCTGTAGAAAATGCCAGGAACCGTCCAGATGTTCCCTGAATACCTGTGGCTGGAGACCTGAAGGTAGTTTTACCATGTGCTCAAAAGACAAGAGACTACCAATTGCTCAACAGACATTTTGTTCACTCATGAAAATCATTCATGAAAGGCAGTGGTTCTTGAAAGTGCTGTAATTTCTTTTTCATTTGAAGGATGAAATATAGGGGCATGTGCTCTCTCTCTCCCATCTTCCTAATGGGTTTCTAAGTAACTATTTATATATCTTCTTGGGGACAGTGGTTTAGTGGAAAATCCATTGGCTCTGATATTGGGTTTGAATCCAAGACCTGTTACTGTTCCTTGCCAGAAAGCCCTTGTGCTTTTTGATCCTCAGTTTTATTATCAGATCAATAACCTTACTTATTATCAGCAAAACGATAATGAGATGTGTTTCACAGATGTTCTGTGACAACTGAATACTATTACGTGTCTGTATTTTACATAGGAGGTGGTTAATAACTTTAAAATCAAATAGGCACTGGGAAAAGTGCTTTACAAGTATTATCTCATTTAATCCTCATAACAACCTATAGGAGAATACTAATATTATTGCTGTTATACAGAAAAGAAAAATATATGAAAGTCTTAACTTCTAAAAGTAACAAATTAAGGAGAGGATATTTGTTTTCCAAAAAAAACTCTATATTTATGAAGAACTGTACCCCTGACTACCTTCCCATTCAGGCAATTTCCTTCCTGGAAGGTGGGGCCCAGAATTAAGCATATAATGTTGGTATGGGTGGATTAACAGAAAAGATATAGCTCTCAGTTCCCTCTTCCTGGGCACTCAAGTTTCTGTTGAAATAGCTTAATGTCACATTATGTTTGCTGGCCTCAGTACATTGTTGATTAAAAATGAGTTTACCACTACTGACAAACTCTATGTCTTTTAATATGTATTTCTGTAATGTATCATCTCCCTGCCATCTCATTCAGTTAGTTATTTGGAATCCTTGACATAACTCTATAATTATCCTAAATAAATTTTCTCTTGATAGATTTAAAATTGTTTTGTATTCTCATTTGGTGATGTAGGTATATATTATGTCTTCATCTGTCTGTCATCTATCATCTACTTAGATGTCTATATTTCTTTTTCCCATTCATTAACACTAACCAAACACCTACTATATGCCAGGCATTCTTGATATGGATATTAGAGATCCAACAATGAATTAAATATCTGCTGCCATCAGAGACTTCCCATTATCTTAGGTAAGACTCATTATACATAATGAATTTGAAAGCAGAGATGTTTGGAACCACTAAATCTGTCCAGGGTTGGGTGTGAGATCAGAGAAATCTTCATAAAGTGGATGCTGTTTCAGGCAGGATTTGAGAATGATAATAATAGGTACTATTTATTCTCTTAATCTTTGTTCAATAAATACTGATTGACTCATCTAATTATGAATTATTGAATGTTAATTATGTTTCTGGCACAATCCTGGTCATTGGGAAATACAATGGTAAATCACACAGAACCGGAGCATATAATTACATAATTATAAGCTATTGAGTAATTTATTACAAGTGAGGGAAAGCACAGTATAATGCTTTAAAAGCATAGATTCTGGTGTCAGACTGCCTAGGTTCAAATCCTCAGCGCTACATCTTACTAGATGTATGACCTTGTATAAATAACTTAACCTTTCTGGCTTGAGTTTCCTCATCTGAAAAATGGCAATAAAAACAACACCAGTTTCATAGGATTGTTATGAGGATTACATTGGACAACAATCTAAAGTGTTTAGAATAGTTCCTGGCACATAGCAAGTACTATGTGTTTGTTATTATAAGTGCACTAAGTGCAGCAAACAAGAAATACTGGGGGACTTGGACACATATAGCATATGATAAAAGAAGAGGGGCATCCTAGTTTGGGGATTCAGGAAAAGATTCCTGAGGAGGTGACTGTTAAGCTAAGACCTGTCTTAGGGAAAGCTTCTCAGAAGGGACATAAAAGTTGACATACCTGAAAGAATAGTAGGAATTTGTGATGTGAGGTCCTTAAGAGCTGTCTTAAAGAGACTGGTATTTATCATTAGGAAAATGGGAAGCTACTATTAACGTGTTTTAAGCACGTCAGTGATATGATAAACTTTGGATATTGGAAAAAGAATTTTTGCCTGAAATAAAAATAGAGTAGGAGAAAAATGGAAGTAGAGATACCAATTAGAAGACAGTGGCAAAATTCAAGTGAAATACAATAGTGACTGGGACTAAGGACATATCACTGGGAATAAAGATACATAGATAAATCTAAGAGATGTTCAAGATATAGAAATGGCAGAAAGAACTTAAAAACTAAGTAATTGTGTGTGTTTGTTTGTGGGTGTATCAGTGACAGAGGGAGTGCTGAGAGAGAGGAAGGAACTAAAGATAATATCCAAGTTGCTTTGAGAAACTGAATTCATTCACTGAAGAAAGAGAACTGTGATGGAAAAGCAAATTCATAAGGAAAAGAGATAAAGAGTTCTGTGTTGTGTTCATAATATGTGCTAGATATAATTTTAAACACTTTATATACATAACCTTATTCAGTATTCAGCAGCCCTGTGAGATGAGCATTATCATTTTACATTACTATTTTTGAAATTAAGAAATTGAGGCTTAGAGAGATTAAATAACTTGCTCAAGATGAAACAGTTAAGGAAATGGCAGAACTGGCATGTGAACAATGGGTCTGCCTGACTCCTAAGCCCATGTTTTTTCCATACTTCCCATAGTTTCAGACAGTGACTTGGATCAACCTACTCAACTCCAGCCAACACCAAACACCTAACCTCTTCCTTGGCTTTTTTCTTAACACCTGCCTCAATGACTAAAAGTCCTTAAATATAAGTAAACTGTCCAAGATTATAAAGCCAGCTCTGATCTCTCAACCTAGAAAATATGGGAAACTTGACAAAGTAATGATTTCTCTAAGCAAAGAACTCAATACAGATGCTTTCCTTTGACCTGACATTGCCAATTGTTTTTCCTTTATTGATTATGCTGTTAGATATATGTGGCATATCTATGTCATTGAATTTGAAGTGAGATTTTTCTACACAGAATACATTTAGATCATACTTCTACCCACTTTACCAATCTCTGTATTTTACTTGGTGTGTTGGATGACTTACATTTGAGGTAATAATTACTACGTTACACTTAAGTCTGACAGTGTATTCTTTGTTTCTGTTTCTCCATTCTTACTCTCCTCCATGTTACCTCAACTTTTTTGATATTCCGTATTTATTTATTTGAAATATTTTAGAGTGTTATACTTTCCAAAGTTTTCTTAGCAGTTCTGGGTATTAAAGTATATATGACATCACATTTGCTAGTGTATGTGTTACCACAGAGTGAAATGTGAAACCTTACTTCAATTTAGGGCCCTTCACCCTACTCATTTAAAAATAATCAATGTTTTTTTTTTATCTTTTATTTTTTTATTTTTTATTTTTTTATTATTATTTTTCATTTACAATTTATTTTGGTATCATTAACCTACAATTACATGTGCAACATTATGGTGATTAAATTACTCCCTTCATCAGGTCCCCCCAGCAACCCCATTACAGTCACTGTCCATCAGCGTAGTGAGATGCTATAGAGTCACTACTTGTCTTCTCTGAGCCCTACCCGTGCCCCCCCAACATTACATCTGCTAATCGTAATGCCCCTTTTACCCTCTTATCCCTCCCTTCCCACCCATCTTCCCCAGTCCCTTTCCCTTTGGTAACTATTAGTCCGTTCTTGGGTTCTGTGAGTCTGCTGCTGTTTTGTTCCTTCAGGTTTTTCTTTGTTCTTAGACTCCACATATGAGTGAAATCATGTGATACTTGTCTTTTTCGGCTTGGCTTATTTCACTGAGCATAATACCCTCTAATCCCATCCATGTTGTTGCAAATGGTAGCATTTGTTTTCTTCTTATGGCTGAATAATATTCCATTGTGTATATATACCACATCTTCTTAATCCATTCATCTACTGATGGACACTTAGGTTGCTTCCATTTCTTGGCTATTGTAAATAGTGCTGCAATAAACATAGGGGTACATCAGTATTTTTGAAACTGGCCTGCTGCATTCTTAGGTAAATTCCTAGGAGTGGGATCCCTGGGTTGAATGGTATTTCTATTTTGAGTTTTTTGAGGAACCTCCATACTGCTTTCCAAAATGGTTGAACTAATTTGCATTCCCACCAGCAGTGTAGGAGGGTTCCCTTTTCTCCACATCCTCACCAACATTTGTTGTTGTTTGTGTTTTGGATGTTGGCCATCCTCACTGGTGTGAGGTGATATCTCATTGTGGTTTTAATCTACATTTCTCTGATGACCAGCGATGTGGAGCATCTTTTCATGTGCCTGTTGGCCACCTGAATTTCTTCTTTAGAGAAGTGTCTATTCACGTCCTCTGCCCATTTCTTAATTGGATTATTTGCTTTTTGATTGTTAAGGTGAGTGAGTTCTTTATATATTTTGGATGTCAACTTCTTATCAGATGTATCATTTATGAATATATTTTCCCATACTGTAGGATGTCTTTTTTTTCTACTGATGGTGTCCTTTGCTGTACAGAAGCTTTTCAGCCTGATATAGTCCCACTTGTTCATTTTTGCTTTTGTTTCCCTTGCCCGGGGGGATATGTTCATGAAGAAGTCACTCATGTGTATGTCCATGAGATTTTTGCCTATGTTTTTTTCTAAGAGTTATATGGTTTCATGACTTACATTCAGGTCTTTGATCCACCTTGAGTTTACCTTTGTGAATAGAGCTAGATAGTAGTCCAGGTTCATTCTCTTACATGTAGCTGTCCAGTTTTTCGAACACCAGCTGCTGAAGGGGCTGTCATCTCCCCATTGTATATCCAAGGCTCCTTTATCAAATATTAATTGGCTGTAAATGTTTGGGTTAATGTTTGTATTTTCTATTCTGTTCCACTGGTCTGTGGGTCTGTTTCTGTGCCAGTACCAAATTGTCTTGATTACTGTGGCTTTGTAGTAGAGTTTAAGTCAGGGAGCATAATTACCCCCGTTTGATTCCTCCTTCTCAGAATTGTTTTCGCTATTCGGGGTCTTTTCTGGTTCCATATGAATTTTAGAGTTCTTTGTTCCAGTTCATTGAAGAAAGCTGTTGGTAGTTTGATACGGATTGCGTTGAAACTGTAGATTGCTTTAGGTAGTATAGCCATTTTGACAATATTTATTATTCCTAGCCAAGAGCATGGGATGTATTTCCATTTGTTAGTGTCCTCTTTAATTTCTCCTAGGAGTGTCTTGTAGTTTTCAGCAGACAGGTCTTTCACTTCCTTCGTTAGGTTTATTCCTAGGTGGTTTATTCTTTTTGATGCAATTGTGAATGGAATTGTTTTTCTGATTTCTCTTTCTGTTAGTTCATCATTAGTGTATAGGAAAGCAACAGATTTCTGTGTGTTAATTTTGTATCCTGCAACTTTTCCGAATTCAGATATTAGTTCTAGTAGTTTTGGAGTAGAGTCTTTAGGGTTTTTTATGTACAGTATCATGTCATCTGCAAATAGTGACAATTTGACTTCTTCTTTACCAATCTGGATTCCTTGTATATCTTTGTTTAGTCTGATTGCTGTGACTAGGACCTCCAGTACTATGTTAAATAACAGTGGAGAGAGTGTGCATCCCTGTCTTGTTCCCGATCTTAGGTGAAAAGATTTCAGCTTCTCGCTGTTAAGTATGATGTTAGCTGTGGGTTTGTCATATATGGCCTTTATGATGTTGAGGTACTTGCTGTCTATACCCATTTTGTTGAGAGTTTTAATCATGAATGGATGCTGAATTTTGTCAAATGCTTTTTCAGCATCTATGGAGATGATCATGTGGTTTTTGTTCTTCTTTTTGTTGATGTGGTGGATGATGTTGATGGATTTTTGAATGTTGTACCATCCTTGCATCCCTGGGATGAATCCCATTTGATCATGGTGTATGATCCACTTGATGTATTTTTGAATTTGTTTGGCTAATACATTTTTGAGTATTTTTGCATCTACGTTCATCAAGGATATACGTCTGAAATTTACTTTTTTGGTCAGGTCTTTGCCCCGTTTTGGTATTAGAGTGATGCTGGCTTCAGAGAAAGAGTTTGGAAGTATTCCCTCCTCTTCTATTTTTTGGAAAACTTTAAGGAAAATGGGTGTTATTTCTTCTCTATATGTCTGGTAGAATTCAGTGGTGAATCCATCCGGTCCGGGGTTTTGTTCTTGGGTAGTTTTTTGATTACCAATTCAATTTCATTGCTGGTGATTGGTCTGCTTAGTTTTTTTGTTTCTTGCTTGTTCAGTCTTGGAAGGTTGTATTTTTCTAATAAGTTGTCCATTTCTTCTAGGTTTTGCAGCTTGTTAGCATACAGATGCTCATAATATTCTCTTATAATTCTTTGTATTTCTCTGCGGTCCATTGTTATGTTTCCTTTATCATTTCTGATTCTGTTTATGTGTGTAGATTCTCTTTTTCTCTTAATGAGTCTGGCTAGGGGTTTATCTATTTTGTTTATTTTTTCAAAGAACGAACTCTTAGTTTCATTGATTTTTTCTATTGTTTTATTCTTCTCAATTTTATTTATTTCTTATCTGATCTTTATTATGTCCCTCCTTCTGGTGACTTTGTGCCTACTTAGTTCTTCTTTTTCCAATTTCAGTAATTGTGTCTTTAGATTGTTCATTTGGGAATACTTTTTCTTCTTTAAATAGGCCTGGACTGCAATATACTTTCCTCTTAAAACTGCCTTTGCTGTGTCCCACAGAAATTGTGGCTTTGCATTGTTGTTGTCATTAGTCTCCATATATTCTTTGATTTCTGTTTTGATTTGGTCATTAACCTACTGATTCATTAGGAGAATGTTGTTACGTTTCCATGTATTTGTGAGCCTTTTTGATTTCTTTCTAAAATTTATTTCTAGTTTTATACCTTTTTGATCTGAGAAGTTGGTTGGTAGGATTTCAATATTTTGGAAATTACTGAGGTTGTTCTTGTGGCCTAGTATGTGGTCTATTCTGGAAAATGTTCCATGTGCACTTGAGAAGAATGTGCATCCAGTTGCTTTTGGGTGCAGAGTTCTGTAGATATCTGTTAGGTTCATCTGTTCTAGTGTGTTGTTCAGTGCCTCTGTGTCTTTACTTATTCTCTGTCTGGTTGATCTGTCCTTTGGAGTGAGTGGAGTGTTGAAGTCTCCTAAAATGAATGCATTGTTGTCTATTTCCTCCTTGAATTCCGTTGTATTTGTTTCACATATGTTGGCGCTCCTGTGTTGGGTGCATATATGTTTATAATGGTTATATCTTCTTGTTGGACTGACCCCTTTATCATTATGTAATGTCCTTATTTATCTCTTGCTACTTTCTTCGTTTTGAAGTCTATTTTGTCTGATACAAGTACTACAACACCTGCTTTTTTCTCTTTGTTGTTTGCATGAAATATCTTTTTCCATTCCTTCACTTTTAGTCTGTGTATATCTTTGGGTTTGAGGTGAGTCTCTTGTAAGCAGCATATAGATGGGTCTTGCTTTTTTATCCACTCTGTTACTCTGTGTCTTTTTATTGGTGCATTCAGTCCGTTTACATTTAGGGTGATTATTGATAGATCTGAACTTATTGCCATTGCTGGCTTTAGATTCGTGGTTACCAAAGTTTCAAGGTTTGCTTCTTTACTATCTAAGAATCTAACTTAACTTTATTATTAAGTTATTGTGATTGCCATCTGATGTTTCTTTATTTCTCCTTTCCTATTCTTCCTTCTCCATTTTTTATATATTGGGTGTTTTATTCTTTGCCTTTAGTTAGTATTTGGATGGTCTGCTTTCTTTGCTATGATTTTATTTTCTCTGGTGATATCTTTTTAGCCTTAGGGGTGCTTCCCTCTAGAGCAGTCTGTTTAAGATATCCTACAGTGGTGGTTTATGAGAGGCAAACTCTTTCAACTTTCCTTTGTCTGGAAATTGTTTAATCCCTCCGTCATATTTAAATGATAATCGTGCTGGATGCAATATTCTTGATTCAAGGTCCTTCTGTTTCATTACGTTAAATATATAATGCCATTCTCTTCTGTCCTGTAAGGTTTCTGTTGAGAAGTCTGATGATAGTCTGATGGGTTTTCCTTTGTAGGTGATCTTTTTTCTCTCTCTATCTGCCTTTAATACTCTGTCTTTATCTTTGACTTTGCCATCTTTATTATTATGTGTCTTGGTGTTGTCTTCCTTGGGTCCCTTGTGTTTGGAGTTCTGTGGGCTTCTGTGGAGTGCAAGACTGTTTCCTTCCCCAGTGTGGGAAAGTTTTCAGCAATTATTTCTTCAAAACACTTTCTATCCCTCTCTCTCTCTTCTTCTTCTGGTACTCCTGTAATGCGAATATTGTTACATTTGGATTGGTCACACATTTCTCTCAATATTCTTTCATTCTTAGAGATCCTTTTTTCTCTCTATACCTCAGCTTCTTTGTATTCCTCTTCTCTAGTTTCTATTTCATTTGTCCTCTCCTCCACCGTATCCAATCTGCTTGTAATATCGTCCATTGTGTTCTTCAATGATTGGATCTCCGACTGGAATTAATTCCTGAGTTCTTGAATATCTTTCCGTACCTCCATGAGAATGTTAATGATTTTTACTTTGAACTCCCTTTCAGGGAGAGTCATAAGGTCCATATCATTTCAATCTTTCTCAGGAGTTGTATTCATAATTTTACTCTGGACAAGTTTCCTTTGGCATTTCATATTTGTGTATGGAACCCTCTAGTGCCCAGAAGCTCTACTCTCTGGAGCTGCTCAGCCCCTGAAGCAATGTCAGGGATTGTAGGGAAGTGGTATTGGTGCCTCGGGGGAGGAAAGGGCTGTTTCCTGGTTTCTGGCTGCTATGCCTGTCTCCACTCTCTGAACCAGTGGGCTGAGCACACAGGTATAAGCCTCTGTGCTTTGCCTTTTTAGTTGCTGTAGACAGATCTTCCCTCTGGCTGGCCTAACACCAGCGAAGGATTTCCAGGTTTGCAAGCCTGGTGGGGCTGGCCAGGTGAAAGGTGCACTAGTCTGCCTGTCACAGAAGAGGTTCTTGGAGCTGTGTAGGCAGCCAGGGAGCTGGAACACCTGAAGATCATGAAAACTCCCATTCTGCTGGGCAGAGGACACCCGGACAATTTTGTCTACCTGTCCTTTCTCCTGAGCAGTAAACTCTGTGAAGTCCTTGCCCCCTTAGCAGGCCTCTGGCTATGTCTTCTTTCTTAGGAAGTCTCTCCGACTGCCTGCCTTTCTTTTGTCCCAGAGCAGCTGGGTATGGATCCCTGATTTCACAAGCAGCTGGAATCTTAGTCTCTCCAGGAATTCTGCCTGTCTTAGCTTTCCAAGCTCCTAATTATAAGAGTATCATGCAAGCACCATGAAATGTAGATTTGTGTTCCCAGTGTAGATCTCCAGAGTTAGGTATTCAGCATTCCCAGTTCTCTACTCCCTCTCTGCTTTGTTTGTGTTCCTCCTGCCAGTGAGCTGGGGTGGGGCAAGGGCTTGGATCCTGCAGGACCACAGCTTTAGTACATTACCATTTTCTGTGAGGGCTGCTCTTGTCTCCAGGTGTATGCAGTTTGTTGTAGTCCTCTTTCCCATTAATCTTTCAAGAGTAGTTGTAGTAGCTTTATATTCATATTATATGCAGTTTTAGGAGGAAGCCTCTGTCTTGCCTCTCACGCCGCCATCTTTAATCTGATTCCAGAGTGATCGCAGGACCCGCCCAGGGTCGCAGAATCTTCTTCTCTATCACGAGTCGACATCAAAAAAAATCAATGTTTTTTATTTTTATTTCATTTTTATTTTTAAAATGTATATACACATACGTATATATTTTATTAAAGTATCATTGATATACAATCTAATGCTCAGGTTTTACATGAGCAACATTGTGGTTACTATATTCTCCCAATTATCAAGTCCTCAGCACATACCCCATTGTCACTGTCCATCAGCATAGTATGATGATATAGAGTCACTAGCTGTCTTCTCTGTGCTATACTTCCTTCTCCGTGCCCCCCTATATAATGTGTGTTAATCATAACGCCCTTTAATTCTCCAACCCTCCCTTCTCACCCACCATCCCCAGTCCCTTTCGCTTTGGTAACTGTTAGTACATTCATTTCACTGAGCATAATACACTCTAGCTCCATCCATGTTGTAGCAAATGTAGGATTTGTTTTCTTTTTATGGCTGAATAACATTCGATTGTGTATATATACCACATCTTTATCCATTCATCTACTGATGGACACTTAGGTTGTTTCCATTTCTTGGCTATTGTAAATAGCGCTGTAATAAACATAGGGGTACATATGTCTTTTTGTATCTGTGATCCTACTTTCATAGGGTAAATTTCTAGGAGTGGAATACCTGGTTCAAGTGGTATTTCTATTTTTAGATTTTTGAGGAACCTTAATACTGTGTTCCACAATGGTTGAACTAACTTAGATTCCCACCAGCAGTATAGGAGGGTTCCCCGTTCTCCACATTCTTGCCAGCATATGTTGTTGTTTGTGTTTTGGATGTTGGCCATCCTCACTGGTGTGAGGTGATATGTAATTGTGGTATTAATTTCATTTCTCTTATGATTAGCGATGTGCAGCATCTTTTCATATGTCTGTTGGCCATTTGAATTTCTTCTATGGAGAAGTGTCTGGTTAGATCCTTCAACCAATTTTTAATTGGATTATTTGCTTTTTGGTTGTTGAGGTTCATGAGCTTTTAAATATTTTGAATGTCAACCCCTTATGTCATTTATGAATATATTCTCTCATACTATAGGGTGCCTTTTTCTTCTACTGATAGTGTCCTTTGCTGTACAGAAGCTTTTTAGTTTGATGTATTCCCACTGGTTCATTTTTGCTTTTGTTTCCCTTGCCCTTGGAGATATGTTCATGAAAAATTTGCTCACGTTTATATTCAAGATAGTTCTGCCTTTGTTTTCTTCTAAGAGTTTTATGGTTTCATGACTTACATTCAGGTCTTTGATCCATTTCGAGTTTACTTTTGTGTATGGAGTTAGACAGTAATCCTGTTTCATTCCCTTACATATAGCTGTCCAGTATTGCCAACATCAGCTGTTGAAGAGGCTGTCATTTCTCCATTGTATGTCCATGGCTCCTTTGTCATATATTAATTGGCCATATATGTGTGGCTTTATATCTGGGCTCTCTACTCTGTTACCTTGATCTATGGATCTGTTCTTGTGCCAGTACCAAATTATCTTGATTAATGTCGCTTTGTAGTAGAGCTTGAAGTTGGGGAGCATAATCCCCCCTGCTTTATTCTTCCTTGTGAGGATTGCTTTGACTATTTGTGGTCTTTTGTGGTTCCATATGAATTTTAGAACTATTTGTTCCTGTTCATTGAAGAATGCTGTTGGTATTTTGATAAGGGTTGCCTTGATTCTGTAGATTGATTTAGGCAGGATGGCCACTTTGACAATATTAATTCTCCCTATAAAGAGCAGGGGGTGAATTTACATTTATTAATGTCCTCTTTAATTTCTCTTAAGAGTGTCTTCTAGTTTTCAGGGTATAGATCTTCCAGTTCCTTGTTTAGGTTTATTTCCAGGTATTTCATTCTTTTTGAAGCAGTTGTGAATGGAATTGATTTCCTGATTTCTTTTTCTGTTAGTTCATCATTAGTGTCCAGTAATGAAGCAGATTTATGTGCATTAATTTTCTATCCAGTGACTTTGCTGAATTGAGATATTAGTACTACTAGTTTTGGAATGGATTCTTTAGGTTTTTTTATGTAGAATATCATGTCATCTGAAAACAGGGACAGTTTAACTTCTTCCTTACCAGAACAATTATTTCTTTGTGTTTTCTGATTTCCGTGGCTAGAACCTCCAGTACTGTGGTGAATAAAAGTGGAGAGAGTGGGCATCCTTGTCTTGTTCCCAATCTTAGGGGAAAAGCTTTCAGATTTTCATTGCTAAGTATGATGTTGGCTGTGGATTTGTCATATATAGCCTTTATTATGTTGAGATACTTGCCTTCTATACCCATTTAGTTGAGAGTTTTTATCATGAATTTGTGTTGAATTTTGTCAAATGCTTTTTCAACATCTATGGATATGATGATGTGATGGATGATGTTGATGGATTTTCAAATGTTGTACCATGCTTGCATCCCTGAGATGAATCCCACTTGATCATGATGTATAATCTTTTTAATGAATTTTTGAATTCAGGTTGCTAATATTTTGTTAATATTTTTGCATATAAGTTCATCAAGTATATCGGTCTGTAGTTTTCTTTTTCTGTGGTGCTTTGCCTGGTTTTGGTATTAGAGTGATGCTGGCTTCATAGAATGAGTTTGAAAGTATTCCCTACTCTTCTAGTTTTTGGAAAACTTTAAGGAGAATGGGTATTATGTTTTCTGTAAATGTCTGATGAAATTCAGCAAGAAGCATCCAGTCTGGTGATTTTGTTCTTGGGTAGTTTTTTGATTACCAGTTCAATTTTATTGCTGGTAATTGGTCTGTTCAGATTTTCTGTTTCTTCCTAGGTCCGCCTTGGAATGTTGAATTTTTCTAGAAAGTTGTCCATTTCTTCTATGCTATCCAATTTGTTAGCATGTAATTTTTCATAGTGTTCTCTAATAATTTTTTGTATTTCAGTGATGTCCATAGTGATTTTTTTTCATTTCTGATTCTGTTTATGTGTGTAGATTCTCTTTTTTTCTTGATAAGTCTGGATAGGGGTTTATCTATTTTGTTTATTTTCTCAAAGAACTAACTCTTGGTTTCATTAATTTTTTCTATTTTTGTATTCTTGTCAATTTTACTTATTTCTTCTCTGATCATTATTATGTCCTTCCTGCTACTGAGTTTGGGCCTCATTTGTTTTTCTTTTTCCAGTCTAAACAAATGGGAATTTAGACTGTACATTTGGAATTGTTCTTCCTTCTTTAAATAGGCCTGCATTGCTATATACTTTCCTCTTATAACTGGCTTTGCTGCTTCCCACAGAAGTTGGGGTGTTGTGCTTTTGTTGTCGTTTGTCTCCATATATTGCTTGATCTCAGTTTTAATTTGGTCTTTGATCCATTGATTATTTAGGAGCATGTTGTTCAGCTTTCATGTGTTTGTGAGCCTTTTTGTTTTCTTTGTAAAATTTATTTCTAGTTTTATACCATTGTAATCTGAGAAGTTGATGGGTAAAATTTCAATATTTTTTTAATTTACTGAGGTTCTTTTTGTGGCCTAGTATGTGGTCTATTCTGGAAAATGTTCCATGTGCATTTGAGTAGAATGTGTTTCCTGCTGCTTTTGGGTGTAGAGTTCTATAAATATCTGTTAGGTCCATCTGATCTAGGTTGTTGTTCAGTTCCTCTGTGTCCTTACTTATTTTCTCTTGTTGATCTGTCCTTTGGAGTGAGTAGTGTGCTGAATTCTCCTAAAATGAATGCATTGCATTGTACTTCCTCCTTTAATTCTGCTAGTATTTGTTTCTCATATTTAGGTGACCCTGTTTTGGGTGCATATATATTTATAATGGTTATATCCTCTTGTTGGACTGCCCCCCTTATCATTGTCTAATATACTCTTTATCTCTTGTTACTTTCTTTGTTTTGAAGTCTATTTTGTCAGATGCAAGTACTGCAACACCTGCTTTTTTCTCCCTATTGTTTGCGTGAAATGTTTTTCCATCCCTTCACTTTTAGTCTGTGTATGTCTTTGGGTTTGAGGTGAGCATCTTGTAAGCAGCATATAGACGGGTCTTGTTTTTTTATCCATTCAGTGACTCTATGTCTTTTGATTGGTGCATTCAGTCCATTTACATTTAGGGTGATTATCGATAGATATGTTCTTATTGCCATTGCAGGCTTTGGATTCTTGGTTACCAAGGTTCAAGGGTAACTTCTTTACTATCTAACCATCTAACTTTAACTCTCTTATTATGCTTTATAAACACAGTCTTATGATTATTTCTCTCCCTTCTTATTCTTCCTCCTCCCCTCTTTATATGTTAAGTGTTTTATTCTGTACTCTTTTGTGTTTCCCTTGATTGATTTTGTGGATAGCTGATATTACTTTTTGCCTTTAGTTAATATTTTGTTGTTCTGCTTTCTTTGCTGTGATTTTATTTTCTCTGATGACATCTATTTAGCCTTAGGAATACTTCCATGTAGAGCAGTCCCTTTCACATACCCTGTAGAGATGGTTTGTGGGAGGCAAATTCCCTCAACTTTTGCTTCTTGGGAAATTGTTTAATCCCTCCTTCAAATTAAGTGATATTTTTGCTGGATACAGTACTCTTGCATCAAGGCCCTTCTGTTTCATTGCATTAAATATGTCATGCCCTCCTCTTCCAGCCTGTAAGGTTTCTGTTGAAAAGTCTGATGATAGCCTGATGGGATTTCCTTTGTAGGTCATCTTTTTTCTCTCTCTGGCTGCTTTTTATACCCTTTCCTTGTTTTTGATTTTTGCCACTTTAATTATTATATGTCTTGGTGTTGTCCTCCTTGGGTCCTTCATGTGGGGAGATCTTTGGGCTTCCATGGTCTGAGAGACTATATCCTTCCCCAGCTTGGGGAACTTTTAAGAAATTATTTCTTCAAAGACACTTTCTATCCCTTTTTATCTCCTCTTCTTCTCGTACCCCTATTATGTGAATTTTATTCCATTTGGATTGGTCACTCAGTTCTCTTAATATTCTTTCATTCCTAGAGATCCTTTTATTTCTCTCTGCCTCAGCTCCTCTGTATTCTTGTTCTCTGATTTCAATTCCATTAACAGTCTCTTGCACCTCATCCAGTCTGCTCTTATGTCCTTCCATTGGTTGTTTTATTTCTGTTATCTCACTCTGGACTTCATTCTTTAACTCTTGCATGTTTCTTTGCAGTTCCATCTGCATGGTTGTGACTTTTATTTTTAATTCTTTTTCAGGAAGATTGGTTATATCTATCTTGCTAGGCCATCTCTCTGGTGTTTGAATGATTTTTGAGTGGACCAGGTTCTTCTACCTTTTCATGGCTATAGAAGTGATTGCCGGCAAGTGGCGCATGTTTCAGCTGGGAGAAAAAAGTCCATTCCTGTTTACTGTTCACTTTGCCATTCTCCAGTGCCTGCGCCTGTTACCCACACACAGGGAGCAGTCTCTGAGTTAATCCCCTGACCTGACATGGGCGAGGTGGCCTGTGGGATGGCCTAGGTCACTGTCTGGCATCACAGGTATGTGCTGTATCTTCTGCGAGAACAGTGCCCCTTCGTGCCTTCCAGACCTTGGACCAGCTTCCTCTTTCTGTGCTGGGCAGCTGTAAGCATGGGGCACCCTCTTGATCTGGCCCAGTTAATATGTGCTAGGAGAAGACTGTGTGGTTGCTGTGGGTGGGGCTTCTCCCCAGCTGGTCGGCAGCAATGGCTGGTCAGCCAGTTTTCTTTCAGTGCTGGTGGGGGGAAATGAACAGCAGGCTGCTTATCGCCATGAAGGGCTTCAGAGCTGTGTTTCCACCCTGGGGTCAGGGTGCCTGAAGTTCCTTAAGACTCTCAGCCTGCTGGGCTGAGTGTGCCAGGAATATTTTGTCCACCTGTTAAACCCTTGTCCCTTTAAAGCACCCACTTTTAAAGCACCCACTTTTCTTTTGTACCAGGGGAGCCAGCTGTGGGGACCCACTTGCAGTCTCCATCTCGGATTTTACTTTCCTTTTCTCTAATATCCTGTACACCATTCAGTGTGTGTCTGTGCTTCTGGTGCAGATTACTAGGGCTGGTTATTTTGCAGTCTTGTGCTTGCACCCTCTCCCCACTCTGATTCTTTTCCTCCTCCCAGTGAAGTTGGGTGGGGGGTGTGCTCGGGTCACGCTGGGTCATGGCTTTGTATCTTACCCTTTTTGTGAGATGCTGTGTTCTCACAGATGTAGATGTAGCCTGGGTGTTGTACTGTATCTTCTGGTCTCTCTTTTAGGAACAGTTGTATTTGCTGTATTTTCATAAATATATATGGTTTTGGGAGGAGATTTCTGTTGCCCTACTCAGGCTGTCATCTTGAGCACCCCCTACCTAGCTGATTTAATTTTGAATTTGATTAGTATTTAGTTCATCTATTTCCTTTGCTGTGGTTTTATTTTCTCTGGTGACAGCTCTTTAGCCTTAGGAACACTTCCATCTAGAGCCCTTTAAAATACACTGTAGAGATTGTTTTGGGGAGGTAAATTCCTTCACCTTTTCCTTATCTGAGAATTGCTTAATCCTTCTTTAAAATTTAAATGTCAATCTTACTGGGTAGAGTATTATTAGTTCTAGGCCCTTCTGTTTCATTGCATTGAATATATCATGCCACTCTCTTCTGGCTGTAAGGTTTTTGATGAGAACTCTGATAATAGCCTGATGTATTTTCCTTTGTAGGTGATCTTTTTTCTCCCTCTGTCTGCTTTTAATACTCTGTCCTTGTCTTTGATCTTTACCATTTTAATTATTATATGTCTTGGTATTGTCCTCCTTGGATCACTTGTGTTGGGAGATCTGTCGACTTCCATGTCTGAGAGATGATTTCCTTCCCCATATTAGGGAAGTTTTCAATAATTACTTCTTCAAAGACACTTTCTATCCCTTTTTCTCTCTATTATTCTTCTGGTACCCCTATAATGCAAACATTGTTCCATTTGGATTGGTCACATAGTTCTCTTATTATTCTTTCATTACTAGAGATCCTTTATACTCGCCCTGTTCAGCTTCTCAGTATTCTTCTTCTCTAATTTCTATTCCATTTACTCTTTCCTTTACCTCATTTAATCTGCTTTTAAATCCCTCCATTGTTTGTTTCATTTCAATTATCTCCCTCCTAAGTTCATCCCTTAGCTCTTGGATATTGATCTGTAGCTCCATTAGCATGTTTATGACTTTTGTTTTGAATTCTTTTTCAGGAAGATTGGTGTTTTCAGTCTCACTGAGCCCTCTTTCTGGTGTCTGAGGGATTGTGGATTGAACAAGGTTATTCTGCCTTTTTATAGTCCTGTGTGGGGAGGCGGATATGCAACAGCCATAGTAACTCCATCTTGGGCTCTCAGACTCCATATTAGAGACTGAGTTTCAAAAGTGCACAAATGGTTTCGGTTTCACATTCCGAGAAATGTGTTTAGGTTACGGTTTCGATTGCTTTCGTACCAGAGTGTTCTCACTCAGGCCCGCCGCTTACGTCAGAGACAACTGCACATGCACACAACTCGGTGCACAATTAGAGTTTGTAGATCGCTTCATTAGCATAAAAGGCAACCAATCAGAAGAAACCTCACCCCATGAATGCTATATATGCTTTGCTGTTTCTGCAAATAAACAAGACTTGATCAGGAATCTGTCTTGTCTCCATTCTTCATGTCTCTTGTCTCCTATCAATTCCCATTCCCCCTCTCCAGGTCCTCGTTGATGTCCCGTGGGCCGGGACAAGTGGCGCCCAATGTGGGGCTTGGAGAACAGGGCACTCCGTGAGGAACACAGATTGGAGGGGCCCAAAGAGTACAAAGAAAAAAAGCAAAATAATAATAGCGACTCCGTCCAGGGAGCCTGCCCAGACGAAGGAGTCCGGTAAGTGATCTGTGTTTATGAGACAAGAAATAAGTAGTAGAGAGATTTTTATTAATAATTTAAAAAGATGCATTAAAGGCACAAGGAGTAAAGGTTAAAAGAAAGCAATTGCTTGAATTTCTTCAGTCTTTATAAAAGCTCTGTCCTTGGTTCCCGTAAAAGAGAACGATAGATAAAAGAAAGTAGAAAAGAGTGGGTGATGCCTTAAACAATTATTACACTGCTTTTAGACCTGAAAAGGTCCCAGTAACTGCATTTTCTTACTGGAATTTGATTAATGAAATAATTTCATTTAGGCATGTTAATCCGTAAATAGCAGCCATAGTAGAAAAGAGACAAACTGTTTTACACACACACAGTCCCTATTAGTACAGAGCTTTCATCGGCTCCTTTCAGTCTGAGACCATCTAAACCTTAACCCAGTTATGTGAACTACTCACCCTTAAAATGTATTCTTGCAAATTGAGATACCTTTAATCAAGTAAGCTAAAAAGAAAGAGGCAATTGAATATTAGTAACTCAAATTTTTGTATTAGTTTATCTATCTGAATATATGTTCTTTTATGAAAAGTGTTGCTACCTGTAATCATTATGTCTCAGTCTGTATGTTTGTTTGTCTAAGTGTGTAAATGAAAAATGTTTTTCTACCTCCGGATGGTATTAATACAAATTAATTTAAAAACAAGTGCTTGTGAAAATTGGACATTCTAAAACTTCCAAAAAATTCTAATAAAAGATATTAAGCATTAATGCTAATTTAAGTTTATCTGAAACAGATGTGTCCTGTGGTTATCAGCTGCCTGTTTACCTAAGTCATTTAAGTTGATGTTATCTGTTAAATCTTTCAAAAAGATGCTTAAAAAAAGGCTTGACTTTGTCTAATGTCTAATAAAAGTTTTATAAGTACTCTAGCATAATTGCTAAAGAGTGTGTAAACAAGTATAACAAATGAATATCTTAATAATAATAATAGTATATTCATGTATAACTATGTATACCTGCAAACAGCCCGAGAATTTTTGTAGTAACCGAAATTCTTAAGAGTTTTGCTAAGTTATGTGAAGATGTTTTGTGCTCAGTAAAAAATTGTGCTATAAGGCACATTTCCAGTAATGATAAAAAGTGTTCACAAATATATCAATCTGAGGAATGCTAGTGTTACAGTTTACAATAGCCTATTTTTCAGTGTTCATTGAAAGTTAAAGTACCTAATGTTTTAAGTTCTAATTAAAACTGCTTAATATAATAAAGAAGACATCTTTCCTTGCGAAAAAAGATGTGTGTTTTATAAGAGAAAGTATAAGGAATAGAAATTCATTTTGTTAAAAGTAAAAGACGGTAACTGTTCTAAAGTGCAGCTGTTTATCTGAAGAAGGGGAACACTGAATGTAAAAAGAAAATTATAGAAACTATAGAAGAGTTAATATAGTCATGCTATGTGAAATTAATGCAAATGAGTCTCAATATCAAGTACACAGCAAAACTAGAAGTTTTTGTTAAACGAACAGAAGTTTATTAGTCTGCCTTTAATATTGTAAGATTGCAAGAAGTTTTCTAATTGTTTTCTGAGTGTTTAAGAAAATGAACTCTTCATATTAAAAGGACTGTAACCTACGTGTTGTTAACAACTGAGTAACCTGTATTTGCCTTTAAAACCTTTTTACTGTCATTCTAGTTAAATAATAAGTATTAATAACCTATAATTCTGTTTAGGCAAGTGTCTTAAAAGCTTTCTTTTGACGGCTTTCCAGGATCAAATTCAAAAAGGTGCTTTTCACCCCTAATTAACTCTGATATTTTCCAGAGGGCCCCAGAAAAATATCAGAGGAATTTTCTCTTCATTAGAGAAAGTATTTGGCTAATTTGACTTATTTATCTGATATATAATTGCCTGGAAAGCACTGTCTAAAAGAATGATGCCAAACTTTGTTACTGAATATTTCATATTGCAAAAGTGTCCAAGTTTCCTTATGTCAACTGTCTTGTAGTGAGCTCTCATCAGATCTTTTGCCATTGTCATTTGTAAGTCTTGTCATTTATAGTCAATGTTTTATTGCTTCTGAACTGGTGAAGAACTAGATTTCAGCAGAACAAGTATTAATTACATAAGATTAAGTAAACTACAGATAGTTTCGTGGTGCGAGATGCATCCTTCTTGCTCTAACAGATTATCCTGAAAATAATCATGAAAAACTTCTCCAAGCTCTGCCGTCTGATTGTGACAACAACTGGAGGCTTTGGATCCTGCCTCTGAAGCAGTTACAGCAGCATTCGTCCTGCTGGACTTACCGTTAGAATGCAAAAAAAACATATCTAAGCTGGCCTGTGCATACAGTGAGACAACAAATTTAGCTGCTTCTGTATTATCCGAACTCAATCAAGAGCTAAGAGAAGTGAGAGTTGTAGTGCTTCAGAATCGTGCTATGTTTGTTAAAACCTATACATGCCTCATCAACAAACTCCTACAGTTCATTAGGCACCAAATAGAATCTATTAAGATTCGTGAAATCCAAGTGCACTACCAACAGTTAGAGAATGATAAAAGAGAGAGAGACCTATATATGGCTATGCATAGACCCCACTAAAGATAAATGCAGATTAGACAGTCAGAGACAGGTAAGAATAGCAAGAAAAGTGCCAACCTAAGACAGGACTCAGACCATTGCTGTCTGTGTACCAATGACGGGTAAAGACCTTCCTGTGCTATATCAACCTAAGACAGGCACACTCTGCACCGTCCCCTAGGACCTAAAATAAAATTAAAAAGGGGGACCTGTGGGGAGCCAGATATGCAACAGCCATAGTAACTCCATCTTGGGCTCTCAGACTCCATCTTAGAGACTGAGTTTTGAAAGTGCACAAATGGTTTCGGTTTCACATTCCAAAAAATGTGTGTAGGTTTTGGTTTCGACTGCTTTCGTGCCAGAGTGTTCTCACTCAGGCCCGCCACTTACGTCAGAGACAACTGCGCATGCACACAACTTGGTGCACAATTAGAGTTTGTAGATCACTTCATTAGCATAAAAGGCAACCAATCAGAAGAAACCTCACCCCATGAATGCTATATATGCTTTTCTGTTTCCGCAAATAAACGAGACTTGATCAGGAATCTGTCTTGTCTCCATTCTTCATGTCTCTTGTCTCCTATCAATTCCCATTCCCCCTCTCCAGGTCCTCGTTGATGTCCCGCCAGGACAGTCCTGGAGGTATGGGAATTGTTGTCAGCATGTGGTGCAGGTGTCAGCTGGGAGGACAAAGTCCCTTCCTGCTTGCTGGTCACAGTGCCTGTCTCCTGTCTTTGCTTGTTAACCACGTGCAGTGAGCAGCCTCTGGGTTGATCTCCTAAACTTCCCTGGGCAGGATGGCCTTAGAGCAATGGCAGGGTTCACTGGCACATGGCATGGGTGTTTTCAGGGAGGGCAAATCCCTTTAATACTACCCAGTCGCCATGCCTCTCTCCACTGTCTGGGCTTTTTAGTCGTGTGAAAAGATAAGCCTCTGCATTAAGCTGTGTAGCTGCTGTAGGCGGTGCTGCCCTGTTACTAGTCTGCAGCAATGGCAGGGACATTGGGTTTTCACACAGGTACCAGTGGGGATGTAGGAGTGGCAGGCTGTTTATCACATGAGGGTCCTAAGGGCTGCATTGCCAACCAGGGGGATAGCACGCCTGAAGCTCCTGAAAGTTCCCAACCTGCTGGGCTGAGTGTGCCAGGATGATTTTGTCCACCTGTTCCTTCTCCTAGCCCCTAGCCTCTTTAGCATCCTTCTGACTGTTGAGAAGTCTTTTAAAGATCCTGCTTTTCTTTTGTCCCAGGCAGCCAGTTGTGGAAACCTGTTGGGAGTCTTAGTCTCTAACTTTTGGTTTTCTCTAATCTCCAGAGCACCATGCAATGTGGGTCTGTGCTCCCAGGGTAGATTTCTAGGGCTGGGTATTTAGCAATCCTGTGCTTCCACACCTTCTCCACTCTGATTCACTTCCTCCCTTCTGTGAGCTGGGGTGGCAGGAGTTCTCATGTCCCACTGGGTCACAACATTTTCTTTACCCTTTTCCATGAGATGTTGACTTCTCCCAGATGTAGACTGCCTGGTGTACTATTACTTCTGGTAACTCTTTTAGGAATAGTTGTATTTGCTGTATTTTCAAAACAGTTGGGAGGAGATTTCTGCCACACTTCTCATACTGCCATCTTTTCTCTTCTTAAAAATATCATTGTTTTAAGTATAAGATGTCATTATAATTTTTGTATCAATAATAACAAATGATTTAGGAGACTCTTGAAAGGAAAGATAGTCTATTCTATTTCCCATATTTTTCATTTTTCTCTTTCCATAGTTCTTTTTTCCTTTTTTATTACTTTAAGGTTCCTTCTTTTATAATTTCCCATTTTTGTTTAAACAACTTATTTTAGCTTTTTCTTAGGCAAGAATCCCTTTAGTTCTGGGCAGGAATATGGGTGCCTGGGCTACTTTCTATTTCTAGGTGTGGTGTTGAGAAACACCAGGTCTGGAAAACCTTCGCTTGATGGGGGTAATAAGTAAACCTGCTGATATATTTTTCTCCAGCTCTGGGATCCATAACCAGTTCTTCCTCTTTTTCCCATTTTGCATTGTCTTTTTATTTTCTATAGTTATTTCTGGGATTTATAGCTGTACTTAGAAGGAAAGAGTGGAGAAAGACAACTGTCTACCAGCATCTTATCTGGATCAGAAGTCTCAATTCTATGGGTTCTGGCAGTTGCATAGATCTGGGTGCCTACTACCACAGTTCCACACAGAATAGTTCTATATCCTAAAAGTCATCTCATGTTACACCTTTGAAGTCAGCTTCTCTTTCCACTCCTAACCTTTGAAAACCACTTATTTGTTTTTCATTCTTACAATTTAACATTGCCCAGAAGGCCATATAAAGTAACTCCCATAATTAGTTTTCGGTCTGGTGTTTTCACTTAGCAAAATGCATTTAATATTCATTAACTTTTATATAATTTTTCATTACATGGATATAACACAATTTGTTTCTCCATTCCAGATTAACTATATTGTTCAGATTTTATGGCCTGCTCCTGGGAATTGCATATTGTCTGTGTATCTGTGCTGCTTTCAGTCATGATTTAGACACTGATTGCTATTTTGTGTCCTTCATATATGTAAAGCTCCCTTCCAATCTATAGGCAAGACAGAGATTATTAGCTCCACTTTGCAGTTTAGGAAATTGTGGTTTAAAGATTAAATAACCTTCCCATAGTTAACACAGAAGATTAGTAGAAGAACCAGGACTTATATCCTAGATTTTCTGATTCCCAATCCAGTACTGGAAAGCATGCAGAGGAGAATAGTGAATATTATTAAAAGGCTGGAAAATAGGCCCTTAGGGGGATTAAGTATTAAAATAATTGACCTGAAAAGGAGAGAACTTAGAAAATACTTTAATCTTAAAGAACATTTAATCATAGAAAGGGTTTGCAGCAGAGGTTAAAAGAAAACTAGATATTCTTTAAGCAAAAGCAGTAGAGTACTAAATTAGACGTAAGATATAAAATGAGAGGCCTGGAGTTATTTTGCCTTTAAAAGTTGGTTGGAGAGAAACAAGAATATGCTATAGAAACCTACCTGCCTCCAGGCTGTGGACAAGAAGCTAGAGGAATCCTAAGAATATGTTTATGCTGAAAAGGATGTAGAAGATAAATTAATGTTTTCATTAACTTACAACTGTGTGTAAAATTACTGGTACCTGGAATGTCAGGACTAGAATGAGTCTTAAAGATTATCTAGTGCAGCCTCCTTACTTTAAGAATGAGAAAACTGAGGCTGAGTGAAGGGAAATGACTTACACAAGATCAAATAGGGGAATTAGGAGCAAGATCTCCTTACCCTCAAGTATTCATACTGATTTGTTCTGAAGTTCATCATCTGAATACCAATCCATTTGTTAACCACATCATTAAACAGACGTTTACTGGCGAGTGTCTCCCAGTGTCCTGGATTTCTTTAGGCTTTACCAGCTTTGGGTATTAAATATGGGTTCATGAATAATATAAGAATATTATATATTTCACTAGTTCTTGTCACTACATATTCTCTAAATATTTCCATGGCTTACACAGGTTTCACATGTATTTATGTCCACTCTTCCTGTTCAGTACCTCTGTTCTGCCTAGTCCTGAAGACTCCTCTATGTAACACTACTGGAACCCTCATTATGCCAAAGCTATCAGGAGGACTGTGTCAAAGAAAAAAGTACTTTTCCTCCTCCTGCACTGCCTTGTCAGAGATGTTCCTAATCCATACAACTGAGATTTAAAACATTCAGTATTCAGCAAAAGAGCACTTTCACAGGCTCCTCAAAATTGCCACCTGCTTTCTTATGAATGGGTCTTATTTGAGGAGACTCCTTAACATTCTTGCACATAGGCCTCTGTCAGTCCTGCCCATAAGTTTACCTAACATGCTATATCTGTCTGAATTCCAATTTAGAACCAAAGTGGTAACTCCCTGATCTCCCTTTCCTCCTCCTCACCCGGAGCTGAGCAACTGGCACATAAATGAAGACATCTGCTATCCAGGGATTCCTGTGAGTTCAAATGGCTTACACTTTGCTTTGTATTGTGATATCCCTATAGATAGGTGATTTATAATAGGGGAAATTTTGCTTCCCAAGGAATATTTGTCAGTGCCTGAAGATATTTTGGTTGTCATGTGAATTCTAGTAAGGTCTAGTGAATAGTGAGCAGAGAGGGAGATTAAAGATGGTGGCATGAGAGGTGAGACACAGGCTTCCTCCTAAAACCGCATATAATATGAAAGTATAATTAATACAACTAATCCTGAAGGAGCAACAGGAAAGAGGACTGCCCCAGACTGCATATACCTGGAGAAAAGAGGAGACCTCACAGAATAGGGAAACGTACCAAAGCTGTGACCTGGTGTGACCCAAGCCTTTCCCCTCCCAGCTCACTGGTGGGAGGAAGAGAAACAGAGCAGGGAGGGTGTGGAGGCCTGGTAAGGCTGAATACCTAACTCCGGAGATCTGCTCTGGGAGCACAAACCTACAATTCATGGTGCTTGCATGATACTCTCGTGATTATGGGGTTGGAAAGCTAAGACAGGCAGAATTCCTGGAGAGACTTATTCCAGCTGCTTGTGGAGAGCAGGGATCTATATCCAGCTGCTCTTGGACAAAAGAAAGGTGGGAAGTATGAGAGACATCCTAACAAGGAGGCCCTTAGGAAGATGGCTGCTAAAGGGGCAAAGATTGCACAGAGCTTCCTGCTCAATAGAGAGGACAGGTAGACAAAATTGTCCAGGTGCACTCTGCATAGCAGGTTGGGAGCTTTGCCATACAGACTCTCATATTTAAGGAGGAAAAAGAAATCTTCCTCCTTAGATGATATTCAGGTGCTCCAGCTCCTTGGCTGGCTACACAGCTCCAAGGACCCCCTCCTTAATATGCAGCCTACTGCGTCTTTCTTCAGGCCAGCCCCACCTGGCTCACAGACTGGCAAACCCTACCCTGGCGTTAACCCAGCCACAGGGAAGATCTGTCTACAGCAACCACAAACCTACAGCTTATACCTGTGTGCTCAGCCCACTAGAGCAGGCAGTGAAGACAGGCATAGCAGACGGGTAGCAGGAAACAGCTCTTTCCTCACCCAGGCACCAATAACACTTCTATGAGACACCCAACATTGCTTCAGGGGTTGAGCAGTTCCTGGGAGTAGAGCTTCTGGGCACTAGAGGGAGCAATATACAAATATGAAATGCCAAAGGAATCTGGTTCAGAGTAAATTATTAATACCACTCCTGAGAAAGATTTAAATGACATTGACTTCATGATTTTTCCTGAAAGGGAGTTCAAAATAAAAACCATTAACATGCACATGGAGGTAGGAAAAGATATTCAAGAACTCAGAAATGAATTCCGGTTGGAGATCAAATTGTTGAAGAACACAATGTATGATATTAAAAACAGATTGGATATGGGGAAGGAGACAATAAATGAAATAGAAACTAGAAAGAAGCTGAGGCATGGAGAGATAAAAGGATCTCTAAGAATAAAAGAATATTGAGAGAACTGTGTGACCAATCCAAATGTAACAATATTCGCATTATAAGGGTACCAGAAGAAGAAGAAGAGAGAAAAAGGGATAGAAAGTGTCTTCAAGGAGGTTATTGCTGAAAACTTCCCCAATCTGGGGAAGGAGAGAGTCCCTCAGGCCATAGAGATGCACAGATCTCCAAACACAAGGGACCAAGGAAGACAACACCAAGACATATAGTAATTAAAATGGCAAAGATCAAGGATAAGGCCAGACTATTAAAAGCAGCCAGAGAGAGAAATAAGATCATATACAAAGGAAAGTCCATCAGGCTATCATCAGACTTCTCAACAGAAACCTTACAGGCCAGAAGGGAATGGCATGATGTATTTAATGCAATGAAACAGAAGGGCCTTGAACCAAGAATACTTTATCTTACAAGATTATCATTTAAATTTGAAGGAGGGATTAAGCAATTTCCATATAAGCAAAAGCTGAGAGAATTTACCTCCCACAAACCATCTCTACAGTGTATTTTGGAGGGACTGCTATAGATGGAAGTGTTCCTAAGGTTTAATAGCTGTCACCAGAGGTAATAAAAAGACAGTAAAGAAAGTAGAACAGCTAATTACTAAGAAAATGCAAAATTAAATTGACTATCCCCAAAGTCAATCAAGGGATACACAAACAGTACACAATATGACACCTAATATATAAAGAATGGAGGAGGAAGAAAAAGGAGGAGGGAAAAAAAACAAAACAAAAAAAGAACCTTTAGATTGTGTTTGTAATAGCATATTAAGTGAGTTAAGTTAGACAGATAGTAAGAAATTTAACCTTGAACCCTTGGTTACCACGAATCTAAAGCCTGCAGTGGCAATAAGTACATACCTATCAATAATCACTCTAAATGTGAATGGACTGAATGCACCAATCAAAAGACATAGAGTGACTGAATGGATAAAATAACAAGACCCATCTATATGCATCCTACAAGAGACTCACTTTAATCCCAAAGACATACACAGACTAAAAGTGAAGGGATGGAAAAAGATATTTTATGCAACTAATAGGGATAAAAGAACAGGAGTTGCAGTACTTGTATCAGACAAAATAGACTTCAAAACAAAGAAAGTCATAATAGACAAAGAATGACATTACATAATAAAAGGGTCAATCCAGCAAGAAGATATGACCATTATAAATATTTATGCACCCAACACAGGAGCACCTACATATGTGAAACAAACAGAAACGGAATTAAAAGAAGAAATAGAATGCAATGCATTCATTCTAGGAGACTTCAACACACCACTCACTGTGAAGGACAGATCAATCAGACAGAAAATAAGTAAGGAGACAGAGGCACTGAACAACACAACAGAACAGAAGGACCTAACAGACATCCACAGAACTCTACACCCAAAAGCAGCAGAATACACATTCTTCTCAAGTGCACCTGGAACATTTTCAAGAATAGATCATATACTAGGCCACAAAAAGAACTGCAGTAAATTCAAAAGATTTAAATTGTACCAACAAGTTTCTCAGACCACAAAGGTATGAAGGTAGAAATAAATTACTCAAACAAAATGAAAAATCCCACAAACACATGGAGGCTTCACAACATGCTCCTAAATAACCAATGGATCAATGACCAAATAAAAACAGAGATCAAGCAATATATAGAGACAAATGACAACACTAATTCAACACCGCAAAGTCTGTGGGATGCAGCGAAGGCTGTGTTAAGAGGAAAATATATTGCAATACAGGCCTACCTCAGGAAAGAAAAGCAGTCCCATATGAGCAGTCAAAACTCACAATTAATGAAACTAGGAAAAGAAGAACAAATGAAGCCAAAGGTCAGTAAAGGAGGGACATAATAAAGATAAGAGCAGAAATAAATAAAATCGAGAAGAATAAAACAATAGATAGAATCAATGAAAGCAGGAGATGGTTCTTCAAGAAAATAAACAAAGTAGATAAACACCTAGACAGACTTATCAAGAAAAAAAGAGAGTCTACTCACATAAACAGAATCAGAAATGAGAAAGGAAAAATCACTATGGACACCACAGAAATAAAAAGAATTATTGGAAAGTACCATGAAAAATTATATGCTAAAAACCTGGATAACCTAGAATAAATGGACAACTTTCTAGAAAAATATAACCTACCAAGGCAGACCCAGAAAGAAACAGAAAATCTGAACAGACCATTGCCAGCAAGGAAATTGAACTGGCAATCAAAAACCTACCTTAGAACAAAACACTTGGACCAGATGGCTTCACCACTGAATTTTATCATTTAGTGAAGACCTAATACCCATCCTCCTTAAAGGTTTCCAAAGAGTAAAAGAAGAGGGAATACTTCCAAACTCATTCTATGAGGCCAGCATCACTATAATACCCAAAACAGGCAAAGACACCACAAAAAAAAGAAAATTACAGACCAATATCCCTGATGAACATACATGCAAAAATATTAAACAAAATATTAGCAAAATGAATTAAAAATACATCAAAAAGATTATCTATCATGATCAATTAGGACTTATTCCAGGGATGCAAGGATGGTACAACATTCGAAAATCCATCAACATCATGTACCACATCAACAAAAAGGACAAAAACCACATGATATTCTCCATAGATGCTGAAAAATCATTTGACAAAATTCAACATCAATTCATGATAAAAATTCTCAACAAAATGGGTATAGAGGGCAAGTACCTCATCATAATAAAGGCCACATATGACAAACCCACAGCCAACATTATAGCTAACAGTGAGAAGCTGAAAGCTTTTCCTTTAAGATCGGGAACAAGACACAGATGCCCACTCTCCCTACTTCTATTCAACATAGTACTGGAGGTACTAGCCACAGCAATCAGACAACACAAAGAAATAAAAGGCATCCAGACTGGCAAGGAAGAATTTAAACAGTCCCTGTTTGCAGATGACATGATATTGTAAATAAAAAACCTTAAAGAATCCACTCCAAAATTACTAGACCTAATATCTGAATTCAGCAAACTTTTGGGATACAAAATTAATATACATAAATCTGTGGCATACCTATACACTAACAATGAACTAGGAGAGAGAGAGAAATCAGGAAAACAATTCCATTCACAGTTGCACCAAAAGAATAAAATACCTAGGAATAAACCTAACCAAGGAAGTGAAAGACCTATACTCTGAAAACTACAAGACACTCATGATGGAAATTAAAGAAGGTACCAATAAATGGAAACACATCCAGTGCTCATGAATAGGAAGAATTAATATTATCAAAATGGCCATCCTGCCTAAAGCAATCTACAGATTCAATGCAATTCCTATCAAAATACCAACAGCATTATTCAATGAACTGGAGAAAAATCATTCTAAAATTCATATGGAATGAAAAAAGACCCCAAATAGTCAAAGCAATCCTGAGAAGGAAGAATAAAGCTGGGGCAATTATGTTCCCCAACTTAAAGATCTATTACAAAGCCACAGTAATCAAGGAAATTTGGTGCTGGCACAAGAACAGACCTGTAGACCAATGGAACAGAATAGAGTCCTGATATAAACCCAACCATATATGGTCAATTAATATATGATAAAAGAGCCATGGACATACAATGGGGAAATGACAGCCTTTTCAACAGGTGCTGCTGGCCAAACTGGACAGTTGCATGTAAGAGAATCAAACTGGATTATTGTTTAACCCCATACACAAAGGTGAACTCGAAATGGATCAAGGACCTGAATGTAAGTCATGAAACCATAAAACTCTTAGAAGACAACATAGGCAGAAATCTCCTGGATATAAGCATGAGCAACTTCTTCATGAACGCATCTCCTCAAGCAAGGGAAACAAAAGCAAAAATGAACTCATGGGACTACATCAAACTAAAAATTTTCTGTACAGCAAATGTCACCATCAACAGAACAAAAGACATCCTACAGTATGGGAGAATATATTTGTAAATGACATATCTGACAAGGGGTTAACATCCAAAGTATATAAAGAACTTATATGCCTTAACACCCAAAAAGCAAATAACCTGATTAAAATATGGGCAGAGGACATGAAGAGACAGGTCTCCAAAGAAGAAATTCACATGGCCAACAGACACATGAAAAGATGCTCCGCATCACTAATCATTAGGGAAATGAAAATTAAAAACCACAATGAGGTATCAACTCACACTATTGAGGATGGCCAGCATAGAAAAGACTAAGAACAAGAAATGCTGGTGAGGATGGGGAGAAAGGGGAACCCTCCTACACTGCTGGTGGGAATGTAAGCTAGTTCAACCATTGTGGAAAACAATATGGAGGTTCCTCAAAAAACTAAAAGTACTTGTCTTCTCTGAGTTGTACAGTCCTCCCCGTAGTGATTCTCATCTCACTACACTGATGGACAGTGACTGTAATAGGGTTGGTGGGGGGGACCTGATGAAGGGGGTAGTTTAAATCATCGCAATATTGCTCATGTAATTGTAGGTTAACGATACTAAAATAAAAGAAATCATAAAAAAAGAAATATATCTTATAGTTACATTTTAGGTTTGAAGTGAGAATTAAATGAAATAATCCCTGAAAAAAAAAAACTAAAAATACAAATACCATTTACCCGGGAATCACACTCCTTGGAATTTATCCAAAGAATACAACTTCTCAGATTCAAAAAGACATATGCACCCTTATGTTTATTGCAGCACTTTTTACCATAGCGACGATATGGAAGCAACCTAAGTGTCCATCAGTAGATGAATGGATAAAGAGGAAGTGGTACATATACACAATGGGATACTATTCAGCTATAAGAGAGAAACAAATCCTACCATTTACAATAACATGGATGGAGCTGGAGGATATTATGCTCAGTGAAATAAGTCAGGTGGAGAAAGACAAGTTCCAAATGATTTCCCTCATTTGTTGAGTATAACAACGAAGCAAAACTGAAGGAACAAAAGAGCAGCAGGCTCAGAGTCTCCAAGAAGGAACTAGTGGTTACCAAAGGGGAGATGTGTGGTAGGGCGGGTGAGGAGGGTGGGAGAAGGGGAATGAGGGGTATTTTGTTTAGTACACATAGTGTGGGGGATCACGGGGAAAACAGTGTAGAACAGAGAAGGCAAATAATGAATCTGTGCCATCTTAGTACACCCAAGGACAGTGACTTCATTGGGGTATGGGTGGGGACTTGATAATATGGGTAAATGTAGTGACCACATTGTTTCTCCATGTTAAAACTTCGTAAGAGTATATATCAATACTACCTTATTAAAAATATATATATAAAAAAATAGTGACCAGGGATTCTGCTAAATAATCCCACAATACACAGGACAACACTTCCACACCCTACCCACTCATACACAGTACAGTAAAGAATTATATGGCTGAAAATGTCATATATCATTAGGTTTCTCTTGTCTGTGACAGTTCTCTCATACTTATTTTGATGACTTTCACAGTTTTAACAAGTGTTGGTCAGATATTTTGCAAATTGTCCTTCTACTGGAATTTGTTTGATGTTTTACTCATGGTTAGACAGGTGGTTATGTTTTTTTTTGAATGAAGACCAGAGGCACAAAGTTCTATTTCCAACACATCATGTCAAAGATACATGCTATCAACATTATTCATTACTCATTACTGTTGATGTTGATGAGGCAGTGTTGTCAAGTTTGAATTTAATTTTAAGCAATATGGAGGTTCCTCAAAAAACTAAAAATAGAAATACCATTTGACCCTGGAATCCCACTCCTTAGAATTTACCCAAAGAATACAACTTCTCAGGTTAAAAAAGAAGTATGCACCCCTATGTTTATTGCAGCACTTTTTACAATAGCCAAGATATGGAAGCAAGGGTTCTTATTGGAGCACTTGGGAAGGTAGAAGTGGCATTTACTGACCCAGGAGCTCTACAGATGACACAGATATCTTTATTTTGGGGTGGATGATGGATTGAAAGGGTTTCGTTTTAAATATGCTGAATTTGAGGTGACTGTAGAATATCCAATTTTGATGTTTTTTGTTTTTTGCTTTTGTTTCTTTGTATTGAAGTATAGTTGATATAAAATATTATATTGGTTTCAAATATACAACATGATTCAACAGTTACACACATTATTAAATCATCATCACAAATAGTGTAGTTACTATCTGTCAACATAGAAAGGTGTTACAGAACAATTGACTGTATTCTTACCTTTCATCCCTGTGACCAAATTATATTATGACTGAAATTTTGTGCCTTTTTATCCCTTTCAACCACCCCATCCATCCACCCCAGCCCTTCCCCCATGGTAACTGCCAGACACTTCTAAGCATCTATGAGTCTACTGTTATTTTGCTCATTTTGTTTCGTTTTGTTTTTAGATTCCACATCTAAGATTCAGTGGTGATGTTGAGTAGGCAGGTAGACATGCTGGTTTGGAATTCAAAATAAAATTCTGAGTTTGAATAATTGATTGTAGAAGAATCAGCATATAATGACCATGGGAGTGGATGAAGTCATCAGCAAGAATGTGTAGAGTCAGAAAAGAAAAATGCATAGGGCAGAGCCCTGGGTGTTCATTATAAGTGTTAATAGGAGAGGAGAGCAGCCCTCACTACTGGAGACTGGAAGGAGCAACCAGAAAGGTGAGGAAAATCTTCAAAATATGGTGTTAGAGAAGCCCGTGGAAGGAAGCATTGCAAAGCAATGGGTTAAAATCATGCCATGAATTGGTTAAAGAAGGCCTGAAAAATCAGCACTCATCCATTAAAAAATTTTTATTTGGTACCTATTTTGTGCCAGGCACTCTTCCAGGTACTAGGAAAACATTAATGAATAAGATGGGGAAAATCCATTGATGAGACTGAGGAGGAAGTCATTTTTCATCTTAGCAAAAATAGTTTCAGTGGAGTGGGGTGGATTGATGCCAACCCAGAATGGGTTGAGAAATGACTTAGAGGTGAGAAACCAGAGATAAAATGTGTAGCAAACTCCTTCAAGAAGTTTGGCTGTGAAGGAGAGGAGAGATATGGCAGTAGCTGGCGTGGCATATGGTATGAAGAGAATTTTTTTTCACCTTTTATTTTTATTTTATTTTTATTTTCCATTCTTTTATTTTGCTATTATTAATATACAATTACATGAGTAACATTATGGTTACTAGATTCCCCCTATTATCAAGTCCCCACCACATACCCCATTGTAGTCACTATCCATCAGTGTAGTAGGCTGTTATAGAATCACTACTTGTCTTCTCCATGTTATACTGCCTTCCGCGTATCCCCCCACCCTGCTACAGCTATGTGTGCTAATTGTAATAGCCCTTTTTCCCAATTATCCCTCCCTTCCCACCCATATTCCCCAGTCCCTTTCCCTTTGGTAACTGTTAGACAATTCTGGGTTTTGTGAGTCTGCTGCTGTTTTGTTCCCTCAGTTTTTTTCTTTGTTCTTATACTCCACATGAGTGAAATCATTTGGTACTTGTCTTTCTCATCATGGCTTATTTCACTGAGCATAATACCCCCTAGCTCCATCCATGTTGTTGCAAATGGTAGGATTTGTTTTCTTCTTATGGCTGAATAATATTCCATTGTGTATATATACCACATCTTCTTTATCCATTGATCTTCTGATGGACACTTAGGTTGCTTCCATTTCTTGGCTATTGTAAGTAGTGCTGTGATAAACACAGGGGTGCATATGTGTTTTTCAAACTGGGCTGTTGTGTTCTTAGGGTAAATTCCTAGCAGTAGAATTCCTGGGTCAAATGGTATTTCTATTTTGAGCTTTTTGAGAAACCTCCAGACTACTTTCCTTAATGGTTGTACTACTTTGCATTCCAACCAGTAGTGTAGAAGGGTTCCCTTTTCTCCACATCCTCGCCAACATTTGTTGTTGTTTGTCTTTTGGATGACGGCCATCATAACTGGTGTGAGATGATATCTCATCGTGGTTTTAATTTGCATTTCTCTGATAATTAGCGATGTGGAACATCTTTTCATGTGCCTGTTGGCCATCTGAATTTCTTCTTTGGAGAATTGTCTTTTCATATCCTCTGCCCATTTATTAATTGGATTATTTGCTTTTTGTTTGTTGAGGTGCGTGAGCTCTTTATATAATTTGGATGTCAACCCCTTATCGGATATGTCATTTATGAATATATTCTCCCATACTGTAGGATGTCTTTTTGTTCTACTGAGTATCCTTTGCTGTACAGAAGCTTTTTAGTTTGATATTGTCCCATTTGTTCATTTTTGCTTTTGTTTCCCTTGCCTGGGGAGATACCTTCATAAAGAAGTTTCTCATGTTTATGTCCAAGAGATTTTTGCCTATAATTTTTTCTAAGAGTTTTATGTTTTCATGACTTACATTCCGGTCTTTGATCCATTTTGAGTTTACTTTTGTGTATGGGGTTAGACAGTAATCCAGTTTCATTCTCTTACATGTAGCTGTCCAGTTTTGCCAACACCAGCTGTTGAAGAGGCTGTCATTTCCCCATTGTATATCCATGGCTCCTTTATCATATATTAATTGACCATATATGCTTGGGTTTATATCTGGGCTCTCTATTCTGTTCCACTGGTCTATGGGTCTGTTCTGCTGCCAGTACCAAATTGTCTTGATTACTGTAGTTTTGTAGTAGGGCTTGAAGTCAGGGGGCATAATTCCCCCTGCTTTATTCTTCCTTCTCAAGATTGCTTTGGCCATTCAGGGTCTTTTTGGTTCCATATGAATTTTAGAACTATTTGCTCTAGTTCATTGAAGAATGGTGTTGGTATTTTGATAGAGATTGCATTGAATCTGTGGATTGCTTTAGGCAGGATGGCCATTTTGACAATATAAATTCTTCCTAGCCAAGACCATGGGATGAATTTCCATTTATTAGTGTCCTATTTAATTTCTGTTAAGAGTGTCTTGTAGTTTTTAAGGGACAGGTCTTTCACTTCCTTGGTTATGTTTATTCCTAGGTATTTTATTCATTTGGATGCAATTGTGAATGGAATTGTTTTCCTGATTTCTCTTTCTGCTTGTTCATCATTAGCATAAAGGAATGCAAAAGGTTTCTGTGTATTAATTTTGTATCCCGCCACTTTGCTGAATTCAGATGTTAGATCTAATAGTTTTGGAGTGGATTCTTTAGGAGTTTTGTGTACAATATCATGTCATCTGCAAACAGGGACAGTTTGTGTTCTTCCTTGCCAATCTGGATGCCTTTTATTTCTTTGTGTTGTCTGATTGCCGTAGCTAGGACCTCCATAACTATGTTATGTTGAATAAAAGTGGAGAGAGTGGGCATCCTTGTCTTGTTCCCTATCTTAAAGGAAAACCTTTCAGCTTCTCGCTGTTACGTATAATGTTGTCTATGGTTTTGTCATATATGGCCTTTATTATGTTGAGGTACTTGCCCTCTATACCCATTTTGTTGAGAGTTTTTATCAGGAATGAATGTTGAATTTTGTCGAATGCTTTTTCGGCATCTATGGAGATGATCATGTGGTTTTTGTCCTTCTTTTTGTTGATGTAGTGGAGGATGTTGATGGATTTTCAAATGTTGTACCATCCTTGCATCACTGGGATGAATCCTACTTGATCATGATGGATGATATTTTTGATGTATTTTTGAATTTGGTTTGCTAATATTTTGAGTATTTTTACATCTATGTTCATCAGGGATATTGGTCTGTAATTTTCTTTTTTGTGGTGTCTTGGTCTGGTTTTCATATTAGAGTGATGTTGGCCTCGTAGAATGAGTTTGGGAGTATTCTCTCTTCTACTTTTTGGAACACTTTAATGAGGATGGGTATTAGGTCTTCCCTAAATGTTTGATAAAATTCAGCAATGAAACCATCTAGTCCAGTGGTTTTGTCTTAGGTCGTGTTTTTTTTTTTTTGATTAACAATTCAATATCTTTGCTGGTAATTGGTCTATTCAGATTTTTTGTTTCTTCCGGGGTCAGTCTTGGAAGGTTGTATTTTTCTAGAAATTGTCCATTTCTTCTATGTTATCCAGTTTTTTACCATATAATTTTTCATAGTATTCTCTCATAATCCTTTGTATTTCTGTGGTGTCCGTTGTGATTTTTCCTTTCTCATTTCTGATTCTTATTATGTGTGTAGAGTCTGTTTTCTGCAGAGACGTTTAAACATGTGACAGACTTGAACATATTCAAGGACAATAGGCAGGAATATATAATGAGAGTTTGAAGATGTCTAAGAGAAGGAATAATCCCCAGAGTAAGGCCCTTGGGAAGATAGAAAGTATGGAGTCCAGAACAGAAATGGAAGGCTTATATCAGATATCAAGCTCTCTTTGCAAGTTATAAGCTTCCAAAGAGAAGGCCCTTGGCCTCAATGTCTTTGTATCTATAGTGCCTGATACAGTATTTAGGCTTTCCACATTTTGGCATATAAATAAATGAAGGATATGGTGATCTAGGTGACAAGTGTATGCACGTGTCAAAATTAATCAAGCTGTAAACTAAGATTTGTGCATTTTATTGTAAATACTTCAATATTAAAAAATAACAGTAAATCAGGAATGGAGGAAGATTCTGCATTTTGCTTCAGGAGAATCTAACTAGTCTGTTACACAAGATAGTCTTGTGTTAGGTGAATATTTGTAGTGGAGCTATAAGCTCTATTCCTGAGCTTAAAACTCTCAAGTGTTAAGACCATGCCCCCTGCTGAGAATCCCTCAGCCCCAGTTGGAGGTCCAAGCCTTATTAGTGAGGGATAGAAATATGAGCTCTAAAGAGGAGCAAGGAGATTCAGGAGTCAGGTTGGACTTGCCATTGAGAGCCTAAGACATGAACCTATGCAGACTGGAAAATTCGCTCTATCCTGGCAGAGTAAAACCATCTGGGTATTGCTGAATGACCTGTTTCAGGACGAAAAATTAGTGTACCTACTTAAGGTGATATTGTGAAATTTCTTCTAATTATCTACATGGGCCTTCTAGATTAGGCTGACTGCCTCAGATAAATAGTCAGAACCATTAACATATGGGGAAGAACTACCCCTCAATGCAGGTCAATGAGGGCCTTGGAGAAGCCCATAACATTGCGTTTACAGGGCAGTTGTTGCTGTATTTTGAGGTACTAGCATGATGGGATCAGTAAGGATGACAGGGAATTTTTTCAAATTAGCCTATCTGAGAGCTCTAATTCAGGGATTTGTTCCTCCTGGAATCTAATGCTTTAAAAGACACTTGTGGCTAAAAATACCACCATATTTATATGTTCTTCATCTACCATGGATTTGGTAATCTAGACTTTTGAATACAATTTCAACTTGACCTGAGATACTTATGGTTGGGCTTTAAAATCTAAAATAGAGTACATAACATTTAGAAATTATGTAATCCAATTTACTCATTTCAGATGGAAAAGTGGGCCCAGGAAAGGGAAGGAATTTTCTTAAAGTCATACAGCTCATAGACTCATAGATTGTTAGAGTTGAGGTCTTTGTGAAAACTTATTAAGCTTAAATGGACAAGGAAGCCTTGGATGCAAGTCCTGGCTCTGCCAGTGACTAGCTGTATACCTTGTAGTTTGTTATTTAGCCTCTATTATCTTTGGTTTACTTAAGTGTGAAATGGATATGTTAATAATGCTAATCTCACAGGATTATTTTTGTAGGTCAAGTGAAATGACATACATTACCATAGTTTTCCAGAAAAAAACATTAACTAATATACATTTTAGATGAGGGAACTGAGCCCAATAAAGAAGAGTGACTAATTGTTTGCTGAACTATCAATGGGTATTCTGGGAACAAATGAGTGTTCCATAATCAAATGGGTTGTGAAATTCTGTTCAATCAAGTTAAAAATGTTTATGTACTTCAGGAAATATTGGAGCTTTTAATATGTTGATATATATTGTGATTCTCCAAGAGGGGATAGAATCCAGACCAAAATTAGAGATAATATTTACTTCAAAATAGAGTTATGAGGTTTAAATAACAGTTGTGAAAGTGTCTGGCATTTAGTAGGCATTTATTTAGTTTCCTTCCTTCCTTTCTTCTCCCATAATGCCTTGGGCCTCTGTTGAAGGTTGACTATAGATATGCCCTAAAGGTACCCTGGCAGTGTGTGATCTCTTATTCTAGCCAGAAATATGAGATGCTCCAAAACTGAAAATCCTACCAACTAGTAGCCAAGTACTACACTGGGTGCATTGTGACTTCTGATGATCCTTTGATCTAGTGTGGCTCCAATCTGCCAACAGTCATTATGGCAAGTGCTTGGGCCATAGTACAGGTAGGTGCTTTCCTTTTACAGAGAGTCTGCTTCCTTAACTAATCATCTGTTTCAATCATCTCACTGAGCTGCCAAAAGTAAAAACATTTATTCACCCAGTTCAGTTACAACACAGCTATCTAGAAATCAGAAAATCCCAGTGCACTGACTCTCTTGCTCAGGGGTTGATAGTTGTCTGAACAACTTTCTACAGATGTTGAAATTTCTCTTTTCACCCATCAGAATCTTGCCTCCCCATTCCCACATCTGTTTTTCTCCCTTCCCTGCCCTTAAGGCAAACCAATAACTGTCTTTGCCCTCTGCATAGTCACAAAGCAACTCATCCCTGCAAATGGGAATTACAGTGAATATATGCTGGGTAGTTGTCATTCTTGAAAGGGCTTCTGATTAGAGATGTCTTCTGATTGGCCCATTGAACAGAATGCCAGAGAGGGAATGTATTTCTCAGTTGCCAATATTAGTCCAGTTCAGGCTTCTTGATATCCTCCTTGTAGTAACACTTCATTTTGAAATTAAGACATGGTCTGAAGTCTTCCTCAGTTTCCTAAAAGCTGTGATTTCAGCATGGTCAGCAATGTCCCAGAACTGTTGGGATAAAACCCTATCCCCGAGATTAGAAGAAAGAGGGTCTTGGATTCAATTACTTCCTGTGGACAATTTTCCTAGCAGCCACAGCCTTGAAGGTCAAACCTGTCCTGTCTTACAGGTATTGCTGGAGATCTTGGGGTATTTAATTTTCTCAGTCATTTTCTAAAAACTGGCCTACTCTGTACCAAATAATGAATAATTGAGTGCTTCCTACACACTAGGAACCAATTTAAACACCATGATATACATTGTCTCATTTAACCCTCAAAACAGTCTATGAGCAGGCACACATTTTATTGCCATTTTAACATAAAGAAACTGAGGCATACTGAGGAAAATTACTTGCCAAAGATCACATATCCAGTAAATTGCATATTATAATACTAAACTGATCTAAGATGGATCACACATTGCCACTCCTCTTACAGAGATTTGTGAGTAGTGGGTGGCACAACTGACAGACAAGCATGATAAGAACCTATTCATCCTCAGATATGCAGCAGCCCACTGATCACATCATATATCACCCCTCCTCAATGCACCACCAAATTGACTAACCTATGCTCCACTTACCCATACTCTCTGCCTTCCCACTTGTTATATTGGATAGAAATTAATCCCTCCATCTTTGCTCTGGATTCCATCCACTTTAACCTTCTCAGAATCTTCCCTTTTGTAGTAATATCTTTTTGTCTTTCATACTGGATTTTTTCATCACCTGCTAACATGTCTTCATACTTCTACTTATACTTTGTCAGCCATATCTTGGATATTTTTGGTCAATTGTTTCTCTATGTAAAGTCTTATAATCAGCCTGTAGAGTTTCCATTTCATAACTGGTTTAATTTTTATAGGGAATTACATTTAGTCTATTGATAGATTGTGGAGATTTGGCATACTTCATGAGATCTTCCACTTCAACTTCAATAGCAATTTACTTCCTGTCACAATGTATATGTTTATGTCTCTCAGTTTATTGATTTCCTCTGCAATGTCTTTCAGTAAAGTTATATACTTTTAAAATAATGGCCTGACACATTTCTACATTCCAATGTTTTTCTTTAGATAACTTAAAAATTTTGTTGCTGCTCTAAATAGTATATATTTTTAATTAAACTTCTTACTTTAAGGTAATTATAGTTTCAAATAAGTTTTAAGAAATAACAGAGATCCCATGTTTCATGTACTTAGTTTCCCCACTGATAGCATCTTGTAAAACTGTATTACAATATCATAGCTAGTATATTGACATCAATACAGTCAAGACAAAGAAGATTTCCATCACCACATGTCACTCCTATAGCACTATTTTAGCTATACCCACCTTCCTCCCCTTCAATGACCACCACCACCACATCGCTAATGCCTGGCAACCACCAATCAGGTCTCCATTTCCATAGTTTTGTTATTTCTAGAATGTTACATAATGGAATCATATGGTATGTGATCTTTTGAGATTGGCTTTTTCCAGTCAGCATAATTCTCTGTAGATTCCTTCATCATTGCATATATTATTAGTTTGTTCCTTTTCGTTGCCAAGTGGTATTTAACTATATGGAGGAACCACAGTTTGTTTAACCATTCTCTTGTTGAAGGACATCTAGTTGTTTTCAAGTTTTTGGCTTCATAAATAAAGTTGCTATGAACATTTGTGTACAGGTTTTGTGTGAACAAAAGTTTTCACTTTGCAATAAATTCCCAGGAGTACAACTGCTATATTGAATCGTAATTGCATGTTTAGTTTTATAACAAACTGCTAAACTGTTTCCAGAGTAGCTGTAGCATTATATTATCTCACCAGCAATATGTGTTTGACCCAGTTTTTCCTTATTATCACCAAAAGTTGGTATTGTCAGTGTTTTTTATTTTAGCCATTCTGATAGGAGTGTAGTGATGTCTACTGATTTTAATTTTCATTTCCTTAATGGCTAGTGATGTTTAATATTTTTGCATATGCTTCTTTGCTATTTGTATATGCTTTTCAGTAAAATGAGTGTGTCTTGTCATTGGCCCTTTGTTTTATTGTTTTTTTCACTTGAGTCTTGAGACTTCTTTGTATAGTCTAAACACTAGTTCTTTGTTTGATATGTCGTTTGCAAATATTTTCTTCTAGTCTGTAGCTTGTTTTCAACCTCTTTTCAAGGACTTTCACAGAACAGTTTTTATTTTGATAAGGTCCAATTTATCTAGTTTTCCTTTTATGGATCCTGATGTTGGTATAGAGACTAAGAACTTTTGCCTAGCTCTAAATCCTGAGGATTTTCTCCTATGTTTTTCCTAAAAGGTTTATATTTTTTACATTTAAGTTCCTGATATAGTTTGAGTTAATTTTGTGTAGGGTGTTAGACTTAGGTTCAGGTAATTTCCTTATATTTATGGATGTTCAATTGCTCCAACACCATTTGTGCAATTGTTGAATTATTTTTGCACTATGTTAAACATCAGTTTATCATACCTGTGTGGGTTTATTTCTATGTTGTATGTTCTGTTCCCTTGAACTGTATATCTATGCCTCCATTAATACCACACTGTAATGATTACTATACCTGTATAATAGGTCTTAATACAAGAGTGATCCTGATCGTTGTTCTTTGTTTTCAACACTGTTTTACCCATTCTAACTATTTTGCCTTTCCACATACATTTTAGAATAAACTTGTCTATGTCTACAAAAAACAGCATTTAATGGAATTTTGATAGAAATTTCATTAAACCTATATATCTCTTTGGGTTGAGAATTGACATCTTTACTATGTTGAGATTTATTTAGGTCTTTGATTTTTTCATCAGTTCTTTGTAGTTTTCAGCATACATATCCTGTACAGGTTTTGTTAAATTTATACTTAAGCACTTCATTTTCTTTTGAGTGAATATGAATGGTATTATGTTTTTAATTTCAGTTTCCGCATGTTCATTGTTAGTATATCGAAATGTGATTGAGTTTTGCAAGTTGGTTTTATATCATGCAGAATTGTTACATTAACTTATTACTTCTAGGAGGATTTTTGCAAATTCCTTGGGATTTTCTACACAGATAAAAATTAGTATCCACAAATAGAGACATTTTTATTTCTTCCTTTCGAATCCCTATGCTCTTTATTAAATGGTATATTTTTAAAGACAACAATTCCTTGTTATTCATTGCTAATTTTTAGGAATGCAATTAACTTTGGTGCAGTGTTCTTACATCAGCAATCCTTGAAGAGATATTTTCTCAAATTTGATAATTTGTCAAAGAGTTTCCATGGATTTTCTCTGTGGACAATTGGACAGTCTACAAATAGTAACAATTTTTCTAATAGCTTTACTTTCCAATTCTTATTTTTTCTCATCCTATTCTGGCGAGGACTTTTAGTACAGAAAGAAAGAAGTAGTTAGTTACCCTTGTCTTGTTCCTAATTTTGAAAGAGATACTTTCAGTGTTTCATCATTGATATGATGTTTGATGTAGATTTTTTCTCCAGATAAACTTTTGTCAATTTGAGAGGATATCCGATACTACCGCTTTTTTACTAAGAGCTTTTAATCAGAAAGAGATGTTGAATTTTACTGAGCAGAACCCATACTAGGTAAAATTCAGCATCTCTTTCTGATTATGCATGTATTCTACTTAATGAAATGATCTTATTTTTTTGTCTTTTAAAAAGTTAATGTGGTAAAGTACATTGATTTTTCTAATGCTGAACCCAGTTGAATTTTTAATATAAATCCTATATGATTTACTTTTAGTGAATTGTTAGATTCTGTTTTCTTTAAAAAATATCTTTATGATTGAAAATGCCTATAATTTTCCTTTAAAACATTTTGACTGAAATGCAAAAAAAATTTGAAAATTATTTTTTTGTATGGTAGCTATGTTAGACTCATAAAATTTGATGAGAAATAGGCCATATCCACTCACCTTTCTGTTTGTGTAAAACTGGAATATTCTATTTAAGTGGTTGGTAGAATTTGCTTGTAAAATCATCTGAAACTCATATTTTCTTAGTGGGAATAATTTCAACTAATTATACTTAATTGTCATAGAAGCATTCAAGTTTTCTATTAGTCTATTTTGACCTATATGTTTTTCAAAGAATTTGTCCATTTCACTTAACTTTTCAAATATTTTCAACATAAAATTATTAATGTTCTCTTACCATTTTAATCACATCTGCCTCTATATTATTTATTTGAGCCTTCTCTCATTTTCATGTATAATTTCTCCAGAGACTTGTTGATTTTCAACAATTGTTGTAAAGAAACAATTTCTGATTTGCTTAACCCTATCAATTGTACCTGTTTTCTATTTGATTAATGTCTGCTCTTATATTTATTATTTCTCCCCTTTCTTTCAATTAAATTTTATACCAAACATTTTAAATTGAATCATTATTTTTCAGACTTTACTCATTTCTAATAAATGCTTTTATGGTTATAAGTTTTCACCTAAGTACTGCTTTACTGGTATTCTACATATTTTGAGAAGCTTTATTTTCATTATTATTCAATAAAATATTTATAATCATTTAATTTCTCCATTGATTTTTGATATTAAATTGTAGGTTAATGATACTAAAATAAAATAAAATATTTAAAAAAATAAATAAATAAAAAATAAAACAATGTAAAAAAAAATATATATATATAACACAAAAAAAAAAAAAGTGTTATTCCTGATGTGGTTATCTAGCCGTGGGCAATGTATGTTACTAGTCCAATAAAAGTGTTTAGTTTTCTCATAAAAAAAAAATGTATTTTTACATTTTGAAATGTAAATTAACTTATTTTAAGTTATCCATTAATTGATGGATTCTAGTTTAATTACATTATCAGATAATGTGATCTCCATGATACTAATTTGATATCTATTGAAATATTTTTGTAAATGATAATATATGCCTGAAAAGAATATGTCATGCATTTTTTAAGGGATTATTGATATACAATCTTATGAAGGTTTCACACAAGCAACATTGCAGTTATTACATTAACCCATATTAAGTCCTCCCTGCACACCCCATTGCAGTCATTGTCCATCAGCATAGTAAGATGCCACAGAGTCACTATTTGTCTTCTCTGTGCTACACTGTCTTTCCTGTGCTACAATGTCTTCCCCGTGACCCCACACAAACAATGTGTGCCAATCATAATGCTACTTCATCCCCTTCTCTCTCCCACCCCACCCACCTCCCATACCCCTCCCCTTTGGTAACTGATAGTCCCTTCTTGGAGTCTGTGAGTATGCTTCAATTTTTTTCTTCAGTTTTGCTTTGTTATACTCCACAAATGAGGGAAATCATTTGGTACTTGTTTTCCTCCACCTGGCTTATTTCACTGAGCATAATACCCTCTAGCTCCACCCATCTTGTTGCAAACGGTAGGATTTGTTTTCTTCCTGTGGCTGAATAATATTTCATTGTGTATATGTACCACATCCTCTTTATCCATTCATTTACTGATGGTCACTTAGGCTGCTTCCATATATTGGCTATTGTAAATAGTGCTGCGATAAACATAGTGGAGCATATGTCTTTTTGAATCTGGAATCTTGTTTTCTTTGGGTAAATTCCTAAGAGCAGAATTCCTGGGTCAAATGATATTTCTATTGTTTAGATTTTGAGGAACCGCCATGTTGCTTTTCTTAAAGGCTGAACTAATTTACACTCCCACCAACAGTGTAGGAGGGATCCCCCTCTCCACATCCTCACCAGCATTTGTTATTCCTTGTCTTTTGGATGTTGGCCATCCTAACTGGTGATATTTGCATTTCTCTGATAATTAGTGATGTGGAGCATTTTTCCATTTGCCTGTTGGCCATCTGAAATTTTTCTTTGGAGAAGTGCCTGTTCAGATCCTCCAACCATTTTTAAATCAGGTTATTTTCTTTTTGGATGTTGAGGCATGTGAATTCTTTATATATTTTGGATGTTAGCCCCTTGTTGAATATGTCATTTATGAATATATTCTCCAAACTGTAGGATATCTTTTTGTTCTACTGATGGTGTCCTTTGCTGTACAGAAGCCTTTTAGTTTGATGTAGTCCCACTTATTCATTTTTGCTTTTGTTTCCCTTGCCCAAGGAGATGTGTTCATAAAAATATTGCCCCTGTTTATATTCAAAATATTTTTGCCTATGTTTTCTTCTAAGAGTTTATGGTTTCATGACTTACGTTCAGGTCTTTGATGCATTTTGAATTTACTTTTGTGTATGGAGTTAGACAATAATCCGGTTGCATTCTCTTGCATGTAGCTCTCCAGTTTTGACAAAACCAGTTGTTGAAGAGGCTGTCATTTCCCTATTGAATATCCATGGCTCCTTTATCATGTATTAATTGACCATATATGCTTGGGTTTATATCTGGCCTCTCTATTATATTCCATTGATCTATGGGTCTGTTCCTGTGCCAGTACTAAATTGTCTTGATTACAGTGGGTTTGTTGTAGAGCTTGAACTTGGGGAATGAAATGCCCCCAATTTATTTTTCCTCCTAAGGATTGCTTTGGCTATTCAGGGTGTTTTGTGGTTCCATGTGAATTTTAGAATTATTTGTTCCAGTTCGTTGAAGAATGCTGTCGGTATTTTGATAGGAGTTGCATTGAATCTGTAGATTGCTTTAGGCAGGATGGCCATTTTGACAATATTAATTCTTCCTACCTGAGAGCGTGTGGTGAGTTTACATTTATTAGTGTCCTATTTAATCTCTCTCAAGAGTGTCTTGTAGTTTTCAGGGTATAAGTCTTTCACTTCCTTGGTTAGGTTTATTCCTAGGCATTTTATTCTTTTTGATGCAGTTGTGAGTGGAATTGTTTTCTTGATTCCTTTTTCTGATAGTTCACCATTATTATATAGGAATGCAACAGATTTCTCTGTATTAATTTTGTATACTGACACTTTTCTGAATTCAGTTATCAGTTATAGTATTTTGAGGGCTGGTTCCTTAGGGATTTTTATGTACAGTGCCATGTCATCTGCAAACAGGGACAATTTAACTTCTTCCTTACCAATCTGGATGTCTTTGTTTCTTTGTGCTCTCTGATTGCCATGGCTAGGATCTACAGTGCTATGTTGAATAAAAGTGGGGAGAGTGGGCATCCTTGTCTTGTTCCCAATCCCAGAGGAAAAGCTTTCAGCTTCTCACTGTTAAGTATGATTTGGGCTGTGGGTTTGTCATATATGGCCTTTATTATGTTTAGGTACTTGCCCTCTATAACCATTTTGTTGATAGTTTTTATCATGAATGGATGTTGAATTTGGTCAAATGCTTTTTCAGCATCTATGGAGATGATCATGTGGTTTTTGTCCTTATTTTTGCTGATGTAGTGGATGATGTTGATAGATTTTCTAATGTTGTACCATCCTTGCATCCCTGGAATAAATTCTACTTGATCATGATGGATGATCATTTTGATGTATTTTTTAATTTGGTTTGTTCATATTTTGTTAAGTATCTTTACATCTATATTCATCAGGGATATTGGTCTGTAATTTTCTTTTCTTGTAGTGTCTTTACATGCCTTTTTGTATTAGAGTGATGCTGGCCTCATAGAATGAGTTTGGAAGTATTCCTTCCTCTTCTACTTTTTGGAAAACTTTGAGGATGGGCATAAGGGCTTCAATAAATGTTGGTAAAATTCAGCAGTGAAGCCGTCTCGTACAGGGGTTTTGTTCTTAGGTAGTTTTTTGATTACCAATTCAATTTTGTGATTGGTAATTGAGCTGTTCAGATTTTCTGTTTCTTCCTAGGTCAGCCTTGGGAGGTTGTATTTTTCTAGAAAGTTGTCCATTTCTTCTAGGTTATCAAGTTTGTTAGCATATAATTTTTCATAGTATTCTCTCATAATTCTTTGTATTTCTGTGGTGTCCGTAGTGATTTTTCCTTTCTCATTTGTGATTCTATTTATGTGTGTAGACTCTGTTTCTTTCTTGATAAGTCTTGCTAGGAGTTTATCTATTTTGTTAATTTTCTCCAAAAACCAGCTCCTGCTTTCATTGATTCTTTCTATTGTTTAATTCTTCTCAATTTTATTTATTTCTTCTCTGATCTTTACTATGTCCCTTCTTCTACCGACTTTGGGCCTCAATTTTTCTTCTTTTTCTAGTTTCATTAATCGTGAGTTTAGAGTGTTCATTTGAGATTGTCCTTTCCTGAGGTAAGCCTTTATTGCAATATACTTCCCTTTTAGCACATCCTTCAATGTGTCTGGCAGAACTTGTGATGTTGAGTTATTGTTTGCATTTTTCTACATATATTGTTTGATCTCTGTTTTTATTTGGTCGTTGATCCGTTATTTAGGAACATGTTGTTAAGCCTCCGTGTGTTTGCGGGCTTTTTCATTTTCCTTGCATAATTTATTTCTAATTTCATACCTTTGTGGTCTGAGAAGCTGGTTGGTAAAATTTCAGTCCTTCTGAATTCACTGAGGCACTTTTTGTGGCCTAGTATATGATCTATTCTTGAAAATGTTCCATGTGCACTTGAGAAGAATATGTATTCTGCTGCTTTTGGGTAGAGTGTTCTGTAGATGTCTGTTAGGTCCATATGTTCTAGTTGTTTCTCAGTGCCTCTGTCTCCTTACTTATTTTCTGTCTAGTTGATCTGTCCTTTGGAGTGAGTGGAGTGTCAAAATCTCCTTAAATGAATGCATTGCATTCTATTTCCCCCTTTAATTCTTTTAGTGTTTGTTTCACATATGTAGGTGCTCTGATGTTGGGTGAATAGATATTGATAACGGTTATATCCTCTTCATGGACTGACCCTATTTTGTGTGATACAAGTACTGCAACTCTTGCTCTTTCTTCCTTCTTAGTTTCATGAAATATCTTTTTCCATGCCTTCACTTTTAGTCTGTATATGTCTTTGGGTTTGAAGTGAGTCTCTCTTGGCAGCATATAAATGGGTCTTATTTTTTATCCATTCTGGAACTCTATGTCTTTTTATTGGTGCATTCATTCCATTTACATATAGGGTGATTATCAATAGATATGTACTTATTGTCTTTTCAGGCTTTAGATTCATGTTTATCAAAGGTTCAAGGGTAGCTTTTTTACTATGTAACACTCTAACTTAACTCAACTAGTATGCTATTTAAAACACAGTCTAAAGGTTCTTTTTTTTCTCCCTTCTTTTCTTCCTCCTCCACTCTTTATATGTTAAGTGCTATACTCAGTGTTCTTTGTGTATCCCTTGAGTGACTTTGTGGGTAGTTGATTTAATTTTGCATTTTCTTAGTAATTATTTTGTCTGCTTCCTTTATGTGGTTTCATTTTCTCTGGTGACTGCAATTTAGCTTTAGCAAACAGTCCCTCCAAAATACACTGTGGAGATGGTTTGTGGGAGGTAAATTCCCTTAACTTTTGCTTATCATGAAATTGTTTAATCCCTCCTTAAAATTTAAATGATAATCATGCTGGATAGAGTATACTTGGTTGGAGGCCCTTCTGTTTCATTGTATTAAATATATCATGCCCCTCCCTCTTGCCTATAAACTTTTTGCTGAGAAGTCTGGTGATAGCCTGATGGGTTCTTCTTTGTATGTGATCTTTTTTCTCTCTCTGGATGCTTTTAACAGTCTGTCCTTTTACTTTATATTTGCCATTTTAATTGTTATGTGTCTTGTTATTTTCCTTGGGTCCCTTTTGTTGGGAGATCTGTGTGCTTCCATGGCTTAAGAGACTATTTCCTTTCCTAGACTGGGGATATTTTCAGCAATTACTTTCTCAATGACACTTTCTAACCTTTTATCACTCTATTCTTCTTCTGGTACCCCTATAATGTGAATATTGTTCTGTTTGGATTGGTCACATAGTTCTCTTAATATTCTTTCATTCCTAGAGATCCCTTTTTCTCTCTGTGCCTCATCTTCTCTATATTCCTGTTCTCAAATTTCTATTTCATTCACAGCCTCTCTACCTCATCTAATCTGCTTTTAAATCCCTCCATTGTATGCTTCATTTTTTACACTATTTTTCTAATTTTATCTCTTTCTTGAATTCTTCCCTAAAGTGTTGAATATTTTTCTGTAGCTCCATGAGCATGTTTATGACTTTTAATTTGAAATATTTATCAGGAAGATTGGTGATTTCAGTTTCATTTGGCCTTCTTTCTGGTGTTTGTGTGCTTTTGGCTTGTACCAGGTTCTTTTGATGTTTCATACTGTAGTGAATAATATGGAATAGTAACTTTGTATAAGCTGCACCCTCCAGTGCCCAGAAGCTATACTCTCTGGGTCTGCTCAGCACCTGGAGTGTTGGTTGGGGTCTCAGGTGAGCAGCACCAGTGCCTGCTGGGAAGAAAGAGCTCTTTCCTCCTTCCTGGGTGTATTGTATGCCTCCACTGTGAGGGCCAGTGGGCTGAGCATGCATGAAGGATCCTGTGCATTATGCCCCTGTAGCTGCCATAGACAGGGCCACCCTCTGGCTGGCCTGGCGCAATGGTGGAGGCAGCAAGTTTGGGAACTGATGCTGACCAGGAGAATGGAGCAGCAGGCTGTGTTTTGTGGTGGGGCACTTCAGAGGGCATCGCCAGTCAAGGGAATGGAGCACCTGAAGCTACTGAAAGTTCTCCACAAGAGGCTGGAATCTCCGTCTCTCCAGATATTTTGCCTGTCATAGCTTTCCAACCCCACTAATCTTCAGAGCACCATGTAATGTAGGTTACTGCTTCCAGAGGAGGTCTCCAGAGATGGGTGTTCAGCAGTCCTAGGTCTCCACCCCCTCTGTTCTCTATTTCTCTTCCTCCCACTGGTGACGTGGTTTAGGGAGGGGAATTGGGTCCCCCAGATTGCAGCTTTGCTACTTTACCCTTTTCCATGAGGTCTTCTCTTTTCTGCACATGTAGGCAGTCTTTTGTTGTCTTCTTTCCAGTCACTCTTTCATGAATAGCTGTATTTGGTGTATTTTCATATTATATGTGGTTTTGGGAGGAAACTTCCATCTCGCTTCTCACACCACCATCTTCAAGTCTCCTTTTCTCTCCAATTTTTGAACTCAGTGTTCTATATGTGTCCAATAGATCAAGCTTGTTAATTGTGCTGATCAAAACTCCTGTATTCTTTTTATTTCTGCTTACCTTTACCTTTCAATTATTGAAATAGAGGGGCTGTTAGACTTTAAAATTTAGACTGTAAATTCTTGTATATTTTGAAGCTATGTTAATACATTTATATAATTTTAGAATTCTTAATCTGATCAATTTAATATTTCTTTAACGTGTCATGACCCTATTTATTTCTAGCGCTTTTAGGGTTAAAATCTAATTTACCTCATATCAGTAGGGTAATACTCACTTTTAATAGTATTTTCTTGGTATATTTTTCCCATCCTGTGACTTTTCATTTTTATGTGTCCCTATGTTTATGTTTCTTTTTTAAATGTCACATAGCTGGATTTTAAAAATATAAAATCAGAAAATTGTATTTTTACTGGAGTGCTTATTCCATGTACATTTATTATGAATAACTAGGCTTTTGAATTAATTTCTACCATCTATGTCTTATACCATTATCTCTATTTTTTCTTTCTATTCCTGCCTTTGTTTGAACTGTGGTTTTCACCCCTGCCAGTCCCATTTGTTTTCTCTGCTTCTTTGAAAATCATTCATTCTATTTCTATCATTTTTGTGATATTCCTAGAAGTTTAATCCAGTGCATTTGAGTAAAAAGAAATTTAATATTAATACAAAATAAAAATCTTCCTGGAGTTTTTCAATAATGGTCACTCCTTCCTGAATTATTTGATATTAATTTCCTGTAATTTTGCTCTATTTTCTTAACTTTCTTAACAAATTAGATACTATATTGCTTTGTGTAATCAGTGTTTGTTTAAATTTACCAAATGAGTATATTTTGCTCACACCATTTTTTTCTGGCTCACCATATCTTTTTGCATTCAGACTTCATTCTCTGATCATCTTCCTTTTTCCTTATAAGTATCTTTTATGTGTTCCTTTATTGAAGTTTTTTATTTCTCCTTTGTCCTGGAAAGGTAGTTTCTTTTTCATACAATGCTAAATGGACAATTTTCTCATGCCACTTCTTCTGGCTTCCTTTGTTGGGTTTGCAAAGACTGTTACTAGTCTAATTGTCATTATTTTTTTAGATAATCTGTCTTTCCTCTCTGGAAGTTTTTCAGATTTTCTCTTTATTCTTTTAAGGCTTTTAATTTTTATTACAATGTGCCTACATGTATTTTTATTTATCTACCCTGTTTGGGAATTATTTTGGTGGTGTGCAGTGGGGTTTCTAAATCTAGGGATTACTGTCTTTCATAATTTTTGGAATACTACCATTTATGATCCCTGAAAATATTGTCCTTTTCTAATTCTCTGTATACTTTCTCTACCATTGGAATTGATTAGAAATGTTAGATCTTTCATTCTATCCTCCAGGCATTTTAACTTCTATTTCCTATATTTTATCTCTTAGTCTCTCTGTGATGCATTTTAGATAATTTACATGTAACATCCAGTTCAATAATTCTCTTTCCATGTTTGTCCAATGATTACTAATTTTAATGAGCTTTATTTTTCCTTACAGTTTTTAGTTTTTCTTAGTAATATCAGCTCATTTTTGAGTCTCCTGCTTTATTATAATGCTTTCATTTCTTTAAACATATTAAATCTTTTTATTTTGTTGATGGTATCCTTGGCTGTGCAGAAAATTTTTAGCTTGATATAGTGCTGCTTATTTGCTTTTGCTTTTGTTTCCTTTGCCTGGAGTGACATACCCAGAAAAAAATTGTCTTGTTAGTGTTCAAGAGTTTACTGTCTATGTTTTTGTCTATGAGTTTTAGTGTTTCAAGTCTTATGTTTAGATATTTAATATATTTCAAGTTTATTTTTGTATATGGTGTTAGACAATGATTCAGTTTCACTGTTTTGCATGTCCAGTTTTCAAAACACCACTTATTGGAGTTTTTTTCTCCATTGTGTATTCTTGATTCATTTGTTATATATTCTTTGGCCATAGAGGCATGGGTTTATGTGTAGGCTCTCTATTCTCAATTGTTCTATTTATATGTTTTTGTGTCAGTACTGTTTAGATTACTGTAGTTTTGTATTATAGCTTAAAGTCAGGAAGCATCCTACTTCCACCTTTGTTCTTTCTCCAGATTTATTTGGCTATTTGGGGTTTTTGTAATTCCATATAAATTTTACGATTATTTTCTCTAGTCCATTGAAAAGTGCCTTTGTTATTTTGGTAGAGATTGCATTGAATCTGTAGATTGTTTAGGGCAGTATGGCCATTTTTACAGTATTCTTCCTATCTATTAGCATGGAATAGCTTTTCATTTATTTGAATAATCTTCAATTTATTTTATCAATGTTTTATAGTTTTCAGAGTACAGTTCTTTTACTTCCTTGGTTAGGTTTATTCCTAGGTATTTTATTCAGTCTGATGCAATTGTAAATAGGATTGTTTTCTCAATTTCTCTTTCTGCTAGTTCATTAGTAGTATATAAATACAACAGATTTCTATATATTGATTTTGTATCCTGCAATTTTATTGAATTCATTTGTTAATTCTAATAGTTTTTTGGTGGAGACTTTAGGGACTTCTATATATAATATATCATCTGCAAATAGTGACATTTTGACTTCTTCCTTACCAAATTAGATGGCTTTTATTTATTTTTCTTGTCTGCTGTTGCTAAGACTTCTAGGACTATGTTGATTTTAAAGTGGTGAGAGTAGACATATTTTTCCTATTTCTGATCTTAGAGAAACCTTTATCAGCTCTCCACCATTGAGTATGATGTTAGCTGTGTGTTTGTCATATAAATATACTTATTTCTTATTTTATTTCCAATAAGTCTAGTATGTAACATCTTTGTGAATATATGTCTGTAGGTTATTAATATTAATAATATGTGCTTTGATAAAAATACCCCAGAAAGAAGAGAAAATAAGAGGTAAATAATCCTTTCTATCACCTCATTATGGTTACTGTTAATATAGAGATGCATTTTCTCCTAACCTTTTTGTCTTTGAATATTTTCATGTAGTTTCGATCATAGATAGTATTTTGAGTCCCCTTATTATAAATTCAGCAATGTAAATATTTTCCTATTTTGATACATAGGTTACATATTCATAATATTAATGGCTGGAGAGCACTTCAACAAGAGATTGTAAAAGAATTTTTTTATCCTCTTCTCTGCTGTTCATTAGCCCCACTTGTTATACAGATGAGGATAATGAGTATCAGAAAACTCAGACAATGTGCCAAGGGTTACATAGAGGAAATGTCACAACACAAAGTCAGATGTTTGTGTCAAATGCTGCTTTCTTTCCATGAGGACTGTCAGCCTGTTTCAAACAAATCAAGGGCTGAGAAAGTGAAGAAATCTGCATGCTATCCTACAGAGAAGGACGGGGGAAGGTAGAAAGGGTAATGGTTGGGGACAATACTCAAGACACCCATCTGCCCAAAGACTCTGAATTTTTATCTATAGGAGAGACCTGCATCCACCTTAGCATGCCAAAAATACTTCCTTTTAGACTGTTTCCTTTATCTTCTGGTATTATTAGCATGGTTTGAGAAACAGCATGAAATCCAATTTATGCACCAACAGAATTTATGTTTTCCCTTCTTTTATAGGAATACTATGGTTTTATTCTTACCCTTTGACACTCAGTCCATAGTCCCACTAACCCATTTTGGTTATACCAGGCTTGTCCATGGCATTTTAGTAATCAGTTGCCCTGAAATCCTGAAATGGGTAGAATTCAAGGATGGAGAGCCCTAGCATTCAGAAATTCCCATTCATTCTTAGGGTTTGGATGATTAAGCATGTGCTAGCATTGGTCAGGCTCTGGATCCAACTTACTGGGTAAATCACTTTCAGAAGGAGTGGAGAATCTGTTTAAAAAGAAATTGCTTTGCCTGGGCTAGGCCAAGCCACTCTACTTTCAGAGCCAGTGGGAATTAAGCAGATAAAGAATCCTGGGTCTACTAATTCCTGTTTTATTTTGTTTCTTAGAGCAAATATAATACAGTCTTGCAAGCAATTATTTGTTCTTTGCCAATCTAGTGGAAATGTGTTCCCAGCCTGAGGCAGAAAAGGAACAAACCTCACATCTTTCCTTTACATTGGAATCCTAAGACATCAGCACTTACAGAACTGTCCAAAAGCATATAGCTATTACCCTTCATATTACATATGGTTAGGCTGAGGAAAAGCCAGGGAAATCACTTGTCCAACATTATATAATGAGTTAGTTACACAGTTAAGAATAGAGTTTAAATGTCCTGAATCCTAGTTCAAAGCTTTTTACATACCACCATTGGTCCATTACAGATGGATCTCAGTAGGGTAGGTGTGTAGGCAGGAAAGAGGAAATATTACTCTATACAATGCTTGCAAGTTTACATGTATGATCTCCTCTTGCTGCCACAACCTGTCATCTTTCAATGGAATCATAACAATATCCACCTCAGAGTTATTGTCATGTTTAAATGACTTAATATTTTTAAAAGAATTTAAAAAGAGTGTTTAGAGAATGATGTCAGCAAAATGGTACACTAGGAAGCTCCAAGTTGTTGTCCCCCCTGGAAAAATTGAAAGAAAAAACAGAGCTGTCTGAATAAACTTTATAGGAGATCTGAAAAGCAGCAGAAGGGTTATCAAACCAGACAAACACCCAGTCAGAAAAAAGCCAGCTTCAAAATGGTAGGAAATCAAGCAGCAATATTGGTCTTGAGCAGGTGGTAGCTGGTTTCCCCATTCCCTTCTTGGAAACAGAGGGCATGGAATAGACTTTCATTTGACCTAATAATAATTCTGGGGAACATCAAAAACAATAATTCAAGGTTTTTTTCTCTGTTTTGCATAATTCAGAAAACTGGTAGGAAAAACTGCAGGAACTGATACAAGTCAGACTAAAATCCCAGGTGCTTGGGACAAGAGATTACAAGTAGATACATACAATGGACCAACTAACACCTAGAGGGAAACCTGGGATGAAACTGTGGGTAATTAGGATATTCAAAAGCAGCCAAATATTATGGGGAAATTTAGATAACTAACCATGCCCAGACAAGATTCATGCCCAGAAAAATCCTGAGAAAACATTAATCTTACAATTGAGGCAGATTCCTAGGCTCAGAGAATGCCAAAGTGGTGAAGGAGTGCCCTAGCAGAAAGCCACTCTGCAAAGACTGGTAGAGGTGATTGTTTTCTCCATTTTGCTTTTTTGTTTGTTTGCATTATTTCCTGGATTTCAAGGAAATCTCTGTCCAAATAGCAGCTGAAATGTTCTAAAGGAACAGAGACAGCAGTGATCTCACATGACAAGGAATAATCTTTACATCGTTTGGGAACATAGCAAAGTAAATGGACTACTGCATCTTTAAAAGAATGTAACAAGAACAAGGAAAACAACAAAAACAAAAATCCAGCAAACACTGGATAGAATGGGAAACTGCTTTCAATTGTTACCATACTGTAATAGTCAAATGCCCAATTTCAAAAACAATAAAAATTACAAAGAATGAAAAGAAAAGAAAACATGACACATACAAAGGAACAACTAAATTGATAGAAGATATCCCTGAGAAATCCCAGCCAGATTTACTAGATGACATTTTTTAATTGGAATAAAGTTGATATACATTATATTGGTTTCAGGTGTAAAACATAGTGACTCTAATTTTATATACTTGCCATTGTAAGTATAGTTCCCGTTGTTACCATACAAAGATATTACAATATTATTGGTTGTATTCCATATGTTGTACTTCCATTCCTATGAAATGAAAAACTTATCTTACAATTTGCGGTTTTTACTTATTTATCCCCTTCACCTATTTCACACATCTACCCACCCTCCTCCCCAAGTTAACAGTCTCTTGTTCATATTTATGGGTATATTTCATTTCTGTTTCTTTTTTTTTAGATTCCACATATTAATGAAATCATATAGTATTTGTCTTTCTCTGCCTGGCTTATTTCACATAGCATGATACCCTCTTGGTCCATCCACATTGTCATAAATGTTAAGATTCCTTTCATTTGTATGGATGAGTAATATTCCATGTGTATATGTACCACATCTTATTTATGCATTCACCTATAGATGGGCATTTGGGTTGCTTTCATATGTTAGCTATTGTAAATAATGCTGCAATGAACATAGGCCCATACATATTTTCAAATTAATTATTTTGTTTTCTTCAGGTAAACTCCCAGAAGGGGAATTGTTGGGTCCTATCGTATTTCTATTTTTAGTTTTTTGAGGAGCTTCCATACTGCTTTCCACAGTACCTGGACCAATTTACATTCCCACCAACAGTGTTCACTTTTTTCCACATCCTCAGACACTTATTATTTCTTGTCTATTAGTAGCCTTCTGACTGGTATGAGTTGATATCTCATTTTAGATTTGATTTGCATTCCCTGATGATTAATGATGTCAAGCAATTTTTTGTGTGTCTGTTGGCCATCTGTATGTCTTCTTTAGAAAAAATGTCTATTAAGGTCCTCCTTCCATTTTTTCATTAGATTATTTGGTGTTGAGTTATATGAGTTCTTTATATATTTTGGATATTAACTCCTTATCAGATATATCACTTGCCAATATATTCTCCCATATTGTAGCTTGCCTTTTGTTTTGATGAGGGTTTTCTTTGCTGTGCAGAAGCTTTTCGGTTTTATATAGTCCCAATTGTCTATTTTTGCATTTGTTTCCCTTGCCCAGGGAGACATATCCAGAGGAAACTTCTCATGTTGATGTTCATGAGATTCTTATCTATGTTTTCTTATAAGAGATTTATTGTTTTATGTCTTACATTTAGTTTTTTAATCCATTTCAAGTTTAATTTTTTATATGGTGTAAAACAGTGATCTAGTTTCATTTTCTTACATGTAGCTGTCCAGTATTCCCAACACCATATATTGAAGGAACTATCTTTTCCCCATTATATGTTTATGGCTCCTTTGTCATAAATCAATTGACCATATAGGGGTGGATTTGTTTCTGGGTTCTCTATTCTGTTCCATTGATACATGGGTCTGTTCTTGTGCCTGAACCATAATATTTTAATCAGTATAGATTTGTACTATAGTTTGAGATCAGGGAGTGTGATACAACCAGCTTTGTTCTTCTTTCTCAAGGTAGCTTTGGCTGTTCAGAGACTTAAGTGGTTCTGTGTTAATTTTAGGATTATTTTCTCTATTTCATTGAAAAATGCCATTGGTATTTTAACAGGAAGTGCATTAAGTCTATAAATTGCTTTGGGCAGGCTGGCCATTTTGAAAATATTAATTCTTTCTATCCATGAGCATGGGACAGCTTTCCATTTATTTATGTCTTCTTCAATTTCTTTCATCAGTGTCTTATAGTTTTCAAAGTACAAGTGTTTCACATCCTTTTTTAAGTTTATGCCTAGGTATCTTATTATTTTTCCAATGGAATGTTTTTCTTGATTTTTGTTTCTGCTAGTTCATTGTCAGTATATAGGAATGCAACTGATTTCTGCATGTTGATTTTGTATCCTGGAACGTTTCTGAATCCATTTATTATTTCAAAAAATTTTTAATGGAGTCTTTAGGATTTTCAGTGTATAGTTATGTCTTCTACAAATAGTTGCAGTTTCCCTTCTCCCTTATCAATTTGGGTGCCTTTTATTTTTTTCTTTACTTATAGCCATAACTAGGACTTCTATAGTATATAGAATAAAAGTGGTGCCAGTGAACGTTCTTATCTTGTTCATGAGTTAGAGGAAAAGCTTTCAGCTTTTCATCATTGTGCATGATGTTGGATATTGGTTTGTCATACATGGCACTTATTATGTTGAGGTATATTCCCTCTATACCCACTTTGTTAACAGTTTTTATCATGAATAGATATTCAGTGTCAAATGTTTTTTCAGCATCTCTTCAGATATATGGTTTTTATCCTTCCTTTTGTTAATGTGGTATATCATATTGATTGATTTGTACATAATGTACCATCCTTATATCTCTGGAATAATTTATACTTTGTCATGAAGGATGATGCTCTTGATGTTCTTTTAATTTATTCAGTTTGCTAATATTTTGTTGAGGATTTTTGCATCAAAATTCATCAGGGATAGCAGTCTGTAGATTTCTTTTTTTTTGTAGTGTCTTTGGTTTTGGTATTAGAGTAATACTGAATTCATAGAATGATTTTGGAAAGATTGCCTCTTTTGGTTTTTTTGGAATACTTTAAGAATGATAGATATTAATTCGTCTTTCAATGTTTGAGTCATGGACTTTTGGTTGGAGTTTTTTGATTACCAGTTTAATTTCATTATTATTAATTGGTGTGTTCAGATTTTCTTTCTTCCTGTGTCCATCTTGAAAGATTGTATGTTTCCACAAATTTGTCTATTTCTTCTAGTTTGTCTAACTTACTGGCATATAATTTTTCATAGAATTCTTGTATAATTCTTTGAATTTCTGTGGTGTCAGTTGTAACTTATTTTTCATTTCTTGATTTTGTTTCTTTCTGTCCTCTCTTTTTTTTCTTCTAAACTCTGGCTAAGGATTTTGTTTATTTTCTTGAAGAACCAGCTCTTAATTTCATTGATTTTTTCTATTGTTTTCTTATACTCTATTTTATTTATTTCTGCTCTGATATTTATTATGTCCCCCTTCTATATATTTTGGACTTTGTTTGTTCTTCTTTTTCTAGTTCCTTTAGTTGTAAGGTTGGATTGTTTATTTGGGATTGCTCTTGTTTCTTGAGGTAGGCATGTATTGCTATAAACTTCCTTCTTAGAACTGCATTTGCTGTATCTCATATATTTTGCACCATGGTGTTTTTGTTTCATTTGTCTCCACATATTGTTTGATTTCATCTTTGATATGTTCATTGATTAATTAATTATTTAGAAGCATGTTGTTTGGTTTCCATGTGTTTGTGTGTTTTTCTTTTTTCTTTTTCATTTTCTTCATGTTATTTTCTTGTTTCGTACCTTGTGGTCTGAAAAGATACTTGATACAATTTCAGTTTTCTTAAACTTGTTGAGACTTGTTTTGTGTCCTAATATATGATCTATTTTATAGAACATTCCATTTGCACTGGAGAAAAATGTATTTTCCGTCACTTTTGGTTAGAATGTTCTGTAGATATATGTTAAATCCATCTGATCAAATGTGTCATTCAATACCCTTGTTTCCTTTTTTTATGTTCTGTCTGGATGATCTATCTAGGGATAAAAGTGGGCATGCTAATATCCCCGACTATTTGTCAATTTCTCTCTTTAGGTCTGTTAGTATTTGGTTTATATATTTAGGTGCTCCTGTTAGGTGTATAGATGCTTATGATTATTTTATCTCCTTGTTTGACTGATCCCCTTATCTATATAATGTCCTTTGAGTCTTGTTACTTTCTTTGTTGTGATATCTATTTTGTCTGATAAAGGTATTGAAACTCCAGGGTTTTTTTTCCTTCCTATTTGTCTTTTTCATCCCTTCAGTTTCAGTTTGTTTGTGTCATTAGGGCTGAAGTGAGTCTCTTGTAGGCAACAGATGGATGTCGTTTTTTTTTCCTGACTGTTAAAGTTAATTTAAAGCTTTAAGTATAGCTGCTGCGTACACAAAACACTAAATAAAACCCTCATGTAAACAGTACATGCTTTTGATGAAGCTTTGATGACAACTCTCAGATCATTTCACTCTTCTCTAAAGTGTCATAAAAAATCGATACCAACATTAAAACAATGGAAGAAATTTAAAACTTGTTTCTCATATTTGTAAATGCAGGAATTAGATAACACTGTTCTGCCTTAGATCTTGTGGGATTTCCATAAGGAGGAGGGGGAGATTTAGGAAGGTATCCATTGAGGCACTGACTAAGGAAATGGCTTAAAACAATTTAGGTAGTGATTTCTAATTATGCTCATTCCTAGTCCAAATTCTGTGATTGATTCCATTCCCCAACAGGATACAATCCATATTCTTTTCCCGAGTGTTTTCCCAGCCTCATTTCCTGTTCCTTCATTCCCACTCCCAATGCCATTACCCATCATGCCCCTTCCCTGTTCAGACAGGCAAACAATAAGTCCTCCTTGGAGACCCAGCTCACAGCACTTCATTGAAGCCTCTGTTAGGCACTTCCAAGTGGGCTCCCACACCCCTTATGCAGTTCTTTATGACAGGCCAACCCTGTTGTATTTAGGAAATATGAGTTTGTGTTTCTCCTCCTTGAGACAGTAAACTATGGAATTTAGGGACTATTTTCTATCAATCTCTTTAATGTGTGGAATAATTCTTGCTCATGAGTGATTGAATTAATGCCATAAATGCTTTAAAGAGGAGGCTTCCTCTATATAATCCCAATGCAAGCAGTGTTTCTTTCATTGTGAAAATTATTGGATTTTGAATTTCAGCATTCATTTCAATTAACACATCTTCATCATCTAAAATGATGATAAACATTTGATTTACTAATAAGGAAAGTTAGATTTGTCAAACACATGTAGATTTTTGAATTGGTTTGTTTATTATGTATTACCCAAAAATGTACTGTCTTTGTAGCTGAAGAAAAGTAAGTCTTATGCCTACTTTGTCAGGTTAGTTTTTCAGGGTAGGTGGCACGTTTATGACAGTACGTTCTGGAAGGTAAGGTTTTAAAAAATTTGTCATTAAATATAGTCCTTGAAGAATACTATATTTTTAAATAAAACTCTTTCTATTGTTACCACTAAAACATAATAAAATTAATTGAAAATCCAGCTTCAAGTCCTCTTTCAGAAGCACCTTCACTTTTCTTCCTCTCTATCTCAGATGCTCTTTGGAGCCTGTGTCCTATTCTCCTTCTGCCCTAATCCTGTCTTGATGTTACTTTCTTCCAGAATCTCCCTGAACCAAGCTGCACTGTAACCTGTCTCACTTTTATTTTCCATCCATCATCTCACCACTAGCTCCATCCCTTCAGCCTACAAATCTACTCACTCCCTTCTTACTTTTAATAACTCCTTTCCTGAACCAGGCTGCAACCTCCAACTTCCATCTTCTCCAATCTCTTCTTCAGGGACAAACTTCTTGCAAAAACACTCTACATTTACACCATCAATTTCCTCATCTCTTCATGTCTTTACCCTTTATTGACTTACACCTGTACCACTATAGTAAGCCTATCCTCTGAGTTATAAGAGGTCATCAGCTACCTTCCATGATTGATACCACTGACCAATCCCTTCTGAAATAACCATTCCCCTTGATGTTGCAACACTACAACTTCTAGTTCTATTTTACATTAAAGTTTCACATGAAAAACATTCTGGTGACTACATTCACCCATATTATCAAGTCCACCTCACACCCCATTGCAGTCACTGTCCATCAGCATAGTAAGATGCCACGGAGTCACTATTTGTCTTCTCTGTGCTACGCTGTCTTCTCCATGACACCCCCACACACTATGTGTTCCAGTCATAATAACCCTTAACTTCCTTCTCCCTCCCTCTTCACATACCCTCCCCCATCACTTCCCTTTAGTAACCTCTAGTCCCTTCTTGGAGTCTGTGAGTCTGCTGCTGTTTTGTTTCTTCAGTTTTGCTTCATTGTATCCTCCACAAATGAGGAAAGTCATTTGTTTCTTGTCTTTCTCCACCTGGCTTATTTCGCTGAGCATAATAGCCTCTAGCTCCATCTACGTTGTTGGAAATGGTAGATTTGCTTTCTTCTTATGGCTGAAGAATATTCCATTGTGTATATGTACCACCTCTTTTTTATCCATTCATCTAATGATAGACACTTAGGTTGCTTCCATATCTTGGCTATTGTAAATAGGGCTGCAATAAACATAGGGGTGCATCTGTCTTTTTGAAACTGGGCTGCTGCATTCTTAGAGTAAATTCCTAGGAGTGGGATTCCTGGGTCAAATGGTATTTCTATTTTGAGATTTTTGAGGAACCTCCATACTGCTTTCCACAATGGTTGAACTAATTTGCATTCCCACCAGCAGTGTAAGAGGGTTCCCCTTTTTCCACATCCTCCATACCACAGCATTTGTTGTTCCTTGTATTTTGGATGTTGGCCATCTTAACTGGTGTGAGGTGATACCTCATTGTGATTTTAATTTGCATTTCCCTGATAATGAACCATGCGGAGCATCTTTTTATGTGCCTGCTGGCCATCTGAATTTCTTCTTTAGCAAAGTGTCTGTTCATATGCACCACCCATTTTTTAATAGGGTTATTTGCCTTTTGGGTGTTGAGGCAAGTGAGTTCTTAATATATTTTGGATGTTAACCCCTTGTCAGATATTTTTTATGAATACATTTTCCCATACTGTAGGATGCCTCTTTGTTCTGCTAATGGTGTCCTTTGCCATACAGAAGCCTTTTAGTTTGATGTAGAACCATTTGTTGATTTTTATTTTTGTTTCTCTTGCTTGAGGAGATGCGTTCAGGAAGAAATTGGTCATGCTTATATTCAGGAGAATTTTGCCTATATTGTCTTCAAGTAGTTTTATGGTTTCATGACTTACATTCAGCTCTTTGTTCCACTTCAAGTTTAATTTTGTGTATGGTGTTAAACAATAAACCAGTTTCATTTTCTTGCATGTAGCTGTCCAGTTTTGCCAACAACAGCTGTTGAAGAGGCTTTCATTTCCCCATTGTATGTCCATGGCTCCTTTATCACATATTAATTGATCATATATGCTTGGGTTTATATCATGGCTCTCTAGTCTGTTCCATTGGTCTATGGGCCTGTTCTTGTGCCAGTACCAAATTGTCTTGATTTCTGTGGTTTTGTAGTTGAGCTTGCAGTTGAGGAGCATAATCTCCCCAGCTTTATTCTTCCTTCTCAGGATTGCTTTGGGTATTCGGGGTCTTTTGTGTTTCCATATTAATTTTAGAACGATTTTCTCTAGTTCACTGAAGAATGCTGTTGGTATTTTGAAAGGAATTGCATTTAATCTTTAGATTGCTTTAGGCAGGATGACCATTATGACAAAATTAATTCTTCCTATCAATGAGCACGGGATTTGTTTTCATTTGTAGGTATGTTCTCAAATATATCTCATGAGTGTCTTGTAGTTTTCAGAGTATAGGTCTTTCACTTCCTTGGTTAGTTTTATTCCTAGGCATTTTTTTTTTGATGCAACTGTGAATGGAATTGTTTTCCTGATTTCTCTCTCTGCTAGTTCATTGTTAGTGTATAGGAATGCAACAGATTTCTGTGTATTAATTTTGTATCCTGCCACTTTGCTGATTTCAGAGATTAGGTCTAGTAGTTTCAGAGTGGATTCTACATGGTTTTTTATGTACAGTATCAAGTCATCTGCAAACAGGGACAGTTTAACTTCTTCCTTGCCAATATGGATGCCTTTTGTTTCTTTGTGTTGTCTGATTGCTGTGGCTAGGACTTCCAGTACTATATTGAATGGATGTTGGGAGAGTGGGCATCCTTGTCTTGTTCCCAATCTTAAAGGAAAAGCTTTCAGCTTCTAGCTTTGAAGTATAACGTTGACTGTGGGTTTGTCATATATGGCCTTTATTATGTTGAGGTACTTGCCCTCTATACCCATTTTGTTGACAGTTTTTATCATGAATGGATGTTGAATTTTGTCAAATGCCTTTTCAGCATCTATGTAGATGATCATGTGGTTTTTGTCCTTCCCTTTGTTGATATGGTGGATGATGTTGATGGATTTTCTAATGTTGCACCATCCTTGCATCCCTGGAATAAATCCTGCTTGATCATGATGGATGATCCTTTTGTTGTATTTTTTAAATTCGTTTTGCTAATATTTGTTGTGTATTATTGCATCTATGTCCATCAGGGATATTGGTCTGTAATTTTCTTTTTTTGTGATATGTTTGCCTGGTTTTGGTATTAGAGTGATCCTGGCCTCATAGAATGAGTTTGGAAATATTTCCTCTTCTACTCTTTGGAAAGCATTAAGGAGTATGGGTATTAGGTCTTCACTAAATGTTTAATAAATTTCAGTGGTGAAGCCATCTGGTTCAGGCATTTTGTTCTGTGGTAGGTTTTTGATCACCAGTTAAATTTCTTTACTGGTAATTGGTCTCCTCAGATTTTCTGTTTCTTTCTGTGTCAGCCTTAGAAGGTTGTATTTTTCCAGAAAGTTGTCCATTTTTTCTAGGTTATTCAGTTTGTTGGCATATAATTTTTCACTGTATTCTCTAATAATTCTTTGTATTTCTGTGGTGTCTGTAGTGATTTTTCCTTTCTCACTTTTAATTATGTTTATGTGTGTAGACTCTCTTTTTTTCTTGGTAAGTCTGGCTAAGGGTTTATCTATTTTGTTTTTTTCTCAAAGAACCAGCTCCTTCTTTCATTGATTCTTTCTATTGTTTTATTCTTCTCGGTTATATTTATTTATGCTCTAATCTTTATTATGTCCCTCCTTCTACTGACTTTGGGCCTCATTTGTTCTTCTTTATATAGTTTCACTAATTGTGAATTTATACTGCTCATATAGGATTGTTCTTTCTTGAGGTAGGCCTGTATTGCAATACACTTTCCTCTTAGCACGGCCTTCACTGTGTCCCACAGATTTTGCAGTGTTGAATTATTGTTGTCATTTGCCTCCATATATTGCTTGATCTCTGTTTTTATTTGGTCATTGATTCATTGGTTATTTAGGGACATATTGTGAAGCCTCAATGTGTTTGTGGGATTTTTCACTTTCTTTGTGTAATTTATTTCTAGCTTCATACCTTTGTGGTCTGAGAAACTGTTTGGTACAATTTAAATCTTTTGAATTTACTGAGATTCTTTTTGTGGCCTAGTATATGATCTATTCTTGAAAATGTTCCATGTGCACTTGAGAAGAATGTGTATTCTGCTGCTTTTGGGTGTAGAGTTCTGTAGATGTCTGTTAGGTTCATTTGTTCTAATGTGTTGTTCAGTGCTTCTGTCTCCTTACTTATTTTCTGTCTGGTTGATCAGTCCTTTGGAGTGAGTGGAGTGATGAAATCTCCTAGAATGAATGCATTGAATTATATTTCCCCTTTTAATTATTTTAGTATTTGTTTCATATCTGTATGTTCTCCTGTGTTGGGTGCATAGGTATTTATAATGGTTATATCTTCTTGTTGGATTGGCCCCTTCATCACTATGTAATGTCCTTCATTGTCTCTTGTGACTTTCTTTATTTTGAAATCTATTTTGTCTGATATAAGTACTGAAACTCCTGTTCTTTTATCCCTTTTAGTTGCATGAAATACCTTTTTCCATCCCTTCAATTTCAGTCTGTGTATGTCTTTGGGTTTAAAGTGAGTGTCTTTTAGGTAGCATATAGATGTGTCTTGCTTTTTTTATCCATTCAGTGACTTTATGTCTTTTGATTGGTGCATTCAGTCCATTTACATTTAGGAGGATTGTCGATAGGTATGTACTTACTGCCATTGCAGGCTTTAGATTTTTGGCTCCCAAAGGTTCAAGTTTAATTTCCTTACTATCTAAGAGTCTAACTTAACTCACTTGATATACTAATAAAAACACAATCTAAAGACTCTCTTTTTTATCTCCTTGTTTTTCTTTCTCCTCCATTCTTTACATACTAGGTATCATATTCTGTACTCTTTGTCTATCCCTTGATTGACTTTGGGGATAATTAATTTAATTTTGCATTTGCTTAGTAATTAGCTCTTATGCCTTCTTTAATGTGGTTTATTACCTCTGGTGACAGCTATTAAACCTTAAGAATACTTCCATCTATAGCAGTCCCTACAAAATACACTGTAGAGATGGTTCGTGGGAGGTAAATTCTCTCAGCTTTTGCTTATCTGGAAATTTTTAATCCCTCCTTCAAATTTAAATGATAATCTTGCTGAATAAAGTAATCTTGGTTGAGGCTCTTCTACTTCATTGCATTAAATACATCATGCCACTCCCTTCTGGCCTGTAAGGTTTCTGCTGAGTAGTCTGATGATAGCCTGATGGGCTTTCCTTTGTATGTGATCTTATTTCTCTCTCTGGCTGCTTTTAATAGTCTGTCCTTATCCTTGATCTTTGCCATTTTAGTTACTATATGTCTTGGTGTTGTCTTCCTTGGGTCTCTTGTGTTGGGAGATCTGTGCACCTCCATGGCCTGAGAGACTATCTCCTTCCCAATATTGGGGGAGTTTTGAGCAATTACCTCCTCAAAGACACTTTCTACCCCTTTTTCTCTCTTCTTCTTCTTCTTCTACCCCATAATGCAAATATTGTTCCGTTTGGATTGCTCACACAGTTCTCTTAATATTCTTTCATTCTTAGAGATCCCTTTTTCGCTCTGTGCCTCAGTTTCTTTGTATTCCTCTTCTTTAGTTTCTATTTCATTTATCATCTCCTCCACTGTATCTAATCTGCTTTTAATACCCTCCATTGTGCTCTTCAATGATTGTATCTCTGACCGGAATTAATTCCTGAGTTCTTGAAAATCTTTCTGTACCTCCATAAGCATGTTGATGATTTGTATTTTGAACTCCCTTTCAGGAAGATTCATGACATCGATGTCATTTAAACTTTCTCAGAAGTTGTATTAATAATTTTACTCTGAACCAGGTTCCTTTGGCATTTCATATTTGTATATGGCGCCCTCTAGTGCCCAGAAGCTCTACTGTCTGGAGCTGCCCAGCCCTGGAAGCAATGTCGGGGGTCACAGGGGAGTGGTATTGGTGCCTGGGGGGAGGAAAGAGCTGTTTCCTGTTTCCCGGCTGCTATGCCTGACTCCACTGCCTGAACCAGTGGGCCAAGCACACAGGTATAAGCCTCTATGTTTTGTGTTTGTAGTTTTTCTAGGCATATCTTTCCTTGGGCTGGCCTAACCCCAGGGTAGGGTTTACTGATTTGTGAGCCAGGTGGGGCTGGCCGGGAGAAAGGCACAGTAGGCTGAATATCATGGCTTGGAGCTGTGTAGCCAGCCAGGGAGCTGAAGCACCTGAAAATCCTGAAATCTCCCAACCTGCTGGGCAGAGTGCACTGGGACAACTTTGTCTACCTGTCCTTTCTCCTGAGAAATAAGCTCTGTGCAATCCTTGCCCCTTTAGCAGGCCTCTTGCTAAGGTCTTCATTGTTAGGACATTTTTCAGACTGCCTGCCTTTCTTTTGTCCCAGAGCATCCAGATATGGATCCCTGATTTCCACAAGTGGCTAGAATCTCAGTCTCTCCAGGAATTCTGCCTGTCTTAGCTTTCTAAACCCCTACTCACGAGAGTACCATGCAAGCATCATGAAATGTAGGTTTGTGCTCCCAGAGAAGACCTCCAGAGTTAGGTATTCAGCAGTCCTAGGCCTCCACTCCCTCCCTGCTCTATTTCTCTTCCTCCCACCAGTGAGCTGGGGTGGGGTAGGGCTTGGAGCCCGCCGGGCCACAGCTTTTGTACATTACCATGTTCCATGAGATCTGCTCTTTTCTCCAGGTTTATGCAGTCTGGCACAGTCCTCTTTCCTGTTGCTGTTTCAGGAGGAGTTGTGTTAATTATATTTTCATATTATATGCGATTTTAGAAGGAAGCCTCTGTCTCACCTCTCATGGTGTCATCTTTAATCCTTTTTTGCAATGTATTTTTATTTCATCTATTGAATTCTGCTTCTTTGATTGGTTCTTTTTTAGAGTTTCTGTTTGTTGTGATCTGCCTTGATTTCCTCTATTGTTTTCTCAAGTTCAGTGAGTGTGTTTATTACCATTGCTATAAACTATTTATCAAGTAGATTAGTTAACTCTGTTTCATTTAGTTTTTTATGGGTTTTACTCTTGTTATGTCCTTGGAGTGTATTCCTCTTCTCATTTTGTCTGACTTTCTATGCTTAGTTCTATGAATTAGTTGAAAGGGCTCACTCTCCTAGTCTTCAATTACTAGACTTGTGTAGGAGAGTGCTTGTTTAGACTGCATGTGTCTCCTTGTTTTGGCAAGCAAGAAGCAGAGTAAGTGTGAGACAATCTTTTCTTGGTGACGGAGCCCCAGAGGCATGGTTCTCAAGATGCAGCCTTGGAATACCATTGAAGGGGATCTTGGGTGGAAACCTGTGGTTCTGCTCTAGTGGTGGGGAATGTTGACAGGCCAGTAGTGGCTCAGGGATGCATTCTTGGTAACTCCCAGATTGGCACTACCTGAGTTCCCTGTGCCTCTTCACTCACATGTCCATGTGTGTTCTGGGCCACTTGGGACCACTCTGGTGAATTACCACATTAGGTTCCCACTGTGTCCTGCTGGCAATGTGGAGTCAGGCTCTCTGTATGTTCCCCCTAGGCCCCTGCACACTCTAAGCTGTTCCTAGGAATTCCCATGTCATTGTTTTTGTCCTGCTGGAATCCTAGATAAGGCACCTTGTGCACACACATTCCCCCATGGCCACTGCACACTCTTGACTGTTGCAGGGAATTCCTGCACTAGTGCCCTCCAATCCCTCTGCAGCCAAGATCAGGCATCATGTGCATGTGTTCCTCATGGCCCCTGAACACTCCGGCTGCTTCAGGAAATTCCCATGTCAGTGCCCAGAAGTCCAGCTTGTGACCAGGATCAGACAGCACGCATACACACCTTCCTTTGCAGCTCCTGTGTGCTCTGGATTGCTCTCTGAAAATCCCACTGCGGCATCGGTCAGTCCTTCTAGGTGCTAGGATCCGACATTGTTTAAGTGTTTTCCCTGTGGCCCCTGTGCACTCTTGTCTGCTTCATGGAATTCCCATTTTGGTTCCTGTTGGCCCTTCTGGTGGCTGGTATCAGACACCATGTGTCTACACCGGATTGCTCAAGGGAATTTCAGACTCAGCACTCACCATCCTGCTGGAGTCTGAGATCAGAAACCCAGCGTGTGCATTCCCCCAAGGCTCCTGTGCCCTCTGGGATTTTCTCGGGAATTCCTGAGACAGCAATCACCAGGTCCAGCTGGTGGCCAGGGGTCTGCCCCACATGCATATTGTCCTACAGTGCTCTGAGGAGTTTCCTTGTTGGCACCAACACACAGATTTGTACACCTTCCTTGTGAATGTTAAGAGGAGCAAAAATAATGGTACTAACTCCTCCAATTCCAGATATCCTCCAGTGGTTTTCTTGGTAAGCACTGGATGTCTAGTTCTGAAATTTAGATTCTTCCACTACGGTCCATTCGTACTTTTAACTGCAAGGCTTTTTTCCTGTGTCTCAGGACAGGAAGTCCATGTCTGGCTCTCTCAGTGATACCTTTCTTCTGCTGGTTGCTGTGTTTGGGGGTGGGGTTCCCACAGTTACCGTTTCTGTCTGTCCTGCTGTTTTGTTTTTTGTGTGTGTCATCATTTTGTCCCTCATTGTATGGAAGGTGTTCACTTCTGTCTCTGCTCTTCTTCAGGGTGAAATGCTCTGTGTGTAGGTATGGATTCAGTGTGTAGGTGGGAGAAGATGGATTCAAGTTCTCTCTATTTTGCCACCTTGCCAGAATCCTAACCTGAAGACGTTTTAAAATTTGCACTAAATATGCTCAAAATTTTAAGTGAAAATATGGACAGAGAACTAAAGAAATCAGGAAAATTATATATGAATATATTGACAAACAAATACAATTTATAAAAAAGAAGCAAGCGGAAATTCTGAAGCTGAAAAATACAGTAATTGAAATAAAAAATTCAATGCACCGGCTCAACAGCAGATTTAAGCAAACAAGAAAGAATAAGTAAACTTATATATAGTTGACCCTTGAACAACATAGGTTTGAACTGTGCTGGATACATTTATACATGGATTTTCTCAATAAATATATTGGAATAATTTTTGGAAATTTGTGAAAATTTGAAAAAACTCATAAATCCATGTAGCTTAGAAATATTAAAATAATGAATAAAATAAATATAAATAGTAATCTATCATTTACTACCATAAAATAGCCATGTATATATAATAAAAATTTAACATTTATCAAAACTTATGCATACACACATTTACAGATTATACATGGTTCCATTACTTTCCATTAAGTTCAGCAATTGAGAGAAATGTATACAAATATAAAGATGCTGCATTAAATCATAAATTCATAAAAGTAACTTGTATATGTGGTTCTATTGTAATAATTTTGCAGACACTTCTTGTTGCTGTTGTAGTAAAGTCAAGTGTTGTTAGTATTCATTTAAAGTGTCATGTCATGCTAATCATCACTCTCTGACCAGTTCATCTCCAATAAATTTCCTATTGTAGTAAAAGGTGATTTCTCATGGTTCTTGCCTATTCTCTTCATGTTTAATGAAATACCATAAACCTTGAATAACATCAAGGTATCCATATCAAGTGCCACTAAGTGATGCTAGAAGTGCTCCTGGAAAACAGAAAACAGTTATGATATTATAAGAATATGTTGAATTGCTTGATATGTAACATAGGTTGAGGTCTACAGCTGCAGTTGACCAAAATTTGAAGATAAATGAATATATATAAAGATCAATGTAAAAAAAAGAAAATGCATGAGGAAAAGTCAAGATAATAGACTTGATGCCCACCAAGAAGCAGCAAATTCCAGGACACTGTTAAGAAAACCATTAAGGAGAAAGGATATTGGCCTTAACAGGTTTAAGTGCAAATGTAAGTGCCTGATTCTGGAAAAGAATGTCACAAATGACATTTATTAGTAAGGAAGAGAAGTGAGCACCAGGATTTAATTCAGGAAGAGATAAGCTAACTGTGTTGCTTGTCCAAATGGCATTGGGTTTATGATCAAGACTGCCTTCATCTATAAAGCTGATAATCCCTGAGCCTTAAAGGGAAAAGATGAACACCAGCTGCCAGTTTTTTGGTTGTACAAAAAGTAGGTCTGGACGAGAAAACTTTATCGGGATTGCTCCATTGGTACTTTGTTCTTAAACTCAGGAAGTATCTTGCCAGTAAGAGATTGCTCTTTAAAATTCTTTTGATATTGAGCAATGCCCCTGGCTACCCAGAACCACATGAGTTCAACACTGAAGGCACTGAAGTGATCTATTTCTCCCAAACACAGTGTTTCTAATTCAGCCTCTAGATCAGAGCTATCATAGGTCCTTTAAGGCTCATTGCATACAATACTCAAGAGAAAAGAGAGTCAATGCTATGGAAGAGAATACTGATAGTGAGGGTATCATGAAAGTATGGAAGAATTACACCATTAAAGATACCATCATTTTTATAGAAAAAGCCATGAAAGCCATCAGGCCCAAAACAATACATTCCTGCTGGAAAAAAATGAGTCCAGATGTTGTGCCTGGATGCTGGAATTTCGATAGACCAAATCAACAAAATCATGAAAGAGATTGAGGACATGACAAAAAAGGTGGGAGAGCCGAAAGGTTTCAAGATATGGATCTTGGAGAAATTCGAGAGCTAATAGATATCCCACCAGAGGAATTAATAGATGATTTGATGAAGATGAGTATTTCTTAACCAGGGCCAGATGATGAAGATGAGAAGAAATAGTGCCAGAAAACAAACTGACATTAGGCAATCTGTCAGAGGGGTTCCAATTATTCAAGACTGCTTCTGACTTTTTTATGACATGTGTCCTTCTATGATACTGAAACTAAAGCAAACAGTGGAAAAAGGATTGGTATCATATAGAAACATTTTTAGAGAAATGAAAAAACAAAAAAAGGCAGAACAAAATATATTTCCATAAAGCTATAACTGCCTCTAACTCGAGTGTGCCTGCCTCTTTTGCTTCCTCTTCCACCTCTTCCACCTCTTCTTCATCTTCCACCCCTGAGATACCAAGACCAACCCCTCTTCTTCTCCTTACTCAGACTACTCAATATGAAAACAATGAGTATAAAGACATTTATGATGATCCACTTTTACTATTAATAAATAGTAAACACCATACAGTTAGCAAACATCTGTTGTGCATGTGTGTGAGTGTCTTCATGTGAAAATCTAATAATTGTATGGCAAGAACTGTATGAGGCAGTTTTATATCATCATCCTCATTATCATCATTGTGAAAGTATTCATTGTATAGAATATCATGTGCAAGACTTGTATGGAAGTGGTAGCCTGTCCTTATATTGGCATAAGGTGAATGATATTTAATACAAATTAATAATGTTTTAGTTTTCTTACTCTTTTCTAAGGTTGCTTTTGAAGAGTTACATTACCATACAATATGCTTCTCTCTCTCTCTTTCATAATTGGAGAAACTATGTATCAACCTATCTTCACAGGTAAGTGGTTATTATTAAAGTGTTTCCAACGCTATATTATAAATCTCACTGTGATAATTTATGCCATTAAAATTTTAAAACAATTCATTCATTACTGTATAGGCTAGGCTACTGTGAGGCAATCATATCAATTATACTAGTCTACCATAAAGCAATCATATTGCTGTTTCTTTGTTATCAATATATGGATCGTTATAACTCCAAATAAATAGTAATTTCTTTTTCACATGATCTTTTCATTTTTGATGACTAGTGTTAGTTATATGTATAACATCTACACTGTTTTATATCATATATGACAATACTGAGGTAGGTACTGACAGATGATTCATCTTGTAAACATGACATATTTAAATAACAGTACAGTACTGTAAATGTATTTTCATTTCCTTATGATTTTCTTAATAGTTTTTCCTCTATCCTACATTTTTGTATATAATATATAATACATATAACACAAAATATGTGTTAATTAACTTTATGTTATCAGTAAGTCCTTAGGTCCGCAATAGACTATTGTTAGTTAAGTTTTGGGGGAGTCAAAGTTATATGTGAATTTTTGACTGTGGTGGGTCTGTTACCATAACCCTTGTGCTGTTCAAGGGCTAACTTCATTCTATATGTAGCAGTAAATTTGTTCTGTCCATGGGAGGAGGTGACTTAGGATTTTCCAGCACTGATGCCTTGAACCCTTTTCCTATAACTCTTGATAAGTAAAATTCTAGGAGATAGATTAGTACCAAGACACAGAAGATCAAATACTCTTAGCACCACTTACTGACTTCAGGGAAATCTATGATTTGCTTACTGTTCCTTATTTTATGACTCCTGTTTTAATATGGCCCTCCAGGCCAGGTGCAGCTGCACCAGGCATGCTTCCTCACTGCAGCCTGGCACTAAGCAAACCTTTGGGTCTTTAAACGTACTTAAAATGGCTACTTTGAAATCTTCATTTGTTAAATACGACATTTGTTTCTTAAAGTTTTATTGCCTGATTTTATTCCCCTTTGTATTGGTAGCATGTTCCTATTTTTTTGCTAGTCTCCACTGTTTGTTTAAACTGGAAATTGGATGTGATATGTTATAGCAATTCTGGATACAATTCTCATCCCCCTTTCTCTGGAACTTGTTTTTGTTCCTGTTTATTTGCTTATTTGTTTTTGACTTGTATTGTAGCAAAATCTATTTCCAGCATAATGTGAAGACCTTGTTACTTTTCAGAATATACAAGACTTGGTGTGTGTACTGTCACCCTGGGTTGACAGCGGTTTTTAGAAGGAATTTTTGGACTCCTGTTTTTCCTCATCTCTCTTTTAAATGATCTTTTTCCTTTGCTATTTCCCCATACCCATTAGGCTTTATTAATGACTGGCTGACGGACCTATTATTTTTGACAATGATCTGAAGTTAAATTACTCAGCAGCCCAGCCCAATTATGTTAAGGTGAGGATAGTTCTTGAGGTTGGCCTTTAATATTTTTTCTTACCATGAAGGGTCTTCTTAGCTGTCTTTTTATCTGGTTTTCCTGGTGAACCTGCAGTTCTATGGTTTTGGCTGTTGCTTTTAATTAAGAGGAGCTATTTTATTTTTCAAGAGTTCCTTTAATCTTAAATATCCCCACATTCTTTTAAATATATTAAGTTCCTTTGGGGAGAGATTAGGAGACTTCTGTTCTTATGTACTGCTTCTCCCTCACAGTAAACTCTCTGAGTGGTCAATGAAGTACTAGTCTGATAATCTCACCTTGAATATACCAATGAGCTTGGGTGAGGGCAATCAGGACCCTAGGATTCTTGGCTTTCCATGCCTCTGGTTGAGCCTCCATCCTATAAGTAGGTGTTTGGGTAGAGGAACGGAGCACCCAACTTGTTGATCAAACACAGCAGAAATTTAGCTACCTCCAGATGGAACAGGAAGGAATGAGAAGTTTTGGTAGTGTGCCCCTCCTAATGAAATATTGTTAACACTGATTGGGAATTAAGGGGAGAAGGAATCCTGTATTCTTCATCACACTTGACCAATAGAGGTTCCATTAAGATGAGAAGGAGGAGGAGAGGGAGTGAGTGGCTTGTGGCTCAAATACTGCATACTTGGGCTATTACAGACTTTAAGTAGACTTCTTCCTAAGTTGAAGTATAGCTAATATACAATATTATATTGGTTTCAATGGTAAAACATAGTGATTCAACAATTATCTACATTATTAAATGCTAACCCAAATAAGTACAGTTATTATTATCAACATAGAAATATATTTTTACTGACTATATTCACTATGCTGTATTTTCATACACTTGACTAATTTATAAGTGGAATTTTGTGTCTCTTTATCATCTTCAACTATTTAACCCACCCACCCAGCCCAGCTCCTCCCCCATGGCAATCACCATTCTTTTTTCTGTGTCTATTAGTTTCTTTATGTTTCCTGCATTTGTTTTGTTTTGTTTAGATTCCAAATGTAAATGAAATTATATGGTATTTTTCTTTCTCTGATGGCTTATTTCACTTAGAATAATACCCTCTAGGGCCATCCATGTTGTTGCAAATGTTAAGATTTCTATCTTATGGTTCAATGATATTTTGTTGGGTATGTCATTTTGAATCAGTGATTTTGTTTTATGCGGGGGAGGTAAATTCCCAGAAATAGAACTGCTGGATCATATGGTATTTCTATCTTAGAAGAGCCTCCATACTGCTTTCCATAGTGGCTGTACCAATTTACATTCCTACCATAAGTCTACGAGTGTTCACTTTTCTCCACATCCTCACCAACATTTGTTATTTCATGTCTTGGATGGTAGCCATTCTGACTGGTGTGAAGTGATACCTTATTGTGGTTTCAATTTATATTTCCCTGATGATTAGTGATGTTGAGCATCTTTTAATGTGTCTGTTTACCATCCTTAAGTCTTCTTTGGAAAACTATATATTCAGGTCTTCTGCCCATGTTTTAATCAGGTTACTTAAATTTTTGTGTTGAGTTGTATGAGTTCTTTGTATATTTTGGATATTAGCCTATAAGATACAACACTTGCAAATATCTTCTACCATTCAGTAGGTCACCTTTTCACCTTGTTGGTTTCTTTGTTGTGCAGAAGCTTTTTAGTTTGACATAGTCCCATCTTACTTGTTTAATTTGCATTATTTACCTTACATGGGGAGATGTATCCAGAAAAAAATACTCACGCTTATGTCAAGAGATTTCTGCCTATATTTTCTTCTAAGAGTTTTATGGTTTCATATATTACATTTAAGTCTTTGCTCCATTTCAAGTTTACTTTTCTGTATGATGTTGGACAGTGATCCAGCATCATTTCTCTTGCATGTAGCTGTACATTTTTCCCAACACCATTTATTGAAAAGACTGTCTTTCTTTCATTTTATATCCTTGCCTCTTTTGTAATGATTAATTGTCCATACATGTGTGGATTTGTTTCTGGGCTCTCTATTCTCTTCCACTGATCCATGTATCTGTTCTCATGCCGGTATCATACTGTTTTAATCACTGTAGCTTTGTACTGTACTTTGAAATCAGTGTTTGTGATAACCCCCTTGTTTATTTTTCTTTCTCAAGATTGCTGAGGCTATTTAGGGTCTTTTGTGGTTCCATGTAAATTTTGGGATTTGCTCCAGTTCATTTAAAAATGGCATTAGTATTTTGGTGGGGAAGGCATTAAATCTGTACATTTCTTTGGGAAGGATAGACACTTTGACAATATTAATTCTTTCTATCCATGAGTATTGGATAGCTTTCCATTTATTTGTCTTTTCTTTCAATAGTGTTTTATAATTTTCAGTGTACAGGTCTTTCACCTATTTTGTTAGATTCATTCCTGGGTATTTTATTCTTTTTGATGTAATTGTAAATAGAATCATTTTCTCAATTTCTCTTCATGCTAGCGTGTTATTTGTATATAGAAATGCAACATATTTCTGTATACTTGTTTTGTGTCCTGCAACTTCAGTGAGTCCATTTATTAGTTCTAATAGTATTTTAGTGGTGTCTGTAGGGTTTCCTGTATACAGTATTATGTCACCTGCAAATGAGAGTTTCACTTCTTCCTTACTGTTTTGGATGTCTTTTATAATTTTTTCATGTATGATTGTTGTGGCTAGGACTTCCAGTACTTTGTTGAATGAAAGTTGTGAGAGTAGGCATCCTTGTCTTTTCCTGATCATAGGAAAAGCTTTTAGGTTTACACCATTCAGTATGATGTTAACTGTAGGTTATTTTTATATGGACTTTATTATGTTATGTTCCCGCTATACATACTTTCTTGAGTTTTTTAGCATGAATAGATGTTGAACTTTGTTAAATGCTTTTTAAGTATCGATTGAGATGATTATATGGTTTTTATCCTTTGGTTAATGTGGTGTATCACACTGAATGATTTGCTCATATTGTATCCTCCTTGCATCCCTCGAATAAATGCCACTTGGTTGTGATCAATGATCCTTCTAATGTATTTTTAAATTTGGGTTGCTCATATTTCATTAAGGCTATTTGAATCTTTGTTCTTCAGGGATGTAAGTCTATACTTTTCTTTTTTTGTAGTGTATTTTTATGGTTTTGATATTGAAGTAATACTGGTTTAGTAGAATGTGGATGAAAGCATTTCCTCCTTCTCTATCTTTTAGAATACTTTAAGAAAGATGGATATTAGCTCAACCTAAAGTTTTGTGGCATTTATCAGTGAAGCTATCTGGTATGGACTTTTGTTTATTGGGAGTTTTGTGATTAAGAGTTCAATTTCATTACTTGTAATTGGTCTGTTTAGATTTTCTGTTTCTTCCTTGGTCAGTCTTGGAAGATTGTATGCTCATAGGAATTTATCCATTTCTTCAAGGTTGTCTAAGTTATTAATATATAATTTTTCATAGAGTTCTGTTATAATTCATTGAACTTCTGTAGTGTGAGTTTTAACTTCTTTTTTGTTTCTCATTTTTTTTCTTCATGTTATTTTTCTTCATCAGAACTCTGGCTAAGGGTTTGTCTATTTTGTTTATCTTATTGAAAAACCCACTCTTGGTTTCACTGATTTTTTTCTATTGTTTTCTTATTCTGTATTTATTTATCTCTACTGTGATCTTTATTATGGCTCTCCTTCTATTAACCTGGGCATTGTTTGTTCTTCTTTTTCTATCTTTTTTTAAGTTTTGAAGTTCGATTGCTTATTTGGGATTGTTCTTGTTTCCTGAGGCAGGCCTGTACTGCTATGTACTTCCCTCTTAGAACTGCTTTTGCTGCTTCCTATTTCGAGCTCTTGTGTTTCTGCTTTCATTTGTCTCCATGTATTGTTTGATTCCTTCTTGATCTGTTCATTGATCAATTTATTGTTTATAATCCTGGTATTTAGTTCCAAGTGTATGTGTGTTTTGGTTTTCTTCATGTAATTAATTTCTGGTTTCATACCATTGTGGTCTAAGAAGATGTTTGATATAGTTTCAATCTGTTTTGAATTTATTGAGGCTTTTTTAGTGTCCTAATATGTGATCTAGTCTGAAGAACATTCCATGTGCACTTGAGAAGAACATGTATTCTGCTGTTTTGGGGTAGAATATTCTGTATATATTTGTTAAGCCCATCTGGTCTAATGTGTGACTCAACACCACTCCTTATTTGTTTTGTGTTGTTGTCTGGATATTCTGTCTGTTGTTCTGTTGTTGTCTGGATGTTCTATCTGTTGTCTGTTGTTGTTGTCTGGATGTTCTATCTGCTGATGTAAGTAGGGTGTTAAAATCCACCAGTATTATAATATTTATTTTATTTTTCCCTTTAGGTCTATTAGCATTTCCTTTATATACTTAGGTACTCCTATGTTCCATGCATAGACCTTTTTAATTGTTATATTGTCTTGTTTGACTCATTACTTTATGCAATATACTTCTTTGTCTTTTTGCCACTTTCTTTGTTTTGAATTCTATTTTATCTGATGTAAGTATTACTACTCCTGCTTTTTTTCCTCTTCTATTGCATAGGATATCTTTTTCCATCTCTTCCCTTGCAATCTATATGTGCTTTTAGTTCTGAAATGAATCTCTTATAGGGAACATATAGATGGGAGTTGTTTCTTTATCCATTTGGTTACCCTACATCATTTTCTTGGTGCATTTACATTGAAAGTAATTATTGGTAGGTATGTATTTACTGTCATTTTGTTAGTTTTTTTCTGTTGTTTTTCTGGTTTCTCTCTGTTCCTTTCTTCCTATCTTGCTCTCTTCCCTTGTGATTTGATGCTTTTCTTTTTTATTATGCTTGGATTCTTTTCTGTTTATTTTTTGTGTATCTATTGTAGGCTTTATGTTAGTGGTTTCCATAAGATTTATATATAACTTCCTATATATTCAGCAGTCTATTTTAAGTTGTTGGTGACTCAATTTCAAACACATTTTACAAGCAATACTTTTTTATTCTTATTCCTCCCCCACATTTTATGTATATGATGTTGTAATCTACAACTTTTTAGTTTTTGTATCCCTTGACTAATTGGGGTTCAGTTGATTTTACTAGTGTTTTTTGACCTTAGTACTCACTTTGTAAGTGATTGGTCTACTTCCTTTACTGCATATTTATTTTCATTAATGAGAAATACTTAAAAACATTTCCTTTTGAAGAAGTCCTTTTAACATTTCTTGTAAGGCTTTCTTTTTCTGATGATAGATTCTTTTATCCTTCATTATTCTGATAAGATTTTAATCTCTCCTTCAATTCTGAATTATAACCTTGATGGGTAGGGTACTATTGGTTGTATATTTTTCCCTTTCATTACTTTGAAAATTTCAAGCCACTCCCTCTTTCTGAACTGTAAATTTCCTGCTGAGAAATTTGCTGAAAGCATTATCAGGTTTGTCTTGTAGGTAACTATCTGCCTTTCTCTTGCTATGTTTAAGATTCTGTCTTTTTCTGTAATCTTTGCCATTTTAATTACTATGTGTCTTAGTATGGACTTCCTTGGGTTCATCTTCTTGTGGTCTCTCTATGCTTCTAGGACCTGAGTGTCTGTTTCCCAAAATTGGGGAATTTACCAGCTATTACTTCTTCACATAGACTTTCTACCCCTTTGTCTCTCTCTTCTTCTGAGATCCCTTTTATGAAAATATTGTTTTGTTTGGAGTTATTGCAGAGCTCTTTTAGAATCTCATTTTTAGAAATTCTTTTGTTTCTCTGTTCCTCAACTTATCTTCCATTACCTTGTTTCCCAGTTTGCTGATCCACTCCTCTGCTTCTTGTAGGCTACTATCCATTCTATCTTTTGTATTTTTCATTTAAGTTATTGTATTTTCAGCTGTCATGTCTTTTGTTTATATTTTCATTCTTTTTGTTGAAGTTCTCTCTGAGATAATAAGGTCTTTTCTCCACTTCAGTGAGCATTTTGATGGCCATTATTTTGAATTATTTATCAGAAAGATTGCTTATTCACATTTCATTTAGCACTTATTCTTTTGTTTTTTTCTTGCTCTTTCATTTTAAACATATACTTCTGCCTCCTCATTTTGTCTGGTTCTCTGCATTTCTTCCTTTTTGTTAGACAGCCAGGTATGCTTCCTGTTTCAAAGCAATGGTTTTATTTAGTAGGTTCTCTTTGGTACCCAGAAGCAGAAAATCCCCTGCTCACCAGAGCCCAGTTTTCTGTTGTGGCTGAGCATCCATGGCTGCTCTTGTTGGACTGTGAGCAGAGCCTGCCCTTCTCCTGTGTTCCAGGAATGACATTTCACCACTTCTAGCTTCTGTGTGTCTTTTGCTACTAGTGCTGTAATCCCACTTCTAGCCTCTTTGGGACTTTTGTGTGATATCTGGCATTTCTACTAGTTTGCATTGTTGGTGGGGCCACTCTCTGCCTGTCTGTCAGATGAGGCCAACTGCTGCTGGGCTGAACCAACTGGGTGGGGCAGGCCCACTGGGGAATGTTGGGGCTAAGCCATTGGGGCAGGTAGAGAGTTTCAGAGCTGGATCCCACAAGCATCTGGCCAGTTGGGCTGAGGTAGGCCTGTAAAGTATCACCTGCCTGCCCTTACTTTTCCAAAGAGTGTTCCTTCAAATACCTCCCCCTCTGGCATACTTCCCAAGCTAGCAAACATTTCAAGCTGCTGCCTCTCTGTTGGGTCTCAGAGGGATCAACAGAGCATGCCATTCCTCTACCAGTGACCAGTCTTGGTCCTCCACTATTCTCCAAGTGTTCCTGATGTCCAGCCCTGTTATTTTCAAAGCCCAATGCAATGGGGACTTCTTTTCTGGGAGCAGGTTCCCAGGACTATGTGTGCTGGGTTTCTGAGCATTTGTCCCCTCTCCACTCTCTTCCTGTCCCTCCTGGTTGTGGGTTGATATAGTGGAAGGGATTGGACCTTGATTGATCATGGCTCTGCCAATTTGCCCTTCTCAGTGTGGTCTTTTCTTAGCCAGATGTAGGTGGTCTGTTTTGCAGTCTACAGGTCATTTTCAGAGCTAGCTGTGTTTGAGACGGTTCTTCCCTCAGTGTGTATCTGGGAAGAGGTTACCACAGCGAATTCTTATTCCATGATGTTCCTCTGAGTTTCTATTTTTGATTTCTTGAGGAATGGCCATACTGTTTTTCCAAAGTGGTTGTACCATTTACGTGCATACCAGCAAGACACAAGGATTCTAATTTATCCAAATCTTCCCCAACACTTCCTGCTTCCTGTTTCTTTACAAATAGACATGCTAATATGTGTGAAGTGGTATCTGATTGTGGTTTTGAACTGCAGTTCCTTAATAACTAGTGAAATGGAGGATCTTTTCATGTGCTTATTGGATATTTCTATATCTTTAGGAGAATTATCTATTTCAGTCTTTTGCCCATTATGAATTGCTTTTTTTTGTTGTTACTGTTTTTGAACTTTGTCTCATGTTTTCTAGATATTAATTCCTTATGAAATATTTGATTTGAAATTATTTTCTTCCAATCTGTATGTTGCCTTTTCACTGTGATGATAGCTTCATTTTATGTACCAAAAGTTTGTAAATTTGGTTAAGTCCAATTTTTCCATTTTTTTCTTCAGTTGCTTGTGTGTTTGGCGTCATATCCAAAACAATACTTTGCCAAACCCAATGCCATGAATATTTTAACCTATATTTCCCACTCAGAATTTTAGAGTTGTAGTTATTCTGTTTAGATGTTTCATCCATTTTGAGTTAGTTTTTGTCCATGGGGTAAAGAAAGGGTCCAAGTTTATTATTTTATTGAATGTGGATATTAACAATCCAAGAACCATTTGCGGAAAAGACTCCTCTTGCACCATTGAGTGCTCTGGACTCCTTTGTCAAAAATCAATTGACCAGCAGTTCCGGGAAGATGGTGGTGTGAGGAGGGTGGTGGAAATCTCCTCCCAAAACCATATATATTTATGAAAATACAACAAATACAACTATTCCTAAAAGAGAGACCAGAAGATATAGGACAGCACCCAGTCTGCAGCTACACCTGAGAGGACTCAGCACCCCGCGAGATGGGTAAGATACAGAACCGTGACCCAGCAGGACCTGAGCACTACCCTACCCCAGTGCACCAGTGGGAGGAGAGGATTCAGAGAGGGGAGGGAGTGGAAGAACAGGCCATTTAAATAACCAGCCCTGGTGATCTGCACCAGGAGCACTGATGCACATCACACAGTGTATCGGAGATTGGAGAGTCAGAGGTGCAGGATTTGAGCCAGGGAATGCACCCGTGTGCTCCCAGCCGGCTCCCCAGGACAAAAGAAAAGCGTGCACTTTTTTATGGTCTTAAAGAGACAGTGGCCTAAAGGAAGAGCAGGATCATCCCAGCACACTCAGCCCAGCAGGCTGGGAGTCCTCAGGAATTTCGGACCCCTGGCTGGCGACTGGGAAAATGTAGTTGCACTGAGAATTCCCACAGAGATCAGCAGCCTCCCATTTGTTCCCACCCCGGCCAGAGCCACAAAGGGACCTGTGGAGGGGCATGGCTGTGGCTGAGGAATAATGGAGAAGCAGGGCTACCTACAGCATCATCACAGAATCTACTCCCAGTGGGCTTTTGTTTGTTTGTTTGTTTGTTTTCTCTTTCTTTGTCTTTTCTTTCTTTCTTTCTTTTTCTTTTCTCTTTTCTTTCTTTTCTTTATTTCTTTTCTCCTTTTCCTTATTCCTTTTTTTCCTTTTTAAAAGTCTTAAAGAGCCCAGCTGACATACATGGTACCCACCAGTGACCACTTCTATTGCCATGAAAAGAGAGAGAAATATGGTACAAAAAAAGCTCCAGACCCAGACAACACCAGAGAGGGAACCTGATGGGATGGAAATACACAATCTTCCTTAAAAGAATTCAGATTAAAAGTCATAACCATACTGACAGATCTACAGAGAAATATGCAAGATCTGAGGGAGGAAGTGAGGAAAGACAGTGCATAAATGAGACAAGTGATCAACGGGCTCTAGCAGCAGACTGTACGAGATGCAAGAGACTGTTAATGGAATAGAAATCAGAGAAAAGAATACAGAGAGGCTGAGGCAGAGAGAGATAAAAAGATCTCTAGGAATGAAAGAATATTAAGAGAACAGTGTGACCAATCCAAACGGAACAATATTCGCATTATAGGGGTAACAGAAGAAGAAGAGAGAGAAAAAGGGATAGAAAGTGTCTTTGAAGAAATAATTGCTGAAAATTTCCCCCTGCTGGGAAAGGAAACAGTCTAAAAGTCCACAGAAGCCCACAGATCTCCCAACACAAGGGACCCAAGGAAGACAACACCAAGACACATAATCATTAAGATGGCAAAGGTCAAAGATAAGGACAGAGTATTAAAGGCAGCTAGAGAGAGAAAAAGATCACCTACAAAGGAAAACCCATTAGACTATCATCAGACTTCTCAACAGAAACCTTACAGGCCAGAAGAGAATGGCATGATATATTTAATGTAATGAAACAGAAGAGCCTCAAACCAAGAATATTGTATCCAGCATGATTATCATTTAAATATGATGGAGGGATTAAACAATTTCCAGACAAGCAAAAGCTGAGAGACTTTGCCTCACATAAACCACCTCTACAGGATATCTAAAAGGACTGCTCAAGAGGGAAGCACACCTAAGGCTAAAAAGATGTCACCAGAGAAAATACAATCATAGCAAAGAAAGCAGACAATCCAAATACTAACTAAAGGCAAAGAATAAAACACCTAGTATATAAAGAATGGAGGAGGAAGAACAAGAGGGAGAGAAATAAAGAAACATCAGACTGTGTTTACAATAACTTAACACGAAAGTTAAGTTAGATTGTTATATAGTAAAGAAGCAACCCTTGAACCTTTGGTAATCATGAATCTAAAGCCAGCCATGGCATTAAGTACATATCTATCGATAATCACCCTAAATGTAAATGGACTGAATGCACCAATCAAAAGACACATAGTAATAAAATGGATATAAAAGCAAGACCCATCTATATGCTGCCTACATGAAACTCATCTCAAACCCAAAGATATACACAGACTAAAAGTGAAGGGATGGAAAAAGATATTTCATGTAAGCAAGGAGAAAAAAACAGGTGTTGCAGTACTTCTATCAGACAAAATAGACTTCAAAACTAAGAAAGTAGAAGAGATAAAGAAGGACATTACATAATGATAAAGTGGTCAGTCCAACAAGAGGATATAACCATATTAAATATATATGCACCCAACACAGGGGTGCCAGCATATGTGAAACAAATACTAACAGAATTAAAGGAGGAAATAGAAGCAATACAGTCATTTTAGGAGACTTCAACACACCACTCACTCCAAGGACAGATGAACCAGATGGAAAATGAGTAAAGACACAGAGGCACTGAACAACACACTAGAAAAGATGGACCTAACTGACATCTACAGAACTCTACACCCGAAAGCAGCAGTATACATATTCTTCTCAAGGGCACATGGAATATTTTCCAGAATAGATCACATACTAGGCCACAAAAATAACCTCAGTAAATTCAAAAATATGGAAATTCTACCAACCAACTGCTCAGATCCCAAAGGGATAAAACTAGAAATAAAATTTAGAAAGAAAACAGAAAGGCTCACAAATAAATGGAGACTTAAGAACATTCTCCTAATTATTGACTGGGATAACGACTAAATCTAAATGGAAATCAATGAATATATGGAAACTAATGACAACAACACAAAGCCACAACTTCTGTGGGACACAGTGAAGGCAGTTTAAAGAGGAATGTATATTGCAATCCAGGCCTATTTAAAGAAGGAAGAACATTCCCAAATGAATGGCATAAAGACACAGTTACTTAAGTTGGAAAAACAAGAACAAATGAGGCCCAAAGTCACCAGAAGGAGGGACATAATAAAGATCAGAGAAGAAATAAATAAAATTGAGAAGAATAAAAGAATCGAAAAAATCACTGAAACCAAGAATTGGTTCGTTGAAAAAATAAACAAAATAGATAAACCCCTCGCCAGACTCATTAAGAGAAAAGGAGATTCTACACACATAAACAGAATCAGAAATGAGAAAGGAAAAATCACGATGGACCCCATAGAAATACAAAGAATTATAAGAGAACTTTATGAGAATCTATATGTTAAAAAGCTGGAAAACCTAGAAGAAATGGAAAACTTCTTAGAAAAATACAAGCTTCCAAGACTGACTGAAAAATAAACAGAAAAACTAAACAGACAAATCACCAGCAACGAAATTGAATCATTAATCAAAAAACTACCCAAGAACAAAAGCCCTGGGCCAGATGGATTCAGCTCTGAATTCTACCAGACATACAGAGAAGAAATAACATGCATGCTCCTTAAAGTTTTCCAAAAAATAGAAGAGGAGGGAATACTTCCAAACTCATTCTGTGGAGCCAGCATCACTCTAATACCAAACAGGGCAAAGACCTCACCAAAAAAGAAAATTACAGACCAATATCACTGATGAATGTAGATTCAAAAATACTCAACACAATATAGCAAACGGAATTCAAAAATACATCAAAAGGATCATACACCATGATCAAGTGGGATTCATCCCAGGAATGCAAGGATGGTACAACATTCGATAATCTATCAACATCATCCACCACATCAATAGAAAGAAGAACAAAAACCACATGATCATCTCCATAGATGCTGAAAAAGCATTGGACAAAATTCAGCATCCATTCATGATTAAAACTCTCAACAAAATGGGTATGGATAGCAAGTACCTCAACATCATAAAGGTTATATATGACAAACCCACACCCAGCATCATGCTTAACAGCGAGTAGCTGAAAGCTTTTCATCTAAGATCGGGAACAAGACAGGGATGCCCACTCTCTCCACTGTTATTCCACCTAGTACTGGAGGTCCCAGCCATGGCAAACAGACAAAACAAAGACATACAAGGCATCCATATTGGTAAAGAAGAAGTCAAATTGTCACTATTTGCAGATGACATGATACTGTACATAAAAAACCCTAAAGACTCCACTCCAAAACTACTAGAACTAATATCTGAATTCAGCAAAGTTGCAGGATACAAAATTGACACACAGAAACCTGTTGCTTTCATATACACTAACGATGAACTAACATTAAGAGAAATCAGAAAAACAATTCCATTCACAATTGCATCAAAAAGAATAAAATACCTAGGAATAAACTAAACGATGTAAGTGAAAGACCTATACCCTGAAAACTGCAAGACACTCATAAGGGAAATTAAAGAGAACACTAACAAATGGAAATTCATCCCGTAATCTTGGCTAGGAAGAATAAATATTGTCAAAATGGCTATACTACCTAAAGCAATCTACAGATTCAATGCAATCCCTATCAAACTTCCAACAGCTTTCTTCAGTGAACTGGAACAAATAATTCTAAAATTCATATGTAACCACAAAAGACCCCAAATAGCCAAATCAATCCTAGAAGGAGGAATAAAACAGGGGGAATTATGCTCCCTGACTTCAAGCTCTACTACAAAGCCACAGTAATCAAGACAATTTGGTATTGGCACAAAAATAGACCCACAGACCAATGGAACAGAATAGAAAATCCAGACATTAACCCAAACATATACAGTCAATTAATATATGATAAAGGAGCCTAGATATACAATGGGGAGATGACAGCCTCTTCAGCAGCTGGTGTTGGAAAAACTGGACAGCTACATGTAAGAGAATGAAACTGGACTACTGTTTAACCCTGTACACAAAAGTAAATTCAAAATGAATCAAAGACCTGAATGTAAGTCATGAAACCATAAAGCTCTTAGAAAAAAACATAGGAAAAAATCTCTTGGACATAAATATGAGCGACTTCTTCATGGAAATTCCTCCCCGGGCAAGGGAAACAAAAGCAAAAATGAACAAGTGGGACTATATGAAGCTGAAAAGCTTCTGTACAGCAAAGGACACCATCAGTAGAACAAAAAGACATCCTACAGTATGGGAGAATATATTCACAAATGATGTTATCCTGTAAGGTTTTGACATCCAAAATATATAAAGAACTCATGCACCTCAACAAACAAAAAGAAAATAATCCAATTAAGAAATGGGCAGAGGACATGAATAGACACTTCTCTAAAGAAGAAATTCAGATGGCCAACAGGGACATGAAAACATGCTCCACATCACTAATCATCAGAGAAATGCAGATTAAAACCACAATGAGATATCTCTTCACACCAGTGTGGATGGCCAACATACAAAACACAAACAACAACAAATGTTGGTGAGGATGTGGAGAAAAGGGAACCCTCCTACACTGCTTGTTGTAATACTTATTAGTTCACCCATTGTGGAAAGCAGTATGATGGTTCCTCAAAAAACTCAAAATAGAAATACCATTTGACCCAGGAATCCCACTCCTAGGAATTTACCCTAAGAATGCAGCAGCCCAGTTTCAAAAAGACATATGCACCCCTATGTTTATCACAGCAGTATTTACAATAGCCAAGAAATGGAAGCAACCTAAGTGTCCATCAGTAGATGAATGGATAAAGAAGATGTGGTACATATACACAATGGAATATTATTCAGCCATAAGAAGAAAACAAATCCTACCTTTTGCAACAACATGGATGGATATAGAAGGTGTTATGCTCAGTGAAATAAGCCAAGTGGAAAAAGGCAAATATCAAATGATTTCACTCATATGGGGAGCATAAGAGCAAAGAGAAAAACTCAAAGAAAAAGAAACAGCAGCAGACTCACAGAACCCAATAATGGACTAATAGTTACCAAA
>JAQQAC010016209.1:50354101-50548033 GCA_029783875.1 Phataginus tricuspis | reverse complement strand
ATAAGGGGGATAAAGGGGCATTACGATTAGCATATGTAATGTTGGGGGTCACGGGGAAGGCTGTACAACTCAGAGAAGACAAGTAGTGATTCTATAGCATCTCACTACGCTTATGGACAGTGACTGTAATGGGGTTTGTGGGGGTGACGTGATGTAGTGGGTAGTTTAATAACCATAATATTGCACATGTAGTTGTAGATTAATGATACCAAAATAAAAAAATCAATTGACCATGTATGTGAAGTTATTATTGGTCTATTCTATTCCATTGGTCTATATATCTATTCTTATGCCATAGCCACACTATTTTGATCACTCTAGTTTTCTAGTTCTTCTTTCTCAAGATTATTTTTATGTGGTATCCCAGATGCCACATAAGGAATATTGAGACATTCCATACTAATTTTAGGATGAATTTTTCTATTTATACAGAAATGCCATTAGAATACTGGTAGGTATTGCATTAAATCTACAGATTATTTTGGATAGCTTTTGTAATTTTAACATGTTAAGCCTTCTAATCCATGAAAATAGGATGTTTTCCATTTCTTTATGTCTTAATTAATCTGAGAAATATTTCCTGGATTTCAGTGTACAAGTCTTTCACTTCCTTGGTTAAATTTATTACTATGATATTCTTTTTTACACTATTGTTAGTGAATTACTTTTCTTAAATTCCTTTTAAGATTATTATTGGTAAATAGAAATGCACCTGACTTTTGTGCATTGAGTTTTTATCCTGCAACTTGCTGAATTAATTTATTAGCTCTAACAGTTTGTGTCTGTGTGTGCATGTGTGTATGAAATATTTAAGGTTTCTACATATATCATGCCCTCTATGGAAAAATGGATGCCTTTTATCTCTTTTCTTAATTGCTCTGGGTAGTACATTCAATAATATGCTTAATAGAAGTGGTGAAAGTGGGCATCCTTTCTTTGTTATTGATCTTAAAGAAAAAAACTTTCTGTCTTTCACCATTGAGTATAATATTACCTATTAGCAATTCACATATGAGCATTATGTTGAGGACGTTTCTATTCATAATTTATTGGGTTCTTTTATCTTGAAAAGTTACTTAATATTTTCAAATGAATGTTCTGCATCAAGTAAAATAATCATCTGTTTTTTCCCTTCATTCTATTAATGTGGCATATTACATTGCTTAACATTCACCTGTTGAAGCATAATTGCAGTCAGGAATGAATCCTAATTGTTCAGTGTGTAGAATTCTTTTTATATGGTACTGAATTTCGTTTAGTAGTATTTTGTTATGGATTATTCTATCAACATTAATAAAAGATACTGGTTTTTAATTTCTATAATATTTTTGTCTGGTTTGATATTCAGTGTAACGCTGGCTTCACTGAATGAGTTTTAAAGTGTTTTCTCCATTTTCTGGGAAGATTTTGAGGAAGATTAATGTTCATTTAATTCTTGATAGAATTGATCAGTGAAGTCCTCTGATTCTGGGTATTTTGTTGTTGAAACATTTTTTATTACTGATTCAAATGCTGTATTAGATATAAGTCAATTCTGATTTTCTATTTCTTCATGATTCAGTGTTGATTTTGTGTTTTTGGAATTATTTTTGTAGGTTTTCAAATTTGTTGGTGTATAATTGTTCATATAATTCTTTTATAGGCCTTTTAATTTCTGTAATATCAGTGGTACTTTACCTAGTTTCACTTTTGATTTGGAAATTTTGAGGTTTCTATTTTTTACTTTGGTATCATTAATCTACAATTACATGAGCAACATTATTGTTATTAGAATACCCCATCATCAAGTCCCACCACATATCCCATTACAATCACTGTCCATCAGTGTAGTAAAATGCTATAGTATCACTACTTGTCTTCTCTGTGTTATACAGCCCTCCCCGTATCCCCCCCTACATTATGTCTGCTAATCATAATGCCCCCTTTTTTCCCATTATCCCTCCCTTCCCACCCATCCTCCCCAGTCCCTTTCCCTTTGGCAACTGTTAGTCCATTATTGGGTTATGTGAGTCTGCTGCTTTGTTCCTTCAGATTTTGCTTTGTTCTTATACTTCACAGATGAGTAAAATCATTTGATACTTGTCTTTCTCCACCTGCCTTATTTCACTGAGCATAATACCCTCTAGCTCCATCGATGATTTTTCAAATGGCAGGATTTGTTTTCTTCTTATGGCTGAATAATATTCCATTGTGTATATGTACCACATCTTCTTTATCCATTCACGTTCTGATGGACACTTAGGTTGCTTCCATTTCTTGGCTATTGTAAGTAGTGCTGTGATAAACATAGAAGTGCATATGTCTTTTTCAAACTGGGCTCCTGCATTCTTAGAGTAAATTCTTAGGAGTGGAATTCCTAGGTCAAATGGTATTTCTAACTTTAGTTTTTTGAGGAACATCCATACTGTGTTCCACAATGGTTGAACCAGTTTACATTCCCACCAGCAGTGTAGGAGGGTTTACATTTCTCCACATCCTCACCAACATTTGTTGTTGTTGGTCTTTTGGATGGTGGTGTGAGGTGATATCGCATTGTGGTTTGAATTTACATTTTTCTGATGATTAGTGATGTGAGGAATCTTTTCAGATGCCTGATAGCCACCTGAATTTATTCATTGGAAAACTGTCTGTTCAGATCTTCTGCCCATTTTTTATTTGGAATGTTTGCTTTTTGTTTGTTGAGGCGCCTGAGCTCTTTATATATTTTGGATGTCAACCCTTTTTCAGATATGTCATTTATAAATATATTCTCCCATACTGTAGGATGTCTTCTTGTTCTATTGATGGTGTCCTTTGCTGTACAGAAGATTTTCAGCTTGATATAGTCTCACTTGTTCATTTCTGCTTTTGTTTCCCTTACCCAGGGAGACATGGTCATGAAGAAGTTGCTTATGTTTATGTCCAAGAGATTTCTGCCTATGTTTTTTTCTAAGAGTCTTATGGTTTCATGACTTACATTCAGGTCTTTGATCCATTTTGAATTTACTTTTGTGTATGTGATTAGACAATAATCCAGTTTCATTCTCTTACATGTAGCTGTCCAGTTTTGCCAACACCAGCTGTTGAAGAGGGTCTCATTTCCCCGTTTTATATCCATGGCTCCTTTATCATATATTAATTGACCATATATGCTTGGGTTTATATCTGGGCTCTCTATTCTGTTCCACTGGTCTATGGGTCTGTTCTGGTGCCAGTACCAAATTGTCTTGATTACTGTGGCTTTGTAGTAGAGCTTGAAGTTGGGAAGCGAGATCCTCCCTGAAATATTCTTCCTTCTCAGGATTGCTTAGGCTATTCGGGTAATTTTGTGTCTCCATATGAATTTTAGAACTATTTGCTCCAGTTCATTGATGAATGCTGTTGGTATTTTGATAGGGATTGCATTGAATCTGCAGATTGCTTTAGGTAGTATAGCCATTTTGACAATGTTAATTCTTCCTAGCCAAGAGCATGGGATGAGTTTCCATTTGTTAGTGTCCTCTTCAATTTCTCTTAAGAGTGTCTTGTAGTTTTCAAGGGATAGGTCTTGCACTTCCTTGGTTAGGTTTATTCCTAGGTATTTTATTCTTAATGATGCAATTGTGAATGAAATTGTTTTCCTGATTTCTCTTTCTGCTAGTTCATCATTAGTGTATAGGAACCCAATAGGTTTCTGTGTATTAATTTTGTATGCTGAACTTTGCTGAATTCATATATTAGTTCTAGTAGTTTTGGAGTGGAGTCTTTAGGGTTTTTATATACATTATCATGTCATCTGCAAATAGTGACAGTTTGACTTCTTCTTTACCAATCTGGATGCCTTGTATTTCTGTGTTTTGTCTGATTGCCATGTCTAAGAACTCCAGCACTATGTTGAATAAAAGTGGAGAGAGTGGGAATCCCTGTCTTGTTCCCGATCTTAGGTGAAAAGCTTTCAGCTTCTCACTGTTAAGTATGATGTTGGCTGTGGGTTTATCATATACGGCCTTTATTCTGTTGAGGTACTTGTGCTCTATACCCATTTTGTTGAGAGTTTTATCACAAATGGATGATGAATTTTGTGTTATGCTTTTCAGCATCTATAGATTTATCATGTGTTTTTTGCCCTTCTTTATCTTGATATGGTGGATGACATTGATGGATTTTCGAACATTGTACCACCGTTCCATCCCTAAGATGAATCCCACTTGATTGTGGTGTATGATCCTCATGATATATTTCTGGATTCGGTTTGCTAATATTTTGTTGAGTATTTTTGCATCTATGTTCTTCAGGTATATTGGTCAGTAACTTTCTTTTTTTGTTGGGTCTTTGTCTGGTATTGGTATTAGAGTGGTGCTGGCTTCATAGAATGAATTTGGAAGTATTCCCTCTTCTGTTTTTTTGCAAATCTTTAAGGACAGTGGGTATTTTGTCTTCTCTATATGTATGATAAAATTCAGCAGTGAATCCATCTGGCCCGGGGGTTTTGTTCTTGGGTAGTTTTTTGATTACTGATTCAATTTCATTGCTGGTAATTCATCTCTTTAGATTTTCTGTTTCTTCCTTGGTCAGTCTTGGGAGGTTGTATTTTTCTAGAAAGTTTTCCATTTCTTCTAGGTTTTCCAGCTTGTTAGCATATAGATTTTCATAGTATTCTGTAATATTCTTTGTATTTCTGTGGTGTCCGTCATGATTTTTCCTTTCTCATTTCTGATTCTGTTTACGTGTGTAGATCCTCTTTCTCCCTTAAGATGTCCAGCTAGAGGTTTATCTATTTTATTTATTTTCTCAAAGAATGAGCTGTTCATTTCATTGATTTTTTCTATTGTTTTATTTTTCTCAATTTTATTTATTCCTTCTCTGATCTTTATTATGTCCCTCCTTCTGCTCAATTTGTTCTTTTTCCAGTTTCAATAATTGTGACTTTAGACTATTCATTTGGGATTGTTCTTCCTTCTTTAAGTAGGCCTGGATTGCTATATACTTTCCTCTTGGAACTGCCCTTTCTGCATCCCACAGAAGTTGGGGCATTGAGCTGTTTTTTTCATTTGCCTCCATATATTGCTTGATCTCCATTTTAATTTGGTCATTGATCCATTGATTATTTAGGTGCATGTTGCTAAGCCTCCATGTGTTTGTGAGACTTTTTGTTTTCCTTGTACAATTTATTTCTGGTTTTATACCTTTGTGGTCTGGGAAGCTGGTGGTAGAATTGCAATTTTTTGAATTTACTGAGGCTCTTTTTGTGTCCTATTATGTGGTCTATTCTAGAAAATCTTCCATGTACCCTTGAGAAGAATGTGTATCCTGATGCTGTTGTGTGTAGAGTTCTGTAGATGTCTGTTAGATTCATCTGTTCTAGTGTGTTGTTCAGTGCCTCTCTGTCCTTACTTACTTTCTGTCTGGTTGATCTGTCCTGTGGAGTGAGTGGTGTACTGCAGTGTCCCAAAATGAATCCATGGCATTATGTTTCCTCCTTTTTCTGTTAGTATTTGTTTCACATGTGTTGGTGCTCCTCTGTTGGGTGCATATATATTTGTAATGGTTATATCTTCTTCTTGGACTGCCCAATTTTCATTGTGTAATGTCCTTCTTTACCTCTTATTACTTTATTTGTTTTGAAGTCTATTTTGTCTGATACAAGTGCTGAAAACTACTGCTTTTTTTCCCTATTGTTTGCATGAAATATCTTTTTCCATCCATTCACTTTTAGTCTGTGTATGTCTTTGGGTTTGAGGTGAATCTTTTGTAAGCAGCATATAGATGGGTTTTGCTTTTTTATCCATTATATTACTCTGTGTCTTTTGATTGACACATACAGTGTATTTATATTTAGGGTGATTATGGATAGATATGTACTTATTGCCATTGCAGGCTTCTGATTCGTGGTTACCAAAGGTTCAAGGGTAGCTTCTTTACTATCTAACCGTCTAATTTAACTCTCTTATTAAGCCATTATAAACAGAGTCTGATGATTCTTTATTTCTCTCCCTTCTTATTCTTCCTCCTCCATTCTTTATATGTTGTCTCTTTCTGTACTCTTTTGTGTTTCCTTTTACTGCTTTTGTGGATAACTGATTTTATTTTTTGGCTTTAGTTATTATTTGGTTGGTCTGCTTTCTTTCCTGTGATTTCATTTTCTCTGGTGAGGGCTTCCATCTAGAGCATCCCTTTAATATATCCTGTAGAGGTGGTTTGTGGGAGGCAAATTCCCTCCACTTTTGCTTGTCTGGACATTGTTGAATACTTCCTTCAAATTTAAATGATAATCATGCTGGATACAGTAGTCTTGGTTCAAGGCCCTTCTGTTTCATTGCATTAAATATATCATGCCACTCCCTTCTGGCCTGTAAGGTTTCTGATGATAGCCTAATGCGATTTCATTTTTAGGCAGTCGTTTTTCTCCCTCTGTCGACCTTCAATATTCTGTCCTTGATCTTTGCCATTTTAATTATTATATGTCTTGTTGTTCTCCTCCTTGGGTCCCTTTTGTTGGGAGATCTGTGGACTTCCATGATCTGAGAAACTGTTTCCTTCTCCAGCTTGGGTAAATTTTCAGCAATTATTTCTTCAAAGACACTTTCTATCCCTTTTTCTCTCTCTTCTTCTTCTGGTACACCTATAATGCAAATATTGTTCTGTTTTAATTGGTCACACAGTTCTCTCAATATTCTTTCATTCCTGGAGATCCTTTTATCTCTCTCTGCCTCAGCTTCTCTGTATTTTTGTTCTCTGATTTCTATCCCATTAACAGTGTCTTGCACCTCAGCCAGTCTGTTCTTAAAACCTTCTATTGATTGTTTCATTTCTGTTATCTCCATCCGGACTTCATCCTTTAGCTCTTGCATACTTCTCTGCAGGTCTATCAGCATTGTTATGACTTTATTTTGAATTATTTTTCAGGAAGATTGGTTATATCTATCTCACCAGGCCCTTTCTCTGGGGTTGTCTGAGTGATTTTTGACTGGAACAGATTCTTCTGCCTTTTCATGGTGATAGAAGTGGTCTCAGGCAGGTGGCACATGTGTCAGCTGGGAGAAGAAAGTCCCTTCCTGATTCTTGGTCTCCTTGCCCTTCTCTGCTGCCTGTGTTGATTACTGGCACACAGGGGCAGTGTCTGGGATAATCTCCTGAGTTGCTGTGGGCAGGATGGCCTTCGGGATTGCCTAGGGCACTGTGGGGGCGTCACAGATGTGCCAAGTGTGTTCTCCTGCAAGAACGGTGCCCCTTCGTGCCTTCCGGACCTTGCTCCAGCTTTCGCTGCCTATTCCATTTACATTCACACTGGGAGAAGTCTCTGCACTCTCCTGAGCTGCCATGGGAGGGTGGCCCTCGGGATATCCTAGGCAAGTGCTGGGGATTGCAGACATGCTGGGTGTGTTCTCCTGTGAGAATGGCACCCCTTCATGCCTTCCAGACCTTGCTTCGGCTTCTGCTGCCTAAGCCATTTACCCACACACTGGGAGCAGTCTCTGGGATAATATCCCGAGCTGCCGTGGGTGGGGCTGCCCTGTGGATAGCCTAGGGCCCTGCTGGGGGTCGCAGACAAGCCGGGTGTGTTATCCTGTGAGAAAGGTGCCCTTTCATGCCTTCTGGACCTTGCTCCTGCTTCCTCTGTCTGTACTTGGCAGTTGCGTGCTGGCATCAGCCTCTGTGTCTGTCCCATTTAGCTGCGTGCTGGGAGAAGACTCTGTGGTTTTTGTGGGTGGAGCTTTTCTCCAGCTGCTCTGCAGCTGTGGTGGGTCAGCTGTATTGCTTGTGAATGGCAGGCTGCTTATTGCTGTGAGGGGATTTGGGGCTGAATTACCCCCCAGGGTGTTAGGATGCCTGAAGTTCCTTTAGATTCCCAACCTGCTGGGCTGAGTGTGCCAGGACGATTTTGTCCAACTGTTAAGACCTTGTCCCTTTAATACTTTTAAAAGGCTCCTGCTTTTCTTTTGTCCCAAGGGAGCCAACTGTGGGGACCCACTCACAGTCTCCATCTCGGATTTTACTTTTCTGTTTCTCTAATATCCAGTACACCATGCAGTGTGTGTCTGTGCTCCCAGGGCAGATTACTAGGGCTGGTTATTTAGTAGTCCTGTGCTTCCACACCCTCCACACTCTGATTCTTTTCCTCCCACTGGTAAGCTGGGGTGGGGGAAGTGCTCACGTCCTTCCAGGTCATGGCTTTGTATCTTACCCTTTTTGTGAGATGCTGAGTTCTCGCAGAGGTAGATGTAGCCTGTCTGTTGTACTGTACCTTCTGGTCTCTCCTTTAAGAATAGTTGTATTTGTTGTATTTTCAAAAATATATATGGTTTTTGGAGGAAATTTCTGCCGCCTTACTGATGCCGTCATCTTGAGCCCCTCTTGAGACATCGCTTGTATCTTAGTCAATCTTTTTAAATATTTGTCCATTTTTCTCATATTTTCAAATGAACCACATTTGGTTTCATTGACTATTCTCAGTTTTATTTTTCTCTCATCTTTATTATTTCCTTCCTTCTGGTAGCTCTTGGCTTAATTGCTCTTCTTTGCCTAGTTCCTTCATATGCAAAGTTTGTTATTAGAGTTTTTTTAATGTGTTGACAACTACTGACTTTCCCATTTAGCACTGATTTTGCTGCACCCCATAAGTTTTGGTATGTTTTAGTTTCATTTTGAATTGTCTCAAGATATTTTCTAAGTTCCCTTCTAATTTGTTCTTTGGCTCATTATTTAAGGGAGTGTGGTTTAGTATAGATATATCTGTGAATTTTCCATTTCCCTTCTGTTATTTTTAGCTGTAATCCATTATAATCAGATAAAATAGTTTGTATAATTTCAGTCTTTTTAAATTCATTGTCTTGTTTTATGGCCTAATGTATTGTCACCCTAAAGAATGTTCCATGTGTGCTCGAGAAAAATGTGTGTTCTGCTGTTCTTGGTGGTATGTTCTTTGTTTGTCTTTTAGGTCTAATTGGTTACAGTGTCATCCAAGACCTCTGTTTCCTATTTGGTATTCTGTTTGATTTTGCATCCATTATTGAAAGTGATGAACTGAGGTGTTGTAGCATCATTATAGAACTGTCTATTTCTCCCTTCAATATTGTCAGTGTTTGATTCATATATTTTGTAGTGCTTATTTTGCTGTGTATATTTACAAAGACTATATCTTCTTGGTGGACTGACCATTTTATTGATAATGACCTCTTTTTGTCTCTTGCAGCAATTTTACTTAAAATCCATTTTGTCTGATATGAATATAGCCAATCCACGGTGGTTTTTTTTTTTGGTTACTGTACATAGAACATCTTTTTCATTATACACTTTCAACCTATTTTCTTTTTACATCTAAAGTGTCATTCTTTTCTAATGGATATAGTGTGATCATCTGCTTTTAAAATATATATTACGCCAATCGACATATTATAATTGGAGAATTTAACCACTTATATTTAAAGTAATTACTGATAAGGAAGGGATTTCTTCTGCCATTTTGCTACTTTTTGTTGTATGTTATAGAGCTTTTTTGTCTGCTTCCTCTATTACTGCCTTTGGATTTAGTTCAGTTTTAGTTGTGACATGCCTTGATTCCCTTCTCAGTGCCATTTGGGTATATTATGTTTTTTCTTTTTTTTCTTTTAGTATCATTAATGTACACTTACATGAGCAACATTATGGTTACTAGAATAACCCCTTTATCAAGTCTCCACCACATACCCCATTACAGTCACTGTCCATCAGCATAGTAAGATGCTATAGAATCACTACTTGTCTTCTCTGTGTTGTACTACCTTCCCCATGCTGCCCCCCTACATTAGGTGTGCTAGTCATATTGCCCCTTTTCCCCCCTTATACCTCCATTCCTGCCCATCCTTCCCATTTCCTTTCCCTTTGGTAACTGTTAGTCAATTCTTGGGAACTGTGAGTCATCTGCTGTTTTGTTCCTTCACTTTATTCTTTGTTCTTACACTCCACAGATGAGTGAAATCATTTGATACTTGTCTTTCCCCACCTGGCTTATTTCACACAGCAAAATAACCTCTAGCTCCATCCATGTTGTTGTAAATGGTAGGATCTGTTATCCTCTTATGGCTGAATAATATTCCATTGTGTATATGTACCATATCTACTTTATCCATTCATCTACTAATGGACACTTAGGTTGCTTCCATTCATTGGCTTTTATAAATAGTGCTGTGATAAACAAGGGATGCATATGACTTTCAAACTGGGCTCCTGCATTCTTAAGGTCAATTACTAGGAGTGAATTCCTGGGACAAATGGTATTTCTATTTTTAGTTTTATGGGGAACCTCCATACTGCTTTCCATAATGGTTGAGATAATTTCCATTCCCACCAGCAGTGTAGGAGGGTTCCCCTTTCTCCACATCCTCACCAACACTTGTTGTTGTTTGTCTTTTGGATGATGACCATCCTAACTGGTGTGAGGTGATGTCTCATTGTGGTTTTAATTTGCATTTACCTGATAATTAGTGATGTGGAGTATCTTTCCATGTGCCTGTTGGCCATCAGAATTTCTTCTTTGGAGAAGTGTCTGTTCACATCCTCTGCCCATTTTTTAATTGAATTATTTGCTTTTTGTTGTTGAGGTGTGTGAGCTCTTTATATGTTTATGCTGTCAACCCTTTATTGTATATGTCATTTATGAATATATTCTCTCATACTATAGGATGCCTTTTTGTTCTACTGATGGTGTCATTTGCTCTACAGAAGCTTTTTAGTTTGATATGGCCCCAGTTGTTCATTTTTGCTTTTGTTTCCTTGCCTGTGGAGATATGTTCATCAAGAAGTTGCTCATGTTTATGCCAAAGAGATTTTTGCCTATGCTTTTTTTAACAGTTTTATGGTTTCATGACTTACATTCAGGTCTTTGATCCATTTCGAATTTACTTTTGTGTATGCGGTTAGACAATAATCCAGTTCCATTGTCTTACATGTAGCTGTCCAGCTTAGCCAACACCAGCTGTTGAAGAGGCTCTCATTTCCCCATTTTATATCCATGGCTTCTTTATAATATATTAATTGACCATATATGCTTGGGTTTATATCTGGGCTCTCTATTGTGTTCCACTGGTGTATGGGTCTGTTCTTGTGTCAATACCAAATTGTCTTGATTACTGTGGCTTTGTATTAGAGCTTGAAGTTGGGAAGCGAGATCCCCCCTGCTTTATTCTTCTGTCTCAGTATTGCTTTGGCCATTTGGGGTCTTTTGTGGGTCCATATGAATTTTAGAACTATTTGCTCTAGTTCATTGAAGAATGCTGTTAATATTTTGATAGGGATTGCATTGAATTTGGAAATTGCTTTAGGCAGGATGGCCATTTTGACAATATTAATTCTTCCTAGCCAAGGGGATGGGATGAATTTCCATTTGTTAGTGCCCTCTTTAATTTCTCTTAAGAGTGTCTCTTAAGAGTTTTCAGGGTATAGGTCTTTCACTTCCTTCGTTTGTTTATTCCTAGGTTTTTTATTCCTTTTGATGCAATTGTAAATGGAACTGATTTCCTGGTTTCTCTTTCTGCTAGTTCATCATTAGTGTATAGGAATGCAAACAGATTTATGTGTATCAGTTTTGTATACTGAAAGTTTGCTGAATTCAGATATTAGTTCTAGTAGTTTTAGAGTAGATTCTTTACGGTTTTATATGTACAACATCATGTCCTCTGCAAAGAGTGACAGTATGACTCTTCCTTACCAATCTGGAGGCCTTTTATTTCTTTGTTTTGTCTGATTGCCATGGCTAGCATCTCCAGTACTATGTTAAGTAAAAGTGGGGACAGTGGGCATCCTTGTCTTGTTCCAGATCTTGGGGTAAAGCTTTCAGCTTCTCACTGTTAAGTATGATGTTGGCTGTGGGTTTGTCATATGGCTTTTATTATGTTGAGGTACTTGCCCTCAATACCCATTTTGTTGAGAGTTTTTATCATGAATGCCTGTTGAATTTTGTAGAATGATTTTTTATCATCTATGGGCATGTTCATGTGGTTTTGTCTTTCTTTTTGTTGATGTGGTGGATGATGTTGATGTATTTTTGAATGTTGTACCATCCTTGCATCCTTGAGATGAATCCCACTTGATCATGGTGTATGGTGTATGATCTTGATGTATTTTTTAATACAGTTTGCTAATATTTTGTTGAGTTTTTTTGCATCTATGTTTATCAGGGATATTGGTCTGTAGTTTTATTTTTTTTGTGGTGTCTTTGGCTGGTTTTGGTATTAGAGTGATACTGGCCTCATAGAATGAGTTTGGAAGTATTACCTCTTCTTCTACTTTTTGGAAAACTTTAAGGAGAATGGGTATTATGTCTTCTCTGTATGTCTGATAAAATTCAGTGGTGAATCCATCTGAACCAGGCATTTTGTTCTTGGGTGTTTTTTGATTAACAGTTCAATTTCATTGCTGGTATTTGGTCTGTTTAGATTTTCTGTTTCTTCCTTGGTCAGTCTTGGAGGTTGTTTTTTTCTAGAAAATTGTCTATTTCTCCTAGGTTATCCCATCTTGTTAGCATATAGATTTTCATAGTACTCTGTAATAATTCTTTGTATTTCTGCGGCATCTGTTGTGAATTTATTTTCCCATTTATGATTCTCTTTATGTGAGTAGATCCTCTTTTTCTCTTAATAAGTATGGCTAGGGGTTTATCTATTTTGTTTATTTTCTCAAAGAACCAGCTCTTGGTTTCACTGATTTTTTTCTATTGTTTTATTCTTCTCAATTTTATATATTTCTTCACTCATCTTTATTATGTTTCTCCTGCTGACTTTGGGCCTCATTTGTGCTTCTTTTTTCAATTTCAACAACTGTGAATTTAGAATACTCATTTGGGATTGTTTAATATTCTTTAAATAGACCTGGATTGCTATATACTTTCCTCTTAGAACTGCCATTGTGCCATTGTTTTCAATTTGGGGCATTGTGCCATTGTTTTCATTTGTCTCCATATATTGCTTGATCTCGGTTTTAATTTGGTCATTGATCCACTGATTATTCAGGAGCATGTTTTTAAGCCTCCATGTGTTTGTAAGCCTTTTTGTTTTCTTTGTACAATTTATTTCTGGTTTTACATCTTTGTGACCTGAGAAGTTGGTTGGTAGGATTTCAAGTTTTTTAATTTACTGAGGCTCCTTTTGTGGCCTATTATGTGGTCTATTCTGGAAAATGTTCCATGTGCACTTGAGAAGAATTTATATCCTGCTGCTTTTGTTTGTAGAGTTCTGTAGATATCTGTTAGGTCCATCTGTTCTAGTGTGTTGTTTAGTGCCTCTGTGTCCTTACTTATTTTCTGTGTGGTTGATCTGTCCTTTGGAGTGAGTGGTGTTTTGAAGTCTCCTAAAATGAATGCATTGCATTCTATTTCCCCCTTTAATTCTGTTAATATTTGTTTCATGTATAAAGGTCCTCCTGTGTTGGGTGCATAAGTATTTATTATGGTTATATCCTCTTATTGGAGTGACCCCTTTATCATTATGTAATGTCCTTCATCTCTTGTTTCTTTCTTTGTTTTGAAGTCTATTTTGTGTGATACAAGTACTGCAAAACCTGCTTTTTCCTCCCTATTGTTTGCAGGAAATATCTTTTCCCATCACTTCCCTTTTAGTCTGTGTATGTCTTTGAATTTGAGGTGAGTCTTTCACAAGCAGCACATGGATATGTCTTGCTCTTTTATCCATTCCATTACTCTGTATTTTTGATTGGTGCATTCAGCCCATTTACATTTAGAGTGATTATTGCTAGATATGCACTTATTTCCATTGCAGGCTTTGGATTTGTGGTTACCAAATGTTCAAGGGTAGCTTCTTTACTATCTAACCATCTATCTTTAACTCACTTATTATGCTATCATAAATGCACTCTGTGTATCCCTTATTTCTCTCCCTTCTTTTTCTTCCTCCTCCACTCTTTATATATTAGGTGTTTTATTCTGTACTCTTTGTGTTTCCCTTGACTGATTTTGTGCATAGCTGATTATTTTTTTTGCCATTAGTTAGTATTTAGTTGGTCTACTTTCTTTTCTGTGGTTTTATTTTCTCTTGTGACAGCTATTTAGCCTTAGGAGTACTTCCATGCAGAGCATTCCCTTTAAAATACACTGTAAGGTGGTTTGTGGGAGGTAAATTCCCTTACCTTTTGATTATCTGGGAATTGTTTAATCCCTCCTTCAAATTTAAATGATAATCTTGCTGGATACAGTATTCTTGGTTTGAAGCCCTTCTGTTTCAGTGCATTAAATATATCATCCCATTCTGTTCTGGCCTGTAATGTTTCTTTTGAGAAGTATAATGATAGCCTGATGGGATTTCCTTTGTAGGTGATCTTTTTTTCTCTCTCTGGCTGCTTTTAATACCCTGTCCTTGTCTTTTATCTTTGTCATTTTAATTATTATATGTCTTGGTGTTGTCCTCCTTGGGTCCCTTGTGTTGGGAGATCTGTGGACTTCTATTGTTGTCAGAGACAATTTCCTTCCCCAGATTGGGATATTTTCATAAATTATTTTTCCAAAGACACTTTCTATCCCTTTTTATCTCTCTTCTTGTGGTACCCCTTTAATAAAAATATTGTTCTGCTTGGATTACTCACAGTTTTCTTAATATTCTTTCATTCCTAGAGATCCTTTTATCTCTCTCTGCTTCAGCTTCTCTGTATTCCTGTCCTCTGATTTTTATTCCATTAACAGTCTCTTCCAGTTCATCCAATCTGCTCCTAAGGCCTTCTATTGATTGTTTCATTTCTGTTATCTCCCTCTGGAATTCATCCTTTAGCTTTTGAAACATTTCCCTGCAGATCCATAAGCATGGTTATGACTTTTAGTTTGAATTATTTTTCAGGAAGATTGGTGATTTTGGTCTCACCATGCCCTCTCTCTGGCATTTGAATGATTTTGGACTGAACTAGGTTCTTTTGCCTTTTCATGGCATAGAAGTGATTGCCAGCGAGTGGTTCATATGTCAGCTGTGAGAACAAAGTCCGTTCTTGCTTGCTGGTCGCCTTGCCTGTCTCCACTGCCTGTGTCAGTCAACCGCACACAGGGAGCAGCCTGTGGGTTAATCCCCTAACTGCCATTGGGGGCGGACCTCGGGATGGCCTAGGGCACTGGCAGGGGTACAGGCATGTGGCATGTGTTCTCCTGCAAGAATGGCGCCCCTTTGTGCTTTCTGGACTCTGTGCTTGTCTCTGCTCCCTGTGCTGGGCAAATGCACACAGGGAGTAACCTCTGGGTTGATCCCCTGAGCTGCTGTGGGTGGGGCAGCCCTTGGGATGGCCTAAGGCACTGGCAGTGGGTGCAGGCGAGCAGTGCATGTTCGCCATGAGAACAGAGTCCATATGTTCCTTTTGGACTCTGTGCCAGCTTCCTCTGCCTGTGATGGTCAACCAGGTGCAGGGGGCAGCCTTTGGGTTAATCCCCTGAGCTGCTGTGGGCATGGCAGCCCTCGGAATGGCCTAGGGCATTGCAGGCAATCAGCACGTGTTTGACCCAAAAGCAGAGGCCCTACGTGCCTTCCAGGCTCTGTGCCAGCTTGCTCTGCCTGTGCCAGTCAACTGGGGGCAGCAGACACCCTCTGGGTTTATGCCCTGTGCTGCCATGGGCGGGGTGGCCCTTGGGATGGTCTAGAGCAGTGGTGGAAGTTTCAGGTGAGCATCTCATGTTCATCGTGAGAATAAAGCCCTTTAGTGCTTTCTGGGCTCAGCACTGGTCTCTGCTCTCTGTGCCAGGCTGCTGCACACAGGGTGCAGCCTCTGTGTCTGGCCTGGTTACCTGTGCACTGAGAGAAGACTCTGTGTGGTTGGTGTGAGCCGGGCTGTTCCCCAGATGCTCTGCAGCAATGGTGGATCGGCTGGTTTGTTTGCAGTGCTGGCAGGGCAGAATGAATGGCAGGCTGCTTATCACCATGAGGGGCTTCAGAGCTGTGTTGCAGTTCCTTCAAGTTCCCAGCCTGCTGGGCTAAGTGTGCCAGGACTATTTTGTCCACATTTGGGTATATTCTCTATTTCTTTTATTTGTGGTTACCCCTGGGATTTCATATCACATACTAAAGTTATAACTAATTTGAATTGATACCAATGTGAGTTCATTTTCATACAAAACCTCTATTTCCATAAGACTTCTTCCATTTTTATGTTACTGATGTCACAAATTAAAACTGTATGTGATTTTTAGCCAGTAATTCAGACTTTTAATTGCTTTTTATTCATTTGTTTTTTAAATCGTGTAGAAAATTTTAAAATGCAGCACACACCAAGACTGGAATTATAATGGCTTTTAGGTTTGCCCATGTGTTTATCTTTATCAGAGAACTTGATATCTTAATACGGCTTTTAGATACTCTCTACCATTGTTTCAAGACTGCCTTTAGCATTTTCTGTAAGGTCAATCTAATGGTAATGATCTCCCTCAGTTTTTGTTTGTGGATGTTTTAATTTATCCCCTTTAAAAATTGTGATAAAATATACATAACATGAAATTTACCATTTTAACTATTTTTTTGTGTACAGTTCAATGGCATTAAGTACATTCACTTTGTTGTACAACCAGCATGACCATCCATCTCTAGAAATGTTTCATCTTGTCAAACTGAAACCTATTAAACAGTAACTTCCCATTCCTTTCTCCCATCCCAGTCTCTGGAAACCATTCTAATTTCTGTCTCTATGAATTTGACTATAGTAAGGGTTCTCATATAGGTGGAATCATGTAATATTTGTACTTTTGTCACTGGCTTATTTACTTAGAACAATGTTTTCAAGGTTTGTCCACATTGTGTTATCTGATATTTTTGTGATGTTATGATTTTGTTCTCTTTTCATGTTTATTCTATAAATATGTTCATTCTGGTTTCTTTGGGGATTACATAAAACATCTTAAAGTTATATGTAATTGAAGGACAGTTTTATCAGATATAGTATAGTACTTTAAATATATTACCTCTCTACCTTCTGGTATGCAAGGTTTCTGATGAGAAACTGACAGATAATCTTATGGAGAATCTCTTGCTGTTTTCAAGATTCTCTCTGTTTTTGCTGATCAACAGTTTGTTTATATCTTTGTATGGTTGTCTTCAGTTTATACTACTTGGAGTTTGTTGAACATCCTGAACTTGTAGATGCATGTATTTCCTCAAAATTTATAAGTTTTCTGCTATTATTTCTTAAAATAATCTGCCCTTTTCTTTCTCTCTTCTGTGACTGCCATTAAGATGAACTTCAGTCTGCTTGATGTTGTCCAACAAGTCTCAGGCATTTTTCACTTTTCTTCATTGTTTTACCCTTTTTTCCTCTGAACTGATAATTTCAATTGTCCTTTCTTCAAGTTCACTGATTATTTTTTCTGCCTGCTTAAATCTTCCATTGAACTCTTCTAATGAATATTTAATTTCAAGTATAATTTTCAGCATCAGAATTGTTGTTAAGTTCCTTCTTATAATTTCTATTTATTGATACTCTTATTTTGTTTATATATTGTTTTGTTGATGTCCTTTAGTTTTTAAATCTGTATTTACTCTTAGCAAGTATCTATTTTTAGATAATTGTTTTAAATGTTTTGTTTAGTAAGTCAATTATCTGGGTCCCTCACAGGTGTTTTCTTTCAATTTATTTTCTTTCTTTGAATGTGTACATGTTTTCCTTGTTTCTCTGTAAGTCTTGTATTTTTTTAATTGGGCATTTGACTATTATAACAAAGAATCCCTGAAAATTACACACCTTTCCCACCATTTTTTTTATTGTTTAAGTCTGTAGTAGTCCATTTATTGAGACTTTTTCAAACATTTGCAAAAAACTATTCCTTGTCATGTGTGCTTACTGACATCTCTGTTCTTTTAGTGCATGTTCAGCTAGAATTCTGACAGATTTTCTTGAATGCTAGGAGCTCCAACAAAAGCACCAAAAAATTAAACAAACATAAAGAAAATATGTTTAACTCTCCCAGTCTTTTCAGACTGACTTTGTACTGGGGAAGTCCATCACCAATCAGCTAGTCTTTCTGTGAACCCAGAGATCAGTCTCAGGTGAAAGGTTAAGGTCTTTTCACGTCTTTTTGAGTATGTATCTCATATGGGTATGCACATGGATTTCTAAAATCCCTCACATTCATGGCTGCTTTTCAATGTCTTAAACTTCCAAAGAGTCTCATGCCATCTTCTCCTCCAGGCCTCAGATGTTCTATTGTATGTATCCACCTGTAATTCCTTGCTCCAGGTATCTGTGGACATGTAGTCCCTTATAGCTTTTACAAGTGATACACACCAGTTCCCAATCATGTTTGAGTTTTGCAAGACAGAGACCAAAAAGCCAGTACTTTGGTTAGCTCCCAGACAGGCTAGAACAAATGTGCACAATAATTTGCAAATTAGGTTTGCTCTTTTTCCTCTGGTTTGAGAGAGGGAAGTAGAAACTGGGCTACTGCTATTCATGACAAAGATTTTCACTGTACCAGGGAGGGTGTGGGGAAAAGGTGAGTAGTAGAGCCAAAAAATCTTCCCCACTATTATTTTGAAGATAGCTTTTTCTTTTTCAAATTAAACTATAATTGGTATACAATCTTGTGTTGGTTTCAAATATATAACCCAGTGGTTGAACAGTTACCCATATTATGAAATGCTCACCCCCTCTAGTGTGATCACTATCAACATAGTAAGATGTTACAGAATCATTAACTGTATTCTCTGTACTGTACTACCATCCCTGTGACCAACTTATATTGTGATTGCAAATTATTGTACCCCTTTACCCCCTCTCATCTCCCCCCACCCTTCTCAACCACTACCCCTTGGTAATGACTAGTCCCTTCTCAGCCTCTATGCATCTACTATTTTGTTCCTTCTGTTTTGATTTGTTTTTATATTCCACAAATAAGTGAAATCATATGGTATGTTTTTCTCTGCCTGACCTATTTCCCTGAGCATAATAACCTCTAGATCCCTCCATGTTGTTGCAAATGAGAGGATATCTTTTCTTTCTATGGCTGAACAATATTCCATTGTGTATATGTACAATATCTTCTTTATCCATTCATCTATTGAAAGACATTTAGGTTGCTTCCATATCCTGACTATTGAAAATAGTGTAGCTATAAACATAGGGGTGAATAAGTCTTTTCAAATCAGGAATCTTGTTTTCTTTGGATAAATTCCTAGGAGTGGAATTACTGGGTCAAATGGTATCTCTATTTTTAGTTTTTTGAGGGTCCTCCATATCTCTTTCCACAATGGTTGCATCAACAGTGTAGGAGGGCTCCCCTTTCTCCGCATCCTCACCAGCTTTTGTTATTTCTTGCCTTTTGGATAGTTGTCAAAAGGCAGCTTTTTCTTGATTGAGAATTTGCTTATTTGCCCACAAACTTTTGATTGTTTTCCAGAGATCCTAAGAATTGGTTCAGATACCTCCTGTTTATAATTATTATTGTTTCTGTGTTACTGTGGGAGAATGAAAATGGTGTTTCCTAGTCCCTCATATTGCTGAAGCTACTTTCTAAGGCAGTTTTTTAATCTAATAATTGCCACCAGAACTGTGTCAGGAAGGCCTGAGTATTTCAACCCCTGTTCAAAATATATACTATAGGTAAAGACATGGTATATTCTTCAGAAGGCATATAGAAGTCATTTTTAAGCTTTATCCACTTGAAATATTTTAAATGCCTTCTCAGTTCCACACCTCTACCAGCTGAATCTTCATGTCTATAATTCATATCCCATAGAAAGTAGTACAATAATTATTTAGTATATTGGTAAAGAAAGCCAGTTAACCAATGCAACGTTTGTTTCCAACTCTAAGGTGTTTGCTTTTGGATAGTCCATTTTATTTCTTGTCAGTTCTCAACATCTTGTAAAATATGGTATTTGCCTATGGTCAATGATAGAGCTTTAGAAGAATCAGAATATATTTTGTGGTTTGGCAGCAGCAGTATCACTTGAGACCATCCTGAGTCATCCCCAGCATTTATGATTTAGATGTTCAGTAAATATTTGTAGAATAAATGAAAATAAATAGCCAGCCATTCATCTCATATAGAAATAGCTGGAAATAATGATATTTGTCAGGTTGCTAAACCACTTATCCATGCTCTAATGCCCAACTTAAATCCCATCTCCTTTGTAAAAATTTCTGTGTTCACTAAGATCAGAATGGATTTTTCGCCACCTAAGTTCTTTTAGAATGATACTCAGCAGTGTCTTTTAGAGAAAATAACTTGACTTTTGAGTCTGAAAGACTTGAGTTCAGTTCCCAGTTTCGTCATTTACTACTGTAGAACCTTGGTGAAGTTGATGAACCCTTCTGAGCCGCAGTTTCCCCATACGTAAAATGAGTTTCCTTATCTGTAGTGACCACACAGTATTGTTTTAAAGATTAAATAATTTAGTTTAAATGACAAGTACCTAGTATGGTACCTGGTTGAATAGTTGATTTTCATTTTTTTTGACATATGGTGACATGAACAGTAGGGATTTTTTGATGTTCAGTAAAATAAATATTACATACTGTTACCTTTGCATTGCTACACATGGACGGTATTCCATATGGATTTCCAGGCAGACTGGTGGTAGGGTGCTAAGTTCTACCACTACTTTACTGTATGTGGTTGGACTTAGTTCTCCCTGATAGCTCCTCTAAAACCTTCCCCCATATCCTTAGTGAAAGAAGCTACCAAGTATTGAGTCTTGTGCTGGGAACATTATATATGTTTACTTTACCTTAATAATACTTTCCACTTTCCTCTATTCTGGTAAGAAAATGGAAGCTCAGAGAAATAAAGTAATTCATGTTATTCACACAACTTATAAATTGCAGAGCCAAGATTCAATAGATACCCTGACAGATGTAGTCTAGATATAGGTATAAGTATAGGTGGAAGTATAAGGTATATACCTTATACTTGGCTTGAAGGCCCAAGAAAAGGTTTTTTTGTTGGTGTATTCTAGAACCCCTCCTACTGTCAACAGTATGGCACACAATGGGTTCTGTGGATCCAACAGGGGATTGACCATGGTGACTTGACTCATACTCTTAGTCCATCTTATGGCTAATACTGCCACAAGATGGCTTGACTGCCAGAGATCTTCGTCCTGGTATATGTGTGGGAGACTGCTGAGTAAAAGGTCCTGCTCATTGAGGTAGCCCACCACTGTGGCTTCATTGACAATAGTGCCTAAATCAGCTAAACAGTCCCTCATCCATGACTCTTTCTGTTGCTTGACACTAGTGGAGTGATTACAAGAATAGGTTTCAGTATCAGGCAGTACTGGGTCTCAATCTAGTACCACTTATTGACAATGTGACCTCAGGCAAGTTACTTAATCTCTCTGAGTCTTAACATCCTCTCTCTTCAGATGGGGATCATGATGATTATATTAAAAACTCTGTTAGGATTAAATGAGGCAATGTAAGTAAAGCACTTGGCATATAACAAAGGCACTGAGGATATAGTAAGTGAAAGTTATTATAATGATGACATTACTATTAACAAATGGTTCTGTAGAACAAAGTTCTGCATCATATCAAATTTTAATATACTTTGGTGTTTATCAAGGCGTGTAGCCTTCACTTTTCATTTAGGGTCAAGGGAGAGAAACAATTTGTTATCTTCATTATAATAATCCCACTATGTTTGAAGTCTTTTATTGAGTACCTCTCATTCTTGTCTTCCCCACACTGAATCCCAGAACAATTCTAAATTCCGTTTTCTGTTTAATTAAATCTTTGTGGATGATAGCTTCCACAATGGCAAGTGGTGTCTTTACAGGGCCTTTGGAATTCTCAGGCAAACTCGCCCCTCTGTGTCAGTAGCCAGTTCTGCTGTGAACTGAATAAAGAGACATAGCAGTTACAAGACCTAAAGACACCAGTCCTCCTGCAAGAAACACTAGCTTCTTATTTACTAAGGTGAGGCTTTTTCCATCATAAGGGTAAACATCTGAGCATTTGGACTAATTGTTTCACCTTTCTCAGCTTCAGTTTCTCTTTTTTATAATATGCAGGGTACAGGACAGAGCTCACTCAAACTGAATAATTGAGAGTTTAATGGAAAGTCTATTTCCAAAGTTGTAGGCAGGGTGAAGAGAAGCATATAATAGCCATAAGGAAAGGTGAAATACTCTGGTGCTAGAAACAGTTGGTTGCATTTACCACTCCTAAGGGGAGAGGTCAAGCAGTTACCATAATAAAAAGAGACATACAGAGAGAGAGAGAGAGAAGCTATAGAAAAGGACCATCCCACCAGAGCTGTGGCCTTCTTAGATGAATGTAGTCACTGCCAATGTGCAACCTTTCAGGGAGGAAGCTGAAGGACTGAATACCTTAATCTCTCTCTCCTCTCACTCTTCTACCATTGCCTTCCATTAATGAACCCTAAAAGAAGATAAAGTCAAGAAAGCTCAATTGATCTACTCCATATGCGTCAGTTTCACAGGACACATAAGGGTATAGACAAGAATAGAGTGAATGTGTATGGGTAAAAGGAGAATAGCTAGCATGAAAGCAAGAATTTCTTGAGTGGCTATTATATGCCTACCACTATGCTAAGCCCTTTACATCAATTATATCACCTGGTCCTTATAGCAGCCTTACAAGTTGGGGATCACTGTCTTTATTACATAAATGAGAAAACTGAGACTCAGAAATGAAAATTCCAATATGGATTATTGCATAAATTAAATAGGATAACATGTGTATAACATTTCTAATTCTTAGATTCACATATGCAGTCATTTATTTGACATTCTTAGAGATAAGTATAGAGATGAATAGGAATCAGTATCTACCCTCCAGAAACCAATAGAGTCAGACACTGAACAGAGCAACTGGAAATAGCAAGATGATGAGGAAGAAAACAAAACCTTTTGCAATAAAACATTTTGATAAGGACACATTTAACAAATTTTTCCACATAATAAGTGTATCTGCAGCCACAAAGCATACCACACTCAGTATTTCTTAACTCTTGTTGCAACTGTGTGAAATAGACGTTACTGTTTTTCCAAAAAAATTGTGGAGTTCATCTCATGATCTCAAAGCAAATTAGAGGCAGAGCCAGGCTAGGAAGGCAGATTTTCAGCTACTACTGGTATTTTTCATTTCTTATTTTGCAGGTACTAGGTCCTAAATATATTTTGATACTTGCAGTGCTGCCTCAAACTTGTAATTTTAAACATCTATCTAAAAATTTTTTACTCTGAGGATATAATCATTTCCAGTTCCAGAAAAGGGGGTTCATAGGGTCTTATTGAACCAATGGTTAAAAAACAGAAATTTAAAAGGTTCCTTCTATGAAATTTTAAATAAACACATACACAGTCAACACTCTTAGATACACTCCAGTCTCACATCCACTTAGGACTGGCCCTAACTTTTTTCTTTTTCAGCTTGACTACAAAACTTTGGTTGGAATCTGGCCAAGAAAATGAATTGAGAGTTCTAGATAATACACATGCATAAAGAAATGGGATGCTTGTTTTCACAATATTTCAAATTTGGAATGGACTTACCCCTATCTGAGGCCTGAATTCCTTCTGCTTGTACCACCCACAGGTGATCAACTAGCCTTGGTTACCTTATCACTTCTTGAAGCCACTTCTACCGTATCAGGAGAATTGACTCTTTGGAACCTCTTTCTTGTATTAAGCTGAAATTTGTACTCTGAAGTTTCTACCTACTGGTCTCAGTTCTACCTCCTAGAGATATATAAGACTTTTTTGCTACCTTCTTTGTGAAATCTCTTCAAAGGTATGAAGACAGAGACTTGGTCCCACTTTAGTCTTCTCTTTTGCAGGCTTACAATTATACCCTTAACAAATAAGGGGAAGTCAGCAAAGGCCTTTATATATTCATTCATATTCAGGCCCAAGCCTAGGCCCAAACCCATATTTCAACTTAGTCACTCAAAGCCTTTTCTGTAACTACTACTTGGTGGTTCAGCTGTTCCCTCTGAATTGTATTCTTTAGTTTGTATGGTGTAGTGGTGAAAGACAAAGACTTCAAAGTCATCTGACTAGTGAGGGAATCCGAGCTTTGCCATTTACTATCCAAGAGACCTTGGGCAAGTTGTTTCAGTTATCTGAGTTTAAGTTTACATATTTGTAAAATATACTAATGTTACCCACCTGTGGCAGAAACTGCTAATTGTACCCTAATGTATTTTTTCATTATATAGTCTTGGAAATCTTAGTGGGTATACAGTCACTCAGATAAATTCTAGATTTCCCAGCCTCCCTTGAATGTATGTGTGACTATGTGACTAATATTTCGCAAATATATACGAACAGAAATGACATACATAGCTTTCAAGTTGTGCCTTCTCCTACTAGCTAGAAAAAAAATATGTGATAGTAGGAACTGGAGAATCTGCCTTAAATCATGATTCAAGTCTTTGTCTTATAAAATACATAGCAAGTAATCTCCCAGTTTCTGCATGTGTAAAATGGAGACAACTATGTTAACTTTAAGAGGCGATAGGGATGTTCAATGATAAAATGGATTTTAACATGCTTTGGAAATGGTTAACTAATTATATTTATGGATGCAATGCAGGCCAAATACATAGAAAGTGTCTTTGGATTTGAGGGATACCAGCTTCTATTCCAAGTTTAGTCACTTAGTTGCTGTGATACTGTGCAGAATCCATAACATTTTTAAGTTTCAGTTTCTTCAACTGTAAAATGGGGAAATAACACTTCCCATCAGAGATGCTGAGAGCATTAATTGACAAAGAATCTGTGAAAGTCATTAGCACATAGAAGTTGCTCAATAAATGTTTGTTTTGTTTTTCTCCCTGGTTTCTTCCCCAGACATCTAGGGTACACAACCCTGTCTGGGTGAAGACATTTGTGGGCATCATGAAGATAATTAGGTACTGGTAGAGAAGGAAGAAAGTTTGAAAGATTAACTAAAAGTAATTTTGACATCAGCCTATTATGTTTTATTTTCTATCATTCCCCTTGAGCATTTGTTTTGTTCTCTTCACTGTGGGCTGAACATTAAACTAGTAGGTAGTTGGTGGCACGGATACTTTCAGTAGTCTGGTGAAGCCTAGTGACTCTTCTTTAATAATACTTAAAATTAATAAAATAAAACATAGAGGATTGCAGAGCCAATTATATTTAAATACATATTTCAAACTATACAAAACCCAAATTTATGATATAGAAATACATGTACTTCTTTCTTAGTGCATTAATTAAAAAAAACCCAATGGAAGATTTAATAACTACCATAATTTCAAGTAATGGTGAACATAAATGAAATTCCAATATATATGCAACAACGGGAATGTGATAGGAGCATTTAGTGATTTCTACTGGTTACAAGACCCAGGTTCTGTGAAAATTACTGTTTTTATTTTACCAAAGTCATAAATGAAGGAAAAGCTAAACTTTGGTTAGAGGCTAGTGAAAATAAAATGTATTTTTTAATCCAAGTTCATGGATACTTGCCTTAGACCCTGCATGAGAGAGTTTTATAGCAAAGATTTTAATATGGAAACATACCATACTTAAAGTAAAATTTTAAAAAGCCAATGTGGTACTAAATTTTCTAAATTGATTGATTTGAAAACAAACCCAAAGTAGGAAGAAATCTTTTAAATTATGTACTCTATCCACCCCATTCCACAGCTTGAGGATGCAGAGGTAAAATGACTTGTTCAAGGTCACAGAGTTTGTCATGATGAAAATAGAACCCATCTCCCTTGACTATCAGTTCAATGCTCTTATTAAACCAAGCTAATTTTTAAATATAGACATGTGACAATTTTGCAAGCTGAGAAAGGTTTAAGAGCCATCATAGGCTCTGTATGCATGTTGTATTAAAAGCAACTGATTTAATTCCTTATTACTATTGTTACAAGACTGAAAGTTCAGTATAATCCTATACCAGAGGTATGTCAATTTTGGCCTGGTGTTTGACAAAGTATTTAAGAATATCCCTATGGGTATGACTGAGAAATGAGAATGGAGTTGACAGTATAGTAAAGGGTGTTTGTGAATGATGGGAGCCTCATAACCAAATAAAGAGTCAATTGTGTCAACCTAAGTGGAGTTCTCAGTGGTGTGTGGCAAGATGCTGACTCATTCAATCATTTTATTAATGGTTTTCATGAGGAATCTAATAGCACAGCACAGTTGCAGATGACAGGAAAGGGTGGGGAGGAGTGAATGAATGAATTAGCTGATAAAGTCAAGATCCCAGAAGATATCAAGTTTCCATGATGGGCTGGATAGAGTCAGATGGAATTGAAGATTCATATGAAGCCCTCATTTGACCTTGAAAATTGCATAGGCCCAGGATGGTAAATCTTGGCATGTACGGAAGAGTAAAGGAAGGAGGTGCTTCAGCAAGGCTGTGAATGACAGTCCCTAAAGCCTCAGTCACTTAACACAGTAGAATTTTCTCACTAATGGCAATTTTAATAAGTGGTGATAGAAAAAGATATCCACATTGTCATTGAGGGATTCAGGCTGATAAAGGTTCTGCCGTGCTCAAAGTGTGGCTTTTAAGATCTTCCTGGAACTCAGTTACCAGCTGGTAGATGAGGGAAAATTGTAGAGATATTTATATGCAAGGATTGGAAGTGGTGCACATCACTTCTACCTATATTCCATTTGTTATTATTAAGTTAAATGGCTATAAGTAGCAATCAGGGAAGCTAGTAAATGCAGTCTAGATATGTAATGAGGAGGAAAGCAAAACATGTTAAATGAAATGAAACATGTTAACTAAATGTCTCAGAGCCTTAGACAAAATGACTAGAAGCAGGGTATGAGAGTACTATTCTCTTCTGCCTTGGAGCCACACTTTAAAGGAGAAACAAATTAACTGGAAGAGAGTGAACAGACATGGAATTGAAGAAAGATTTGGAAAGGGGTTGGATTCAAGTTCTACAGAAAGTTGTTGAAGTCGCTGGTACTGTTTGGCCTGGAGAAGAGAAGGATCATGGATACAATCTTTATCTTTAGACCTTGGAAAAACTGTCACAGGGAAGAGAGAAAATGTGGTCTGAGTGATTCCAGAAGGTAGTGATAGAACTTAAGGGTGAAAGTTTCAGGTAGGCTAGTTTCAGCTCAATAGATGGATAACTGTCCATGGATGGAATTAGCTGCCCTTGGAGATAGTGAGCTGTTTACTACCAGAGTTGTGCAAGGGTTTGGATGAACCATCTTTCAGAAATAATGTTGAAGTGATTCCTCCATTGTGTGAAAGGTTGCACTACTTGACCTAAAATTCTTTCCAAGTCTGAGATGTAATAATTGTACATCCTTTTTCTGCTCTAGTCACAGGCTTCTTTCTCTGGTTCTAGTCTTTGAGGGGAAAATAAATGAATTAAAATGATTTTTTTGATAAAAAATAATTGTGACAAAAGTCAATATTAATTCATTGTAAATTCATGCAAAAATTGTACTCACGAACAAAATGCAGACTAACAATAGAGTGTACCTTTTAACATAGAACTTTATTGCAAGTTTAAAATGGACATGCCCAAGTGACTTATCTTTCAGTTATATGGCCATTTCAGGGATATAGTTGTACTAAGTAGTTACTGTAGGCTGTAACTGATTCTGGGTGTCAAATTTTGAATATCTATTCAGTTTTGGTTGGCAGTTTCTGATATACATTATCTTGCAAAATACAGTGACAACACATGGCTTATGCAAAGCAATATATTTAGAGAAATGAGTCCCTACCACATTATCAAAAGAAATTGATTTGGTTGCAGTGAAACGACACCAGCAAAAGCCTCTGAAGTTATACTTTTACCATGTCAGAAACTCCCAGGAGCCTAGTTACCATGGAGTACAACCCTTTCACTGTCAAAGACCCATGGGCACTTAAGAGTGATGGAGATAACTTTTAGTGGGAGAATTAGGGACATCTTAATGAAAGAAGTGACATTATACTTGGGTCTAAAAGATGGGTTTAATTTTCTCAGACAGTGATAAGAAAATACATTTATTCATCTAGTTATTCATTTATCCAGTAATTCATCAGACACTTACATATGAAACACTGTTTTAGACTAGAGATAAAGCTTGTACAGGAGTAGATAGGTAAGAAAGAGTTAAATAAATTCCATGGTAATACCTGCTTTGAAGAAAGCAAGATAGGGCAATGAGTGGGAGACCATATTAGGTAGGATTTAATGGGCCATTGAAGATAGCTTAGATATTACTCTAATTGTAGTGAGAAGCCATTGGAGGATTTTTTAAAATGTTACACTTGTTATTTGAAAAGTGTATTGGGAGTGGGCAAAAGTGGAAGCAGAGGGACCAGCTAGGATACTGCAGCAGTAGACCATAGAGGAAGGAGAGTAACTGGAGATAATTATTAGAACTATTTGGGGTAGGAATATAAAGGAACACTTACTTTAGCAAATATTTTTTTAACCAAATCTATTAACAACCCTGAGATGAAGGTGGTATTATATTCAATGGAGGATTTTCAGCAAGGGAGTGATGTGCTCTAACTGACGAATACTGTAAGAACATCAGGGGCTTAGAAAGGAGAGAAAATATGCTAGGCAGGTAACCAATTACGTCTACCCAGACTCCTTGATCCAGAGGTAAGGTTTTAGGTATGAGATGTTTTCTATATCTGGATCCTAGGCAAAAATTTAAAATCACTTACTTTGTTGTGTGTGTATACATAATGATTTTGAACTTAAAAGTTTTCAGTCTGGAAACTTTTTTTATCTCCAGCCTATTCTAAATGGAATTAACATTAAAAAACTTTCATCACGTTGTATTTGTTTAAAATCCCCAGCGGTTCCCCAGTACTGACAGGATAATGCTCTGAACTCTCGATCTGCCTTTCACAAGCCTAACCTAAAAGCCCAGCTATCATCTCCTGATGTTTGCCATCATCATCATCATCATCATTAACATTTACTGTGTATAACTGTGCTAACTACTTTACATGAATTGTCCAGTTCAATTTTAATTTTCATAACACACAAATGATTCCCATTTTATAGATGAAATAAGGGAGACTCAGAAGTTACATAGCCTGGCCAGGGTTGTGGGGAAATTAACTATCATGTTATTTGGTCTTCCTGTCATATTCAGGTCACTGTCCCCTAAAACAAAACTGGATTTATATAATCCCTGAAACTTTTCAAATGTATTGCTGTTTCTTATGGCAATCCTTTCTCCTAGAATGCACTCCTCGGACAAATCCAAATTTTTTACAATGTGAAGGAACAATTCCTTCAGAAATATCATCTTCCTGATCTAATTGCAAACACACACACACACACACGCACACACACATGCTTCCTTTGGGAAAGCTTCTTTGCCACACATCCTCCAAGAGAAAGTCAGGTCTTCCCACTAATTTGATCATATGGCACCCTGCACTTAACAGTGATTGCACTTGCAATTACTTGTTCAGTGTCCTGTCTTCTTTTGTCACATGATAACCTCCATTAGGAAAGAGATCAAGTCTGTCTTGTTGACTACTGTGACCACAATGTATAAACATAGTAGGCACTCAACAAATATTTGTGGAATGAGTGAATTTTGACTGTCAAGTGATGAGTTTTATTTACCATGCCTTTCAAACTCGCAGAAGATTGACTGCATAAGGAGGTAACTCCTGGTATTCTAAAGACTTTCTTCCACTATGGAATAATTTAACTCTAAATTCTGGATCCATTTCTCCAAAATTATCTCTGCCAGCTTGAATCTTCGATTTTTTTTCCCTTTGGAATCTGGTTTTGGTTTCCTCCAAATTCTTGTTCAGGACTTGGGTTTTTGCTTCATGCCATGGTGCCTAATCTCTGCATCTCTGTTGATTCTCCTCTACTCAGATGGCTAAGACTCAGCATAACATCTACCATCTCCTGGTATCCTACAAGATTCAGTTTTCTTCTTCTTTCCTGCTTTACTACTCTTCAAATTCTTGCCTGCATAGAACCTCATTCTGCTATGTATTGTAACAACTGCCTTTATTTTGGGCCAGTTTAAATGGAGGGGAGAATTGCTGTGAGCTCAATTCCAGCTTCTTAAATAAGGAATAAGAACTATGTCTGTCTGAAATGCATATTTAAATTTCAAAATATTTTCAGATCTCAATTTTCATAGATTCATCCCTGCATATCACAGACCTTATGCTATATTACAGTTAAAACTTGAGGTAGAGATCCAAGTGGCATCAGCAAGATGGCAGAATAGCTTTCTACCATCATTACCCCTCCGCAAAATACTGTTTTTGATGACCTCTCATGGGTAACAGTGCCTGTGGGAGTCTAGTATCTGATTGGAAAAGTTCCAGCACACCAATGAAGCAAAAAATCCAAAAATAGATGCATTGAAGAGGATAAGAACAATTTCACTTTACCCACATTTTTCTTCCCCTAAAGATGGCACATCTCAGTGCCAAGATAGACCCCCTCAGTCAATGTTTTAACTCATGGAGGAAAGTACAGTATGGTGAGTGACTGCCCAGCTTCTCAAACCATGTGGGATGTTGCCTAAGAGTCCAATTATTTCTCATCTCACCCAGAATACTGAAATGTTTGGCATTGCAATAGGTTGGGAGATAATGAGATCATAGCAACCAGGGCTCAGACCTCCTCAAAGGGATGCAGATCCTCCTGACCACATCATGGACTCCATCAGGAAGCCCACCCATCACCCACTTAGGACATCTCATATAAAGCCCCCAACCAGCCCATGGATACTCCCAATGCCGCATGCACCTCACCCAAAACTCTGTCGCTGGCTTCCTGTGTGTACCCCTGCAGACATCAAATGCAAGCCTCTGCAAACAGCTTTCAAGCATGCATAGAAAGCAAACCTGAATCTGTGAGATAGGGAGAAGGCACACCAAACTGAGCATTTCAGTGCACCACCCTAGGGAAGATAGATGAGAGACTCTGAGCACCCAGCCTAGCTTTGCAAGACCAATTGAAAAAATATATTCTTTATAATTCCTTTCCAAGAGGAAACAAGAGTTGTGGAGCAATTATAGCCATAAAATATGTCTGAGAGATCCTCAGAATCTCTAGACAGGCTGCTGGTGAAGCTATTACTTTTCTGAAGCCACTCTGTAAACATTGGAGAAAGTGACTTCTCCAAAGGCAAAACAGCAACACCAGAATTCAAGGAACATAAAAACTGAAGGAAACATGACTCTTCCAAAGAAACATAATTGTCCAGTAACTGACCCCAAAGAATGGAGATTCTAAAAGTGGCCTGATAAAGAATTCAAGCTAATTGTTTTAAAGAGGCTCTGAGAGCTACAACAGAACACAGCTAGAGAAATTAATTAAATTAGGAAAACATTACATGAACAAAGTGTAAATTCAGCAAATACATATCATAAAAAAGAACCAGACAGAAATTCTGGAGCTGAATAATACAATAAATAAAATGAAAAATGTAATAGAAAGCATCAGCAGTAGACTTGATAAATCAGACGAAAATCTGTGAACTCAGGTAGAATTCATTTGAAATTATCCAGAGAAGAGAAAAGAAAAAAGAATAGAAAGGAATGAAGAAAGGGATTTATGGAACACCATAAAAAGAACTAATATACACATTATGGGACACCCAAGAAGGAGAAGAAAGAGAGGGAAGGAGGATAAAGTTTATTTAAAGATATAAGGACTAAAAAATTCCTAAATCTGAGAAGAGATATAGACATCTAGTTACATGAACTTCAAAAATACCCAGTTTCAATCTAAAGATGACTTCTCTGAGGCACATTATAATCAAATTGTAAAAAATCAAAGAAAAAAATGTTAAAATCACCAAGAGAAAAGAGACTTGTCAAATGTTAGGGAACTCATAGGGCTGTTTGTGAACTTGTAAGCAATGACCTTGCATTCTAGAGGAGAGTTGGATGATATATTCAAATGCTGAAAGCAAAATGTAATACAAAGTAAGAACATATTAACTGGCAACATTGTTATTCAGAAATGAAGGAAAAATAAAAACTTTCTCAGACAATAAAAGATGAGAGTTCAACACCACTAGACTGACCTTAGTTGAAATGCTAAAGGGAGTTCTTCAAGCTGAACTGAGAGGGTGCTAATTAGTAACCTGAAAACATAGGGAAGTATAAAACTCACTGGTGAAGGTAGTTATGTAGTCAAATTCAGAGTACTCTAGTGCTATAATCATGGTGTGTAATTCACTTGTAATTCTAGTATAAATGTTCAAAAGCAAAGGTATTACAAATACTAAGCTACAATAATTTTTAAATGAATACACAATATGAAATGTTGTAAACTGTGGCATCAAAACATAAAATGTGGGTGGGGGAAGTAAAACAGTAGTCTCTGTATGCAGCCAAACTTAACTTATCGGCTTTTAATTAACTTTTGTAAATATAAGATCTGTTATGTAAGTCTCATGGTACCCACAAAACAAAACAATATAGTAGATACACAAGAGATAAGGAGAAGGGAATCAAAGCATACTAATTAAAAAAAATCTAATCACGAAAGAAGAAAGGAACAAAGGAAGTGAAACTGCCAAAAAAATGTAATGTATTATATTTTCTAATGAAAAGACATACAGCAACTGAATGTTTATGAAAACAGGGACCCAACGTTGCGCTTCCTACAGGAGACTCACTTCAGATTTAAGAACACACATATGTTGAAAGTGAAGGGATGATAAAGTATATTTTCTGCAAATGGTAACCAAAAGAGAGTAGGGATAGCTGTTTTTATATCAGACAAAAAGACTTTAAGACAAAAATAGTCATTAGAGGCAAAAAAGTCATTATATAATGATAATTATATCATTCATTAGGATATAACCATTGTAAATATATTTGCACCCAATATCAATGCACCTAAGTACATAAGCAAATATTAACAGAATGAAATAAGAAATTGACAGCAATAAAATAATAGTAAGGGATTTCAATACACCACTTTCAACAATCATTAAGGAAACACTAGACTTGAAATACATAAATGGAGTTAATAGACATATAAAGAACATTCCATCCAACAGCTGCAATATACACATTCTTCTTAAATGCACACAGAACATTCTTCAGGAAGCACCATATGTTAGATATCAAAATACATCCTAACAAATTTAAGAATACTGAAATTATATCAAGTATGTTTCCTGACCACAATGGTATAAACATAGCAACATGAAGGAAATTGAAACATTCACAAATATTTGGAATTTAACACATTTTTGAGCAACCAATCGGTCAAAGAAGAAATAAAAAATAAAAATATTTTGATACAATCATAAAAATACAACATACCAAAACTAATGGGATGTATCAAAATGTGTACTAATAGGGAATTTTATAGTGATGGGGAGAAAAAAATAAGGTCTCAAATAAACAACCTAACTTTACACAAATAAAAAATTTTTAAAAATGGAGATCAAACAAATCCAAAAGTTAGCAGAAGGAAAGAAGATCAGAGCAGAAATAAATCAAATTAGAACTAGAAAAAACAAATAAAAAATAAAATAAATTGATATGAAAATTTTGAAACACATTTTTGATAAATCCTTAGTTAGATTAAGAAAAAAGGAGAGAAGACAAAATCAGAAATGTAAAAGGAGTAATTTAAATTGATATAACAGAAACACAAAATATAAAATACTGATGTAAAAAATTATATGCTAACAGACTGGACAACCTAGAAAAAATGGATAAATTCCTGGAAACATACAACATACCAAGATTGAATCATAAAGAAATAGAAAATATGAGCATATGAATAGTGAATGAGATTGAATCAATAATCAAGTATCTCCCAAAAAGTATATGGTTGCACTTGTGAATTCTACCCAACATTGAAAGAAGTAATATCAATCCTTCCAAAAATCTTCCCAAAAATTGAAGAGGAAAGAAGACTTTCAAACTCATTTTATGAATCCAACACTTCCTTTATACTAAAATCAGACAAATTTACTAATAGAAAATAATGTTACAGGCCATCAGCCCTGATGAACATAGATACAAAAATCCTCAACAAAATACTAGCCACCCAAATTCAACAACATATTAGAAAGATCATCCACCATTATCAAGTGAGATTTAGCCCTGCAATGGTTCCATACCTGCAAATCAACAATGTGAAATACCATTTAACAGAAATCATATGATCATCTCAATAGATGTAGAAAAATCATTGCACAAAATTCAACATATTTTCATTATAAAAACCAGCAACAACTTAGTTACAGAAGGAAAGTACTTCAACATGATAAAGGCCATATATGACAAGATCTCAGCTAACATTATGCTACTCAATGCTGGAAAGTTGAAAGATTTTCCTCTAAGAGCGAGAACAGGACAAGGATGCCTACTCTTGCCATGTCTGTTCAATATGGTACTCAAAGTTCTACTTAGAGTAATTAAGAAATAAAAAGATATAAAAGGGAATCCAAATCATAAATGAAGAAATAAAACTGTCTGAAGATATGATAGTTACATAGAAAATCCTAAACACTCCATTAAAAAAATGTTAAAAATAATAAATTCAGTGAAGTAGCAGCATACACAATCAACAAAAAATAAGTTGCTTTTCTATACCTTAACAACCAACTGTCTGAAAAATTAATTAAGAAAACAATGCAACTTACAATACATCAAAAAGAATTTAAAAATTGGGAATGAATTTAACCAAGAAGGTAATTGGAAAGATAACCTGTGCTCATATACTGAAATCATTAATAATATTGTTAAAATGTCAATACTAAAACTGATGTACATATTTAATGCAACATTTTCATAAGTCCAATGTCATTTTAAAGTAGTAAAAACAATCCTAAAAATTGTATGGGACCACAAAAGACCCTGAGTAGCCAAAGCAATCTTTAGAAAGAAGGAGCCACCATGCCGCCTTATTTCAAACTATCTTACAAAGATACAATAATCAAAAAAGTATGGTACTGGCAAAAAAAAAAAGACACATAACACAGTGGAACAAAATAGAGAACCAATAATAATCCCATACATATATGGTTAATTAATTTTCAACAATGGCACCAAAAGTACATAATGGGAAAAGGATAATCCCTTCAATAAATAGTGTTGGGAAAACTGGATAGCCACATGCATAAGATTGAAATCAGACCCTTATCTATACTATACACAAAAATAAATTCAAATGGATTAAAGACATAAACATATTCCCTGAAACCATAAAATCTGTGGAATAAAACATAGGGGAAAAGCTCCTTGTCATTGGTCTTGGTCATTCTTGTTTTTCCATTTGACACCAAAAGCACAGACAACAAAGGCAAAGATAAGCAAGGGGGATGGAACATCAAACTAAAAAGCTTCTGCACAGTGAAGGAAACCATCAACAACATAAAAGGTGACCTACTGAATGGGAGAAGATATTTGAAAATGCTATATCCAATAAGGGGCTAATATCAAAAATACATAAAGATCTCATACAACTCAACACCAAAAGAAAGAAACTGATCAAAAAATGGACAGAGGACCTGAATAGACATTTTACCAAAACAGGCATACAAGTAGCCAACAGACATATGAAAATATGCTCAACATCACTAATCATTAGGAAACTGCAAATCAAATCCTCCATGAGGTATCACCTCACACCAGTCAGTATGGCTACTATCCAAAAAGACAAAAATAACAAGCATTGGTGAGGATGTGGAGAAAGGAGAACTCTCCTGATCTGTTGGTGGGAATGTAAGTTGGTCCAGACATTGTGTAAAGCAGTATAGAAGTTCTAAAAAAACTGAAAATAGAAATACTATATCACACAGTAATTCCACTTCTGGGAATTTACCCAAACAAAACAAAATCACTGATTCCAAAAGATATAAGCACCCCTATGTTTATTGCCACATTATTTACAATAGCCAAGATATGGAAGCAAGCAAAGTGTCCATCAATAGATGAATGTGTAAATAAGAGATGGTAAATATATACAATGGAATATTACTCAGCCATAAAAGAGAAAGAAATTCTGCCATTTGCAACAACATGGACGGACCTACAGGATATTATCCCAAATGAAATAAGCCAGGTGGAGAAAGGTAAATACTGTATGATTCACTGATATGTGGAATCTACAAAACAAAACAAAACAGAAACACACTCATAGACACTAAGAAGAAACTGATTGTTGCCATGGCATGGTGAGGTAGGGGAGGGGTGAAATAGGTGAAGAATATAAAGAGGCACAAAATTCCAATTATAATATAAATTATTCATGGGGATAGAAGTGCAACATAGAGAATATAATAACATAATATCTTTGTATGATGGTAGACTGTAACTACACTAGTTGGGGTGAGCATTTAATAATGTAGATAACTGTCAAATTACTATGTTGTATAACTGAAACCAATATAATATTGTATATCAACAATATTTCAATAAAAATATTGAGATGCTGAAATAAAGGCAACATGTGGGAGGGAGAAAATATTTGAAAAACATAAAAACCCAAAACATAAAAGGAACTCATATAAATAAATACTAATACAAATTTTTAAATGGCCAAATGACCTGAATAAATATTTTCCCAAGGAAAACATACAAATGGCCAATGGGTTTATGGAAAGATACTCAACATCACTAATCATCAGGGAAGTACAAATCAAAACCACAATGAGATATATAACACCTGTTAGGATCACCATCATCAAAAATTCAAACGACAAATGTAGGACATTATGTGGAGCAAAGGGAACTTGTGTACGCTGTTGGTGATAATATAAATTGGTGTAGGCATTATGGAAAACAGTAAGGAGGTTACTCAAAAAGCTAAAAGTAGAACTACTATATCTCTATTCTAGGTATTTGTTCAAAGGAAATAAATTCCCTATATTGAAGAGATATGAGTATTCCTATGTTTAGTGCAGCATTATTCACAGTGGCCAAGATATGGAAACAATCTGTGTTCACTGATGGATGAATAGATGAATAAAATGTGTTTTATGTGTGTGTGTGTATATGTATATTATATATATGTATATACACACACATGTATATGCAATGGAATATTATTTAGCCTTAAAAAAGAACAAAAATTTGCCATTTATGGCATTACTAAATCTAGAAGATATTATGCTAAGTTAAATAAGCCAAACACAGAAAGACAAAGACTGTATGATCTCACTTATATGTGGCATCTAAACAAACAACAACAAAAAAAAAACCTGGAACTCACAGAAACAGCAGAGTGGTTGTTACCAGGAGCTGATGTGGGGAAGGGGGAAAAAGATATGTTTCAAAAGGTATACACCTTCAATTATAAGGTGAATACCTCCTGGAGACCTAACATACATCATAGTGACTATAGTTAAAAATTATGTATTGCATACTTGAAAGCAGCTGAGAGAGTAGATCTTAAAAGTTCTCAGCACACATACACACACACACACACAAGTAACGTGTGAGGTGATGGATGCAAGTAACATGTGAGGTGATGGATATGGTACTAACCTTAGTGTGGTAAATATTTTTCAACATATATCAGATCATCACATTATATACTTTCAACCTACACAATGTTATGTCAATTATATCTCAGTAAAACGGGGGAAAAAAGCATGGATCTGTCTGATTAAGGAACAAATGCCACACAGGTAAAAAATAATGCCCCAACATCTAAAAGGTCATGAAAGAACCTATTCATTCACATTTTAAAAAATGACCAGAACATTTAATACCTAAATGCAAAGAAGGATTCAACATGTTCAAGTACATATGCCACTATCATTTTCTCTGACCTGGAATAGTTGTACACACAATTCCAAGAAGACTTCAGTTTTGCATGATTTCACTTATATATGGAATCTATAAATGTCAAGCTCATAGCAATGGAGAGTAGAATGCTAGTTACCAGAGCCTCAGTGGGGGAAATGAGGAGGTGTTTTTCAAAGAATACAAACTTTCAGATATAGGATATGTTTTTAGTTTATTTGTAGTGATTTTTCCACAATGTATGCAAAATACTGATATCAAAATATCATAATGATATCAAATAGACAATGATATAAAGTTATCACACTGTATACCTTAAATATATACAGTTTTTTGTTTGTCTACCATAACTCTCTCAGATTACTTGGTCTGGACTATTCTGTCATGTGGACACTCCAATAGCCTGTGTAAAGGCCTACATGGTGAGAAATTGAGGTTTCCAACCAAAAGCCTGCATGGAAATGAAGCCTGTGAATAACATGGGTAAGCTTAGAAATAGATACTCTAGCTCCAGATGCCAACATCCCACTGACATTTTGACTGAAACCTTATGAGAGATCCTATGCTAAAACTAAGACACTATTAGATTATTGGCCTGTAGAAACTGTGTGAGAAGATAAATGTTTGCTGCTTTCAGCTGCTAGATTTTGAAGTAATTTGTTATGTAGCAATGAGTAGCTAATAGAGAGAGGGGTGTGATTAGTTTTCAGGAGTGGTTCACAGAAGACATGGTGGTTGAAAATTACATTTCTATCCTGTTATAGGGAAGAAGGAAAGGGCTGGTTCTGTGTAGATGATCCACTGTTAAAAGATTATTTAATGAGTCTTCGTATATGCAAAAAGTATCTAAACATTGACTAGGAGTTATCCAAACTAGAAGAGTTGGATTGCTGGACAAAACAAGTGAGAATAACTATTTTTAATTGAATTGGGCAGGGTGAGGGGATAAGGAAAAGGAAGAGGAGCATTAATTGGATAGAGGATATACCTGAGTTCATTGAAATAATCTAGGGACTTTTTAAGAAGAGGGATGATTAATATTCAATTTAAATTTTCTGATTTCAAGAAAATATAACATGGAATAGCAATTCAAGCCATTTTATCTAAATCTTAAGGGCAAGAGGTAAAGCCACAAACTTCCTCCAGCTTGTAGATGATGCCTACCCATTGCTGTAGACACAGATAATGACTAATGTGTTTGTTCTCTGGCCTCTTGTTGTTTGGTCAGTATGTCTCAGCAGTTGGTTCATATATATATAGTTTTGTTAGGAACTCCTTTTTTTCTCTTATCTTTGGCATCAGATTTTTTTATTATTGAAATATAATTGACATGAAATTTCTATTAACTTCAAGTATACATGATAGTGATTTGATATATTTATAGATTACAAAATGATCCCCATGATGTCTAGTTACCATACAAAGTTATTATAATATTATTGACAATATTTCCTATGCTGTACATTAAATCCCCATGGCTTATTTATTTTATAACTGAAAGTTTATTCCTCTTAATCCCCTTCATTTATTTCACGTGCTCCCAACTCCTTCTCCTCTGGTAATCAACAGTTTGTTTCTTGTATCTATGAGTCTGCTTCTGCTTTATTTTGTTTGTTCATTTGCTTTGTTCTTTTGATTCCACATAAACATCATATTACACAGTATTCAGTTTCTCTGTCTGACTTATTTCATTTAGCATAATAATCTCTAGATCCACCCATGTTGCAAATGGCAAGATTTCATTCTTTTTTATGGCCATGGAATATTATATATATATATATATTATATAAACAAACACACACACACATATATATATATATATATATATAACATATTCTTTATCCATTCATCTATGGATGGTTGCTTCCATATCTTGGCCCTTGTAAATAAGACCACAATGACCATAAGGGTGCATATATCTATTCAAATTGGTGTTTTTGTTCTCTTTGGATAAATACCCAGAAGCAGAATTGCTGAGCCATTTAGTATCTCTATTTATAATTTTTTGAGGAGACTTTGTACTGTTTTTCATAGTGGCTGCACCATTTTACATTCCCACCAATAGCATACAGGGTTCTCTTTTCTTTACATCCTTGTCAACACTTATGCTTTGTCTTTTTGATAATAGCCGATCTGACAGGTGTGAGACAGTATATCATTGTGCTTTTGATTTGCATTTCCCTGATATTATTGATGTTAAGCATCTTTTCATGTGCCTGCTGGTCATTTTTATATTTTGAAAAATATGTATTCAAGTCTTCTGCTCATTTTTAAATTGGGTTGTTTATTTTTTGATATTGAGTTGTGTGAATTATTTATTTAGGATATTAACCCCTTATCAGATGTATGATTTTCAAATATCTCCTCCCATTCAGTAAGGTAGCCTTTTTATATTGCTGATGTCTTCCTCCACTGTGCAAAATATTTTTGGTTTAATATAATCTCACTTTTTTACTTTAACTATTTTTGCCCTTGCCTGAGGAGACTGGTCCAAAAATTATTGCTAAGACTGATGTGAAAGAGCTTGCTACCTATGTTTTCCTCTAGAAATATTATAGTTTAAAGTCTTATATTCAGTTCTTTAACCAATTTTTAAATTTTTTGTATATGGTATAAGACAGTGGTCCACTTTCATTCTTTTGCATGTAACTGTCCAGTTTTCCCAGCACCATTTATTTGAGAAGACTGTATTTTCTCCATTACATATTCTTGCCTTTCATATAATAGATCAGTTGACCATATATGCATGAGTTTACTTCTGGGTTCTGTATTCTATTCCATTAATCTATGTGTCTGCTCTCATGCCAGTACCATAACATAGTTGGAATAAGGGAGCATGTCACCTCCAGATTTTTTTTCTCAAGATTTGTTGGCTATTTGAGGTCTTTTGTGGTTCCACACAAATTTTAGGATTCTTCATTTTAGTTTTGTAAAAAAATGCCTTTGGTATTTTAATAGGGACTATATTGAATCTGTAGATTGCTTGGGTAGTAGTAACATTTTAACAATATCAAATATTCCAAACTATAAACATGGTATGTCTTTCCATTTATTAGTGTTGTCTTTAATTTCTTTCACCAGTGTCATAGTTTTCACTGTACTGTTCTTTTACCTCCTTGGTTAAATTTATTATCAGGTATTTTATTCTTTTTGATGCAACTGTAAATGGGATTGCTTTATTTTTCTGAAAGCTCATTACTAGTGTATAGAAACACAACTTATTTCTGTATCTTAATTTTATATCCTGTGACTTTATTGAATTCCTTTATGAATTTTAATAGTGTTTGGGTGGAGTCTTTAGGGTTTTCTATTTATACTAATGTCATCTGCAAATAGTAACAGTTTTACTTCTTTGTTTCCAGTTTGAATGTCTTTTATTTCTTTTACTTGACTAATTGGTGTAGCCAGACTTCCAATACCATATAGCATAAAAATGGTGGCAGTGGGCATCCTTATCTTATGCCTGATACTAGAGGAAGTTTTCAGCTTTTCACCATTGAGCATGATGTTAGCTGTGAGTTTGTCATATGTGGCCTCTATTATGTTGAGATATGTTCCTTCTATACTCACTTTGATAACAGCTCTTATCACAAATGATGCTGAATTTCTTTTAACATGCACATGAAACATTCTCCAGGGAAGATCATATATTAGGCCACAAAACATGTCTCAATAAATTCAAGTAGATTGAAATCATATCAAGTATCTTTTCTGACCACAGAACCATGAAACCAGAAATTAACTACAGGAAGAAAACTGTAAGAAACACAAAGACATGGAGACTAAATAACATGTTACTAAACAACCAGTGTCAATAAGGTAATCAATGAGGAAAATTTAAAAATACTTAGAAATAAATAAAAATGGAAACACATGCTCCAAAATCTATGGCACACATTAAAATCAATTTTTGTAGGGAAATTCAAAGCAATACAGGCTTACCTCAAGATACAATAAAAATCCCAAATAATAAATCCTACTTTACACCTAAATGAATTATTAAAACAGGAAAAATGAAGCCCAGACTTAGTATAAGGAAGGAAATAATAAAGTCATAGTGGAAGTAAATGAAATAGAGACTAACAAAACAATAGAAAACATGAATGAAACTAAAAGCTGCTTCTTTGAAAAGATAAAATTGATAAACATTTAGGTAGAGTGTTCAAGAAAAGAGAATGGGTTCAAATAAATAAAATAAGAAACAAGAGAAATTACAACTAGCACCTCAGATATACAAATTATTGTAAGAGATTACTATGAGTGATTGTATGCCAACAAATTGGAAAACATAGAAGAAATGGGTAAATTCCTAGAAACACAACCTTCCAAGAATAAATCAAAAATAAACAGAAAATCTGAATAAACTGATTGCAAGTAATGAAGTTGAATCAGTATTTAATAAATGCCTAAAACCCAAATTCCAGGACCAGTTTCACAGGTGAATTCTACCAAATATTTAAAGATTAGTTAATACCTATCCTCAAATTATTCCAAAAAAATTGAAGAGGAAGGAATGCTTCCAAACTTATTTTATGAGGAGAGCATTACCCTGATATCAAATCCAGAAAAAAAAAGACACAACATAAAAAGAAACTATATCCAATAGTTTACTGATGAGCATATCTGCCAAAATTCTCAACAAAATACTAGGAAAACAAATTCAACAATACATTAAGAAGATCATACACCATAATCAAGTGGGATTTATTCTAGAGATTAAATGATGGCTCAACATCCACAAATCAATGAACATGATGCACCACATTAATAAAACTAAGGATAAAAATCATATGATCATCATAATAGATACAGAAAAAGTAGCTGGGTTTTTGTTTATTTGTTTGTTTACCCTAGGCCAAACAGAGCATCATGTATAATTAGAAAACTAATTAATGTTTGACAATATTCTTCTCTTGCAGACTATGGAAGCATCCATATACCCATCCTTTTAAGCAGTTATTGAATACCTTCTACATTCCATGTATTAGATATGGCATACTTATCACACATTTGGTTACGGCTTTATGCTTCTTCTACTGAAACAAATATTTGTTTTTTCAATGATGATTAATTCGATTAGACCTCCCACTTACCTGTATTCAGTATGAAATTCTAGCATAGTATGATGAGTTTTACTAAACTTGCTTCTAAAGTTTTACTTCACCATTCTTATAGCAATTCACCAAAGATAACCCTCAAACAAAATATAGTAAAATCTTGTCATTTTTCTCCACTTATTTGAAATGTGTTTTTTTTCCTGTAACTAAAGAAGATATAGTGATGTTTGGTAAATTATGTGAACACCACAAATCTGGGAGCACCAACATTCATATTCAATAGAACCAGAGTGCACCCATAAAGATCTCAGCAGTTTGGAGTAATGGCTAGTTCTAACAAAATAAATTGTTTGAGGTACATGTAAATATCTTACATGGGCTCCCATAATCATCCATACAAAATGTGGGAGATGTGAATTAAAAGCAGCACATATGAGAAAAAGTAATGGGGGCAAAGGGATTTGTTTAATTATATTAGTCCATGTCAAAAGTAATGCAAATGTGCTGTGATTTTAAACTGAAGTATAGTGTACCGCTCTTGGATCTATATTTTAAGAGGGATAAAGGACCAACTAGAGCATTGTAGAGGTAGTTAACAATTTGGGAATGTGCTATAGTCCAGAGCCTAGGAGTAAAGAATGGTTAAAGGTAGAAGTATGTTAAAAGAATACTTAAGGAGACATTCCTTGTGTTTTCAGACACTAGGAGGACTTTCATGCCTGAGCAGAGGTATAGAAGATGGAATTTATTGAGCATATTAGAGAAACAGTTAAAAAGTCTAAATTGCCCAAAGAATGCGGTACAGAAAAGGACTAGTTGGAAATCTGCTACAAAAGGTTTTTTGGTACCAGATTATCGGGGTCTTTAAAAGACTGACCAAAGTGTTTGGATATTAATCATAGTGATGGTGAGAATCCATTTACATTTTTTATTTTCTTGTTTTTTGGCAAGATAACATGCATATAGTAATAAATGTAAACATTAAAAATAAAATCTATAGCAAATCCCCTTAGACTTCCAGTTTCCTTTCCATACTTATACAATAATATATTTAATGTCACCTCTTATGTAAAATATAAATGGTCGCATACTCTGTGCTATGCTATGCACATTATTGTTATTTTACTTACCGTATCTTGAAGATTGTTCCACATCAGTACATATAAAATTGCTTCCTTCATCTTCATGGTTACATTGTATTTTATTGCTATGGATATACCAATAATTTATTTAACTAGTAGTAGGGTGCCCTTGAAGGGTTTTCAATGCAGATGCAACATGATTAGGCCTGTTTTTAAGTTTTCTCTGGCTATTAGGATTGGAGCATTGAGACACTGGAGTAGAGAAGTGTATGAAAACAATCAATGAGAAAATATATGTGGAAGCGTAAAGCTGTAAAGAACTATATAAATCTGAGTTAAAATACTAACACATGTCAGAGTTAATAAGAGGCTCAAGCTCAGGATTTCTGACTCCAAATCTTTGTCCTCCTTTCCACATCTTGTTTTTTGGGCAATCCTACCCAACTTTGCTATTTTTACTTGTGGTAATACTGACAGTAAAGACTCAGACTATTTTGCCATTTTCTGAGGGCTTTGTATTCAGAATATTTGGATCCTCTTAATGCCCCAGTGATGCGGGCCTCAGCTCTGATTTATAGTTTCTTAAATGAGAGTTGAATCTGGAAGATAAAATCAGTTCACTGAAGGAGAACAAAAAAGCAGAAACTTGAGAAACAGGCACCATCATGGGGCTTAGCAGGAGGAAGTGGAAAACAATAAAGCTAAAAGAGCTAGAAATACAATAGTCCAAAAGGCAGCAGGAAAAACAAAGAAATGTGTCGGGTAATCATGGCCATGTACTCTTGTATGTAGCAATAGTTTACAAAGTACTTTCCATTTGAACCTCAAATTCACCCTCAAAAACAGACTCCCTGTTTACGTTACATTTTGTAACAAAATAGGCAAAGAGATTAGGGAAAGGTGGGAAAGGTGCTAGAAAATTTTTATAATGTTTCTGTCATGTTATAGCACTTAAGTGCTTTATAAGCATAAGCTCTTTGAATCACCTCTAGATATCATACTCTTATTTTACATATAGGGAGACTGAAACTCACTGTGATTAAGTGACCTGCCTAAGGTCACACTGTTGACAAGTGGCAGAACTGGGAGTCTGACCCCTATCTTCCTGATTATAGGGCCCTACTCTTTTTCCATTGTACCATAATACCCTTATCTGAAGTACTGAAAAGGGTTGTCATAGAAAGTAAAAACGCATCTAGATTGCTTACAGAAGTCCAAACTCATTCCGTCTTGGAAAGAAAAAATAATATGCCAAAGGCACAGGAAGAATGAGATGTTCAAAAGGCTAGCATGGACCACAGGTTGAATTAGACTTTGAATTTTGCTATTTTGGAGTGCTAGAGTACATCACATGGCTTGGTAAGTAGGTTGCATGACTGGAGGGGACGCACAGATCTAATCACACCGGTTGAGAGGAGAAACTCAAAGAGTGTTCTAGACAGCTTGAGGGCTGGGACTGCAACTTCTTTAGCTTCACCCTCTTCAAAGTTCATAATGAAGTGCCTGCCACATAGTAAGTGCTTAATGTATGTTTTTTAATCATGTCAAATATTTTGGTTTAGCAGGAGAGTGCTTTTTCTTTCCAGACATCCCTTATTTATTAATCTTAAGGGAGACAGTCTTTCTCAACATTGTCTCAATTCATATAATCTACATAAAGTTCCTCCTTTCCTTGTTCTAGTAAAATCAAATAAACATCTGTGCCACATATAGTTTGCAACTGGCACTACACTGGCTGTAAAAAAAACTGTATAGCCAGCTTTACCACTGTAAAGAGCCACGTCCAGAGCCACGGTAGTTTCAGCCAGCTAGAATGGAGCTTCCTAACCAGCCCTAAGTGTCTTGGAAATGCTTTAGGCACAAGCTTTGTTCGAAACTCAGACCATATTGATTTCTGCTGCAGAAAACGGGGGTGTGTTGTGGGGACTTTATGTAGGAATGAGCTCAACTACTTGCACCCAGATCATGCGGATATTCTGGGGAAGTCATGGGTGTCTCTTTCTCACTTCAGAGCACCAGATAAAACAGGAATGGAGTCTTGAGTTGTATGGCAGGGGAGATTCCACCTGTCTCAGTTAGACTATTGTCAGGCCATGAGGTGGGGGTACGGTGACCTCTAGAAGACTTTTCTGGGGTTCTTTTTAATAAATTCTTATTGAATGAGCTGGCCATTTGCAAGGCATTGTGCTAGTCACTGTGGCAGGGAAGTAGGGATGAAAAAGACACTGGAGCTCACACCAGGAAGTAAATAATCGAAAGTCAAATTCTGGCTGAGTTTTGGAAGAGGGGTGGTGAAGGATGGCTTAAAGGTGTCCTGTAGAAAGTGGCTTTTGATCTGGGTCTTGAAGGATGAATTAGTATTCAGAGATTTGGGGAAATAACTTCAAGAAAGGGTAGAACAGTCACTGATATGAAATTGGGTGTAATTCATTCAAGATGGTAATGGTAAATAGAAAACGGTCAGTTTCAGAAGGCTGGTCAAGTTGTAACTGCCACATTTGATCAGACCACCCTTGGCCATAGGTGAAATTCTAAGAGAACTCTGTTTTCCAAACCAAATGAACAAAAACTGTACAATCATGCTAAGAAGCCTAGAAAGGCAGAGACTGTCTGATACAGCTTCTTCATTTGTCAGGTATAAAAACTGAGGTCCCACTGCAACTCTGAAGTAGAGGGAACATTAGAACCCAAATCTTGTGAATACACTTTCAGACTTGGGGAGTCTATGAATGAAAAATTTGTAATTATCTTGTTAGGTATTACTTATTGAAATCATGTAGCAGAGTGATTTGCATGTGGTAGTTACTAAGTAGACAGGTGATGTAGCACATCAATTAAGAGCACAGATTCTAAGTCGACCTACTCGGATTTGAATCGAGGCTCTGCTACTTTATATCTGTGTGACTCTAGGCACTTGCTGTACCTCAGTTTGAAGGTTGTCGTGACGATTCAATTATTTAATATCTGCAAGGTACTTAGAAAAGTACCTGACATATAAAAATACTATGTAAATAACTGATAAATAAACACATTTCTGTACGTTCCTATTCCATTTTCACTATTGCTACCACTCAGTGGATGAATTTAGAGGGAAGTCACAGAGTAGTTCTAACTCACCTCTGTTTCCAAGGACTATGCTTTGATTCCCCCTCTGCTCCTAAATACAGAAACACCGAACCTCAGGGTAATGGAGCTGGAGGGGCCCTAAAAAACCCTTTCATGCTGTTTTTGGTACAGAGAGAGGAAGGGTGGTATTATATAGGCTTAAGATAATTCACTTGGTTCTAAAATGTCCAACATTCATATTCCACTTGTTCTGTGTTCTGTGTTACCTCTTTGTGCCTTGGTTTCCTCATTTATAAAAAGGATAAAATAGTCCTTGTCATTGTTGTGTGGTGAAGATTAAATGGTAGAATGTATATAATACAGCACTTAGTTTATGTCTCCCATATCAAAAGTGCTTTCTTTTTTAACTGATATTATACTCAAGGTTATAACAGTGACTTGGCTACAGAGCTGACTCTCACAACATGTCTTTTAAATACTGGCACTTATGTATCCTGAGCAATGCCCCAGGGCACATACCCATAATTTCTTTTTGGTGACTCATTCCCCAATTTGTTGGAGGTGGGGAGGGCTTTCTTAGTATTCAGTTAGATGACTTTGGTGATGGTCTGGCTCTGAAAAAATCCAGGAAGTGGGATTCCCAATCTACCTATTAGGCCTCAACCACTAATAACCTCCATTTCCAAAGTGTTATACTGCTTACAAAGTCTCTTTATCTCCAGTATCTCATCTGGATTTGAAAAACTGGGCTGTGGGATGGTAAGAGATAGGTGCTTCTATTTTACAAATCAGAAATCGAAGCTCAGAGAAGTTAAGTGATTTGCCAAGATCACAGAGCATGTTAGTAGCAGAAATAACTCTCAAAATCAGATCTTCTTACTCCAGTTCAGTTTCTTTCCACTTCAGGACCCTACCTAAATCTCTCAGTTTTATGTGAAGGCTTAATTTTGTCCCTTAGCCTGTCAAGTGTTCCAGGTAATGTGTGTGTGCATAGGGTAGGGGAGTGGAGTTTGGTAGATAGAGGTATCAGAAACCTGGTCCTGACTTGGAAGAAAAGAGGCTTTAAACTGCTATCTAGACCAGAATCAAACCTGAAAAAGTTACCTTCTTTTATTTCTATTTTGTGAAGAGGAAATGGGTATGGGATAAAGAGAGCAGTGTGGAATGTGGGATGTGGCTCTATAAACTGGAAGATCCAGGGTGTGAAATAGGCCTCAAACAGGCCAAATCTTAGAGCAGATACAACAGATCCCACACCCTTGGAGAGGTCTTTGGATGGATGTTTGGGATTTTTGGTAAAGCTCAGTGAAAACTTCATCCCCTCTCTCAGCCTCTGCTTTCCTGGCTCTACATTTGGCAAGCTCATACTATATTATTTTCTCGAAGTTACTGGGTTAATACTACAGGTTCAGGTGTCCTGGCCTGGAAAAGTGATGAAGATGCACTGGTGCTTCTACACAATTAAGGCACTTAGGCAGAATAAGGACAAAAGGAAGGCCCTGCACATCTTTTAGAAAGAGGCACCAAAGCAGAAAACAAGTCATGTCTTCCTTCTCCCACCCTCTGCTTGACACCCTATGACAACTGGGGCCTGTCTCTAGCAGATCAGGCCAAAAAAGAATGGCACATTGAGGGATGGTTCCTCTGGAACAAGCTGACTCTTGTAAAAACCCAGCTTTTGCTTCCTAGGAGGAGGCTTCTGAGTAGACTAGGGAATTCTGACTTGGCAGTCTGCTTTGCTTCTGGCCCTGAACATGCCTCTAAAACTCCATGAACAGGAAGAAAAAAAGCTGTGCCGGGTTTTGCTTGAGGCCAGGCATAGAATTCAGGAAGTTCCCAGTTTTTTGAGATTATCATACAGAACAAAGCAAACCCTGCACGACACATTTAGTAGCTCCACAATAATTACTGATGTATGACAAGTACACAAGGACAGAACTCAGCTGGTATTTTAACTAAAGCGCTAAAGTTTTCCTTGTATCTTGGCCATCCTTAGGCTCAGTCTACAGGCTCATTTATAAACCTACTAAGGGTTTGCTCAAATCTTTCTGACATTCTCCCTGCAATGGTGGGTCAACAGCAGGAATGATATCCCACTGAGGCTGATTAGGAAGGTTTCACTTGTTTTAAATTCCCTGAATTCCTGGCTTTTTTTTTTTTCTTGGCTAAATGGATATGACTCTTGTGAATAAATCACATTGGATCAAATTCCTCAGAAGGATATCTACATTGTTGGCTTCTATTAAATTATGTGAAATGAGTTCTGATTGATCATGATTCTGACATTAAGCCCCAGTGTCATCCAGGTCTAGAGTGATAGTCATTGAAGTTTTGGTCCCCTGATCCTAGAACAGAAAGCATATGGTCTACCTTGAGGAGCATAAGTAAGGAACAGGCTTAAATGTCCACATTACCCAGTTCAGTCAGCCTCCATTCTCATTAAAAAGTACACATGACTTGCTCCCAGTAGTGACCAGAAAATAATTTTGTGGAAGGGGAGGTCTTTACATGGAAAGAGACAGCGATTGCAGCGCCTCAGACACTGTCTTCTGAGGAATTGGTTTTGTTTTATTTATTTATTTATTATTTCATTTTATTCATCCTGAGCTTTTATGAGCTTAAACCTGGGAGATGCCGATTTTTATCCTTTAGAAAGATAGTTTTGTTTTGACAAGGGAAAAGGAATGCAGGGGGTGTGGTACGGAAACCCATCAAGAGAGAAATGGACAATCAAGAGCTGGGAATATATTCTTTGTTTATCTTTTTTTTTTAGATGAAGTCATTGAAGATCAAGGAGATGGAAGAGGTCCTTTAGATGAAACCTGTGTATTGCTTATGTACAGCTGATCTGTTCTGGCTAGTCCCTTTGAACTCTAGGCTTTGTCAGCCAATTGGTGGCATACAAAAATTAAGTAAAAAATCTGTTCTCACCACTTTTTTGTCCGCCTCTTGAGGATCAAAGTCTTGGACAACACCAGAATTTTGGTTGTTCCAGGCATGAGTTGTGTCACACAAGACAGGAGACCAGGAAGCTCACATGATTGCTCTGAATCATTATGCATCTCATTCATCTTTACATTCCAAGTGCTTAGAATAGTCCCTGGCATATAGTAGGTGCTCAGAAAATGTTTACTGAGTAAACAAATTCTTAAGTAAACATTTCTCAGTACTGCCCTGTTAATTATAAAATATTCATCTTTTCTTAGTATAACATCTCACCTCCCACCTCAACCTGTCATGTACCAGATTCTTCCAAAAAGTGGACTCACTGACAGGGATGGAGGAAAACTTGATTGGGCCATAATGAAGTCCAACTCAGAATAATTCAGATAGTTAATTAGATTGTTTGCAGAGTCCAAATTTACTGCTAGTAAAAAAAAAAGCCTATAATTTCTAATTTAATTTCCACTTGCTTTGTTCTTTCTTAAATAGGAGGAAAATACCCTCAGATATAAACCAGTCTTGAAATTTTGCCTATGTAGTCCACATTCCCCAGATTTCCTGTCCAAAGTTTCATGACCCAGGCTTGGACTTATTTCCATTCTCTAGCCAAGTCTAACAGGTATCCAAAGCATTCTGTAAAGAGTTGATTGCATAGAATGATAAAGTGTCAAAGCTAAAAAGGACCTTAGAAATGACAAAGTCCAGTATCTTCCTTTTAGAGGTAGGGCACTGTGACCCAAAGAACGGAAGATATTGGAAACTTGGTGTGTTGACTTCCAGGCTAGTGTTCTTTGCATAACACCACATAATTTTCTGATTTTGATGTGTTGGTAGATTCTACCTAGGACTCCTACAACCACCCCCGCAAGGTTATAGAATGCAATTCTCTGGATTGGAAATACCACTTGGATAGGGAAAAAAGATCTTTTGCCACTTTTGAGAAATACATCAGCTGAAAATTGTAGGTTTATTTTGGCCCAGAATATGCTGCTGGTGTGCTCCCACAAAAGGGCCAGAACCCTTAGGCTCTATCTCCCTCCCCAATTCATCTGAGCCATTTGTACTGAGGCGTGTTTGCACATCATCCTTTCCCACACATTTTGTTGGAACAGAGGCCACAGGTCAAGTACATGTTAACAAAGCTATGCAAAATATCTAGGGCTCACAGGTTCTGGACTTAGAGAAAATGAGGCCAGACTGAAAAGAAACCAGGCTATGGGGGAAGAGGAATTGTAATTACAGTTGAAGAAATGCATTATAGCAATTAAGAAGAGCACTAGGCTTCCAAGAGTTACATTTCTAATCTTTTGTCTCTGCTGGGTGTCTCTAGTGAAATCACTTAACCTCTCTGACCTTGGCTTTTTCATATGTAAAATGGGGATTATTAGACCAGGTTCAACTATTTAAATGGATCTATGAAAGTTTTTGAAAATGATAGTATTAAGCAAAAGCTCTTTGTGACCAGACCTGGACTTTTTCAATTCCTTGCATCAAGTAACTCTAGTAGAGGATATAACTGCTTTTATTCAGATACATGTAGGAAAGGAAAACATGGAATGGTTGAAGAGTGATTGTAGGCTTCCTTTAAACTTAAAAATAGTCTGAAAAACAGTGGTTTTAAAACACACTGGTTTTCAGATTGGCTCATCAGTATCACCAGGGAAGTGTTTTAAAATATTATTCAGCCATAAGAAGAAAACAAATCCTATCATTTGCATTTTCTTCTTTGGCCTGGTTTGTTGTAATGTCCTAGATGGCATGGACCCTATATGTTTATTTAACTCATTCTGCCCAGAAATGTGGGTTGAGGTCAGGGAGAGCTGTGAAAAGTAGTTTAACAACTGTTTTGTGATTGTTTTAACAGAAGCAGAGACCTTTAGGTTAAGGACAGTTTATCACAAGGCTATAGGAGGCCTGACAGAGAAGTGAACCTAAGTAGCTAAGAGGAACTCAAAAACTGGAGTTCATAAATGGACCTTCATTAATGTGATTTGGTTACCCTCTACGTCTTTCATTTCCTTTACCAACTAAGTCCCTCATAAATTTAGCTTGAACACAGCATACTGTAACCTTTCCTGCTCCAATTCAACTTGGTGGCTTTCAGTTTTAGCTGCTAGTTAGTCAGTTCTTTTAATATTACTAGTTCAAGTACAAGAGTTGCAGAGAGAATCTGACTGGCCCATTTCATCTTTTTGTGACAAGCCAAACAGGTCATAAGTTCCAGGACAGGCTAAAGATTGGCTTTGCTTGGGTCAGATTCAGTCTAGATGGGGTCATTTGTTATAAAATGTGACAGCCTAAGCTTTAGGAATAGTTTCTCCTGAAAAGAGATATGGTTTAGGAAGGGACTATAACATAAGACCAGTATAACATTACGCTCTGGGTTTGAACAAGTGAGCAGATATTGGCAGGAACTTGGCAGTGGATATGTATAGATATTTTAGATAATTCCATGACATCTCTGCTTTAGATGGTAGAGTAGACAACAATTCTCTGGTAAATAGAAAGACTATTTTCTGTATATAGTATAGCCATCCATTCTCTGGATTTTGGGTCTCAACCAGTGGAAAATCACAAAAAGAATGTCTACATAATGGAATCTGATTTCCTGTCTACACTGCCTGATGACCCACAATGTTCAAGACAATTCACTTCCATTATCTTCTGTGAACTTCAAAACAGCCCTGTGAGAGGAATGAATCCTTCCCTTTATAGGTGAAGAAGCTGAGGTAAGAAAAGAAGCATGTCACAGCTAGGAGGTAGTAGTCAAACCTAGTCTGTTTATCGTTGTATTCCATACTCCCACCATTGTACTCAAGCTTTGGTCTTCCTCATTATAAAGCCAAGAAGCTGCAATGAAGTGGCCACTTCACATTTTGCAGATGGAGAATGTAAAGCCTAACAAACTACCTGGACTAAGTCTGTATTGATGAATTGAGATAGAAAATTGGGTTCATTTTCAGGAAAATTCAAGTTTAGTTCCTACTTTCACTGGATTTTTCCTAAGCTGCATCAGAATCCCCTGGAGGACTTGTTAAACACATATTACTGGGCCATGCCCTCAAGGTTCTGATTCAGTAGGTCTAGGATAGGTATAAGAAATTAGGATTTTGATCAAGTTCACAGGTAATGCTGCTGGCTCAGGGGGCCACACTTTGATAACTACTGTTATAGACAAAATATTTGTTTAAGGATTGGCTTATGGCATCAACCTTTCAGTTCACTAAGAGAAAGCACTTAAATAAACCTGGATATCTGAGGTCTGAGGCAGTCCCTGTGAAAGTTAGCTGATACTATACTCTACCTTCATCTCCTCCATAGGCCCTAGAAAAGACAGTGATAAGGGCATAGACCTTGGAGTAAACTGATTTGATACATCTTCCTTTCTATGTGACCTCAGTAAAGTCATATGGTCTCTCTGAGCCTTAGTTTCTTCATTTCTAAAATGGGGATAGTGAAGCAGCTTCATACAACTGTTGTGAAACCCATGTAATCTGACATATGCAAAAGTGTTTTGAAAACTAGAAGGATTTGCATCAATGCAAAAACATTTTACAAAAGAGAAGCAAAATTCCTCTGGATCACCCATCCTTGGCATTTTAAGATCCCTTGAGTTCCTGGTCTTTGTTGCACAATTTTGAGGTGGGTAGATCTGCAACTGGCTATGGAGGAGTCAACCTGGACTCTACGTGTGTTTATTCACTCCTGTTGATAATGGCTAAAATTCAATTCTCCCAGGTTCTTAGTGCTGGGTGTTTCTAGTCTGATGCCTTCAAAAGCCAAGCTATTGTAATTTTCAGAGCCTGAGAAACGCAGATGGTTCTGGCATTTTTACCACCCAGTCTTCACCTTTAGAAGACCTTGTATTTGAAGGGACTTAGTACTTCCTTAAGAGGTAGGCAGCAGATACAGCTTTTTAGAAAGGTGCCAAATAGTTCTTTGTTAATGGTGGACTGGAGAGGCTACCAAACTGGGGATCAGGAAAGCTTGATCATATACCATGTTCTGTAGCTGACTCAATTTGTAACCTTGTATAAATCTGTCTTGTTCTCTAGGCCTCAATATTTTGTCTGTAACAACAGATACTCAGATTCATTGGTCTTAAAGAGCCTTTCAAGATATGAATTCTAGGATCATCAAGACAGAAAACCTTGCTACTAGCCTTGTGTATATATCTGGGCTCACTATGTGATTTTAAGACATAACTATTCATCTCTGAGCCTTAGTTTAATCATCTATAACATTCATAATAATTATAAACCATGTCTTCACTCCCAATGTTTGTGTCAAGAATCAAATATAGTATTCAAAATTTATTTGGATATCTTATAAGTGATTAACATCCAGAATATGTAAAGAACTACTACAACTCAACAACAAAAAGATGAAAAATGAGCAAAGAATTTGAATAGAAATTTCCCCAAAGATATGCAAATGGCTAATAAACACATGAAAAAATGTCTGACATCACTAATTATTAGGAAAATGCTAAATCAAAATCATAATGAGATACCAACTCACTACCATTAAGATGGCAACTATAAAAAGTCAGGAAGTAACAAGGGTTGGCAATAATGTGTATTGAAACATTATGTACCTTGAAACCCTTATGTACTGTTGGTGGACTTGTCAAATTGTGTGATCACTATGTAAAACAGTATGGAAGTTCTTCGAAAAGTAAAATAAGAATTACAATATGATCCAACAATTCAACTTCTAGATATATACCTGAAAGATTTGAAAGCAGGGTGTTAAGGAGATATTTGTATTCCCATGTTCATATTCACAACAGCCAAAAGCTGAGAACAATTCAAGCATTCATTGATGGTTGGTGGATGAATGGATAAACCAAATGTGATATATACATACATTGAAATATTATTCAGTCTTAAAAAGGGAGGAAATTTTGACATATGCTATAGCATGGAGTAACATTGAGGGTATTTTGCTAAGTGAAATAAGTAGAAAATATACTGTTTTATTCCACTTATATAGGGTACCTAAAGTAGTCAAATTCATGAAGGCAGTAAGTGAAATAGAAGTTACCAGGACTAAGGGATGAGGGAATAGGGAGTTATTGCTTAAGGTTACAGAGTTTCAGTTTTATAAGAGGAAGAGTTCTGGAGCTGGTGATGGCTGCAAAACAATGTGAATGTACTTAGTATCATTTAAATAAATACTTAAAATGGTTAGGATGGTAAGTTTTGTGTTATGTGCATTTTACTACAAGTAAAATAAAAAACAAATTTCCTTCAAAATATAAATGTTCTCTATAAATTTGGGAATATGCAAGGGAGCAGTTCAAGGTGGTGATGTAAGATCGAAACCTAACCTTCTCCCATAGGCATAGCAAATTTATAACTACATATGCAAAAATGTCCTCTGAAAAAGTCCTGTAAACTGGATGAACGAAGCCTCTACAGAAAAGGACAAAAGGACAGTATTAAAACAGATAGGAGGAGCAGAGGCACTCTCTTTCAAAAGAAAAAAAAAACAGGCCCAGAAATCCATAATCAGGAGGGATCTGAAAAATACAAAACTTTTTCCAGAAGAGCAAGGTGCCTATGGTCAACATCACGTACCCCAAACCCTAGATCCTTCAGAGGACAGATGAACCCCCAAAATGCCTGTCTTAGAAAACCAACTGGGGTTACATCCAGGGTAATCTAGAACTGTAGGGAATAGAGAAACCTCTCTTAAAGGGCTTGTGCACAGGCTCACTCACCCTGGTATCCAGCACTAACACACAAATTTGAAAAGGATCTAGATCATATAGGAAGGAGACCCATTTACTAATTTTAATTGGAGTGGCAGGACCTTGTTGGCACTCTGTCCATGGTTGGACACTTGCAGGCACAAATTTTCGGATCTCATTCTAACTTGCTAATACTGGAGCTGGTGAGTGCCATTTAGAAACTCTCCTTCCAAACTTAAGACTGCAGGACATGTCCCAGTGAAGGCCCTACCCACTCTTGCACCCAAAGACATGTATCATGGACAAGAGCTACACTCACCCCCATGCTGCAGCTACATACCACAGCCAGGCCAGACAAAAGCCCCACTCACCTGTGCATGAGAGCTGTGGCCCCACCACAGAGTACAGGTGCACATAGCTCACATAGCAAATGCCCCTTGATGTGACTGGCTTCAGCGGCCTAGGTTACAGCAGTTCTGAGCACCATAATCTGCTAAATAAGTCCACTCTTATAAGACTTAGAAGAGGCATCTGATTTTCCTAATATACAGAAATAAAACAGAAAGTCAGGAAAAAATAGGACATGGAAGGATATATTCTAAATGAAAGAACAAGACAAAACCTCAGAAAAAGGTCTTAATGAAACGGAGATAAGAAATTCACTTTATAAAGACTTCAAAGTAATGGTCAGAAGGATGCCTACTTAACTTGGGAGAAGAATGGATGAACATATTGAGAACAGATATAAAGAGTATAATAAACTACCAAACAGAAGTTACAGAGCTGAAACTACAATAGCTGAACTGAAAAATACACTACAGTGGTTCAACAGCAGACTAGAGGAAGAACAAGAGTAGATCAGTGATCTGGAAGACAAAACAGTGGAACTTACCCAGACAGAGAAACAAAAAGAAAAAAAAAAGTGAAGATAACTTAGGGATGTCTGTGACAACATCTAATTTAAAAAAGCATGTTATAGGGGTCCCAAAAGAAGAAGAAGAGAGACAGAATATGTCAGAGACCTTATTTGAAGAAAGAATGGCTAACACTGGGAAAGGAAAAAGACATCCTGGTCTAGGAACCACAGAGTGTACCAAAAAGATGAACCCAAGGAGATCCACTCTAAGAAACATTAAATTAAAACAGAAAAGTCAGAAATCTTAAAAATAACAAGATAAAAACTTGTTATGTACAAGGGAAACTGCATAAGACTTTTAGCAGACTTTTTTTTTGCAAAAACTTTGTAGGCCAAAATGAAGTGGCATGACAAAGTATTGAAAGAAAAAAAATTTCCAGCAAAGAATTGTCTACCCAGCAAAGTTATCATTCAGAATCAGTGGGGAGGGAAAGCGTTTTCTAAGTAAGCAAATGCTAAAGGAGTTCATCACCACTAAACTAGCCATAGCAGAAATGTTAAAGGGATTCTTTAAAGCTGAAAAGAAATGGCACAAATTAATAATGAAAAAATATACAAAAGTAAAAGATGAATATATAGTAAAGGTAGTGAATCAATCTCTTGTAAAGGAAATGTCGATGTTAAAAGACAAAAGTAGTAAGATTAACTAAAACTGCCATAATTAGCAAAAGGATCCATAAAGTATAAAGATATAAAATGTAACATCAAAAATATAAAACAGATGAGGGAGTAAAAATGTACTTTTGATATGTGTTCAAATTTAACTTCCGGTCAACTTAAAACCAACTTCTATATACATAGGATGCTATATGCAAACCTCATGTCAATCACAACAAAAACTTCCAGTAAAATCACAAAAAAATTGAGAAAGAAATCTAAACATAACATTAAAGAAAGCTATTAGACCACAAAGGAAAAGAGAAATAGAAGAAAATAGCATAAAAGGACTACAAAAGAATCCAGAAAACAATGGACAAAATGGCAAAAGTATATACCTATAATAATTCATTTAAATGTAAATTGCCTAAATGCTCCAATCAAAAGCCAGAGTTTTGGATTAAAAAAAAACAGATTGAATGCATAAAAAAAGACTCACCTATATGCTATTTCTAAGAGACACACACAAACTGAAAGTGAAGGAATGGAGAAAGATATTCCATGGAAATGGAAATGAAAAGAAAGATGGTGTGGCTATACTCATATGAGACAAAACAGATTTTGAAACAAAGACTGTAATAAAAGAGGAAAATCAGTACATAAAGACAAAGAAGTCCATCTAGCAAAAAGCTATGCCATTTATAAATATATATGCACCCAACAGATGAGCACAAAAATGTATGAAGCAAATATTAAGAGAACTAAAGGGAGAAAATTGATAGCAATACAATAATACTAAGGGACTTCAACACTTCAGTTATATAATTGGATAGATCATCCAGACAGAATATCAGTAAAGAAACATCAGACTTAAATGTCACATTAGACAGGCTGGACTTAATAGAATTTACAGAACATTCCATCCAAAAACAACAGATACATATTATTAACAAATGTAAATGGAACATTCTCCAGGATAGAACATGTTATACCATAAAACAGGTCTCAATAAATTCAAGGAGATTCAAATCCATCAAGCATCTTTTCAGACCACAATGGAATGAAATTCAAAGTCTATTATAAGAAAAACACTGGAAGGGAAACAAAAAACATGTGGAGATTAAATGACATGCTACCAAACAGCCATTAGGTCATCAAAGAAATCAATGAAGACATTTAAAAAAACACATAGAAGCAAATTAATACAGAAATATAACATATCCTATGAAGTGCAACAAGAATGGTTCTAAGAGGGAAGTTGATAACAATATGAATCAAACTCAAGTAATAAGAAAAATCTCAAGTAAACAATCTAACTTTACACATAAGAGAACTTAGGAAAAGAAGAATAAATAAAGCACAAATTTAATAGAAAGAAGAAAATATTAGTGACCAGAGTGGAAATATATATAATAGAGACTAAAAAGAGTAGAAAAGATCAGGAAACTAAAATCTGGCTCTTTGAAAAGACAAAATTGACAAACTTTTAGCTACATTCACTGGGAAAAAAGAGTGAGGCTCAAATAAAATCAGAAATGAAAGAGAAATTATGACTGGTGCCATGGGAACATAAAGGATCACAAGAATCCACTATGGATATTTATCAAACAAAAAATTGGACAACCTAGAAGAAATGGATAAATTTCAAGAACTCCAAAATCTTCCAAGTCTGAGTCATGAAAAAAAATAGAAAATATGAATATATTTATTTCTAGTAAATAGATTAAATCAGTAATCAAAATCCAACAAGCAAAATTCCAGCACCAGATGGTTTTGCTGATAGGTTTTACCAAACATTCAAGGTATATTTAATAATCTATCCTTCTAAAATTCTTCCAAAAAATGAAGAGGAGGGAATGCTTCCAAACTCATTTTACAAGGCCAGCATTACTCTCATACTAAAGTCAGACAAGGATACCACAATAAAAGAAAATTATAGGCCAATATCCCTGATGGATGTGAATGCAAGACCAAATTCAATAATACATTAAAAGGATCACATACAATAATCAAGTGTGACTAATTACAGGAATTCAAGTGTCATTAAATATCTGCACATCAGTCAATGTGATATACAGCATAACAAAATGAAAGATAAAAATCATATGATCATCTCAGTAGATGTAGAAAACATATTTGAAAATATTCAGTATACACTTATGATAAAAAATTGTCAACAAACTAAGTGTAGAGGGAATTAAACAACAAAATAAAGGTCAAATATGACAATAAAACTGTCATTATTTGCAGGAAACATACTATATATAGAAAATCCCAAAGTCTCCACCAAAAACTCTTAGAACTAATGAGCAAATTCAGTGGAGTTTGTAGGACACAAAACCAATGTACAGAAATCTGTGGTATTGTTATACACTAATAATGAACTATCATAAGAGAAATTAAGAAAACAATCCCATTTACAATTGCATCAAAAATAATAAAATACTTAGGAATAAATTTAACCAAGGAAGTGAATATAACAAAGGAACCAAGAACATACAATTGAGAAAGATTATCTTTTCAATAAACAGTGCTGGGAAAATTGGACAACCACATATAACAGAATGAAACTATACCACTATCTTATACCATACACCAAAAATTAACTCAAAATGGATTAAAAATTTGAATGTAAGACCAAAAACCAGAAACGTCCTAGAACAAAACATAGCAAGTTCCTTGACACTGGTCTTGGTGACATTTTTGTGGGTCTGATGACAAAGGTGAGGGAAACGAAAGCAAGAATAAACAAATGGGACCACATCAAACTAAAAAGCTTCAGCACAGCAAAGGAAACCATCATCAAAACAAAAAGGCAACCCACCAAATGTTAGAAGATATTTGCAAATCATATACCCAATAAAGGATTAATATCCAAAAAATATAAAGAACTCATAGTACTCAACAATAAGAGCACAAACATCCTCATTAAAAATGAGCAGAGGATCTGAATAGACATTTTTTTCCAAAGAAGATATATAGATAGCCAAAAGCACATGAAAAGATGTTTAACATAATAATTATTAATTATTAGGAAATTTCAAATTGAAACCACAGTAAGATATCACCTCCTATCTATTGGAATGACTATTATCAAAAAAGAGAAGAAATAGCAAGTGCTAGGATGTCGAGTAAAGGGAACCCTCATACACTGTTTGTATGAATATAAATTGTTGCAGCCACTATGGAAAACAGTATGGAGAGTCCTCAAAAAATTAACAATAGATCTACTATATGATCCAGGTATTCCATGTCTGGGTATTTATCCAAACAATGAGAAAACACCAATTTGAAAAGATATATGCACCTCTATGTTCACTGAAGCATTATCTACATTAGCCAGGATATGGAAACAACCTAAGTATACTTCAATGGATAAAGGTGATGGGTGTGTATGTATACACAGACGCATGCACGTACACACAGGAATACTGCACAACCATAAAGAAGAATTAAATCTTGCCATAAGCAACAATGTGGATGTATCTTGAGGGCATTATGGTAAGTGAAATAAGACAGAGATAGCCAAATGCTGTGTGATTTCACTCATATTTGAAATTTGAAAAACAAAACAAAACAAATGAAAAAAGTCATAAAAATATTAACTCAGTAGATGCATACAAGAGATTGATGGTTACCAGAGGGGAAGGATGGGCAAAATGCGGGAGATGTTCAACTATATGGTAATGGATGGTAACTAGACTTTTGGTGGTGATCACTTCGTAGTGTATATATGTGTCAAATTACAATGTTGTAATACCTGAAACTTGCATAATGTTATACAGCAATGTTACCTCAGTAAAATATTTTGGAATCTGATTTAAATTTCAAGTATAACAATTTTATTTTGATTTGGAAAGCATAGCTCCACAATCTTTCATTATTTGTCAAAAACAACTGAGGCTTTAAGAAAGGCCCAGAGTCTCCTCCTACTTGGGGATATTTCTGTCCCTTGAAATTATATGCTCTTTTTAATCCTCTCATAGTATATAACGTGACAGAGTGATATGTTGAGCTGGAAACTGTGGAACTAAACTACCAGGTTGAAAACTGGGGCTTGAAATTCCAGATTTGGAAAATGCCATGGTCTTGTTTAAGGACAATGTGTAGAGAATTAATTCTAACATTGGTGCAATTGACAACTTGGCTATGACAGAAAATGGAGATGGCATGAAACTATTCTTCTGATTCTATCCCAAGCCCTGTCCCTATCCTTAACTGCCCACTTACCCTCCCAAAAGGTGCACTGAATGCCCTATGGCCCAAATTTGCTGGGTCATTTTGTCATTGAATATTTTTCCCAGAGAAGCCTGAGACGTGTGGTTGGCCTGGCTTGGTACTAGGAAAAAGGGGTCTGCAGTTACTGCAGTGCTATTGCCCAACTTTGATGGGCATCAGAATCCCCTGGCAAACTGTTAAATCACAAATTTCTGGGCCCCATATCTAGAGTTTCTGGTTAGGTCTGGGGTGGGGCTAAGAATTTACATTTCTCAAGAGTTCCCAGTGATGGTGATGCTGTGACCAGGGGCCACACTTTGAGAACTTCAACTGTGGTGTCCCTTCCTACTAAAACAGTCGTTCCTTGAGGCCCAACTGCAGACTCAGCTCTGCCACAATAACAAGGATCAGTCCTTTTCTAAGCTTGCAACAACATCTTTTTGGCCTGTCAATGTGAGGCCTTTCCATTGTTTCCATAGACTCTGCCTAAAGGCCCTGTCTCCTTACTGCAAATTCTGCAGCTTCTAGGAATTCCTTGCCTTATTATACAGTATGCTAGGGCTAGCTCACACTGGCTGTGAGATCTAATTGTGCACATATCTTCCTCACACCACATTCAGTTTTGTGTTTACACCATGGAAATTGGAAAACATGATAAATCAGTGCTTTACTCCCTGGAGAACTTGCCATTAAATTGTGTACTGTTAGCACCACTACCAGCTAACTGATATCCTAGATTGTAACTTATCTGTCTGACAAACTGAACCTACTTTGGCCAGTCCTATAGTGGAATGGTACCTGGGGAGTGTTGTTTCAGATTCTAACCTCTTTCCGTCTCCATCATGCATTTCTGAGATATGACTATGAGGAGAGAACAGTTAGGCTCCAAGTGCTCTGGGCTTTTGGTATTACATGGATTTTCCAGGTTCTTAGCACAGAGCTGGACACATCATAATCTACAAGAAATAAATTAACATGTATTATAGAAAGTGGTACTTATTTTCATATCTATTGGCTCCATTATTTCACTGACTCCTTATTTCAGCTCTGTGAGGAAGTAGTTATTGGTTCTACTATACAGATACTAAATTGAAGGTCGCATAAGTTAAATTAATTGTCCAAATCCATGCAACTAGTAAGTAGTAAAGTGTGGATTCTTACTTAAATATGTCTGATTCCAAAGTAGTGACTCTATCTAGTCAGCAAATATTTACTGAGCACATAAGAAATGACATACTGCCTGAAACCATGGAATTATGCTTCAAATCTATGGAACTTAAAGAAAAATTTAACTGCTTCTGAAATTAAGACTAGAACTTTGGCTAAGAACAGAGTTCCCATTGATTTGACATTCTAAGGGCTCATGTTGCAAGAAGCTGTAAATGAAGTAGAAGTTTCTGACATGTCCTATTTCTTAGGGATATTTAAGAATGGATAAGATACGTGTTTCCCTGCATCAAGTTTTTAATATTCTTCCTAGGATAAACCTGGGAACTATTATGGTAAAGGAGAAGACTGAGAATTGTGGGATCAGAGCACTGAAAATGAAAAGGTACAATGAAACCAGAACAAGTGTAAAGTCTTGCAACTGGAACCAAAAAACAAGACAGAACTCAATCACTTTCTTGTTTGTCATTTCAAATCCCAATTGTTCATTGCTAGTATATAAGTCAGAAATCAACTTTTGTGTATAAACCTTTTATGTTGCAATATTGTTATAGCTATTTATTAATTCCAGGAGTTTTATATTTTGGGATGTTCTACATAGAAATCATGCTATCTATAGGCAAAGACAGGTTTATCAATATACTGTTGATTTCCTTTTTTTTTTTTTTTTTTTTGGTGTTACTGCATTAGTTAGAACCTAAGGTATGATGTTGAATAGAGGTGGTCAGATGGAATATCCTTGACTTCATCCTGGTCTTAGCAAGAAAGCAACTAGTTTGTTTCCATTTAGTATGATGTCAGTTGTAGGTTTCTATTAGATGTTCTTTATCAACTTAAAGAAATTCCTCCTGTATTCCTAGTTTATTGAAGATTTTATCATGAATAGCTGTAGGATTTTGTCAGATACTCTCTCTGAATCTATTGGTATGATTTTTATGATTTTTCTTTAGTCTGTTGATGTGATAAACTACAGTAATTGATCATTGAAAGTTGAGCCAGCCTTGCATAACTATAATAATTCCTGCTTATTTATGGTGTATAATTTCTTTTAAACATTGTTCTATTCAAGGTGTTAGCATTTTATAAAGGAATTTTGCATTTATGTTAGAAATACTGGTCTGCAATTCTCCTTTGTTGTAATGTCTATTGAATAGTTTTGATATTGGGGTAATATTGGCCTCATAGAATGAGTTAGGAAGTACTCCCTCTGCTTCTGTTTTCTTGAAGAGATTGTAGGGAATTGTTATAATTTATTCCTTAAACATTTGGTAGAATTCACTTGTGAACCCATCTGGGATTGGAACTTTCTTTTGTAGATGGCTATCAATTATTGGTTCAATTATTTTAATAGGTTTATGCCAGGTTATAAAATTTATAAGCATAGGGTTGTTCATATTATTCATTTATTATGTTTTGATATCCATGGGATCAATAATAATTGTACCATTTTCATTTATGATATTGTTTGTGTCTTCTCCTTTTTATTATTTAATGTAGCTAGAGGTTTATCAATTATCATTTAAAAGAACCATCTTTTGGTTTCCTTGATTCTTTTGATTTCCTGTTTTGAATTTCTTTAATTTCTGTTCCAATGTTTTTTATTTATCTTCTTCTGCTTACTTTGGATTTGTTTATTTTATTTTATTGCAATAAGTTGTTATACAATATTATGTTGGTTTTAGTTGTCCAGTATAGTGATTTGATAATTTTATATATTACTAGATGCTTGAAACAATAAGTGTTGTTACTCCACTATCATACTAAGATATTTGCATTTCCCTGGTGATCAGTGATGAATAGCTTTTCATGTACCTGTTGGCTATCTCTATTTCTTCTTTGGAACAATGTTCAGGTCCTATGCCCATTTTTAAATTGGACTATTTGTTGTTTTGGTGTTGAGTTATATTAGTCTTTATATATTTTGGATAATAGCCCTTCATTAGATATATCATTTGCAAATTTATTCTTTCATACTATAGGCTGCCTTTTAGGTTTTTTAAGGGTTTCCTTTGCTGTGCAGAAGATTTTTATTTTTATTTTTTTGAATTTGTAGCCCCACTCATTTATTCTTGAATTTGTTTCCTTCTCCTGGGGAGACATATGCAGAAAGTAATTTCTTATGCTGATGTTCATGAGATTCTTGCCTATGTCTTCTTCTAACAGTTTTATGGTTTCTTATCTTACATTTAGGTGACTAATCCATTTTGAATGTACTTTTGTGTATGGTGTAAGACAATGACCTAGTTTCATTCTCTTACATGTAGCTGTCCATGTATCCCAACATCATTTATTGAAGAGACTGTCATTTGCCCTTTGTATATTCATGGATCTTTTGTCATATACCAACTTACCATATATGCATGAGTTTATTTCTAGAATTTCCATTGACCCATGAGTCTGTTCTTGTGGCAGCACCATACTGTTCTGATGACTGTGGCTTTGTATAATAGCTTGAAGTCAGGGAGTGTAATACCTCCAGCTCTGTACTTTGTTCTCAGGATTGCTTTGGCTATTTGGAGTCTTTAGTGTTTCCATATGAATTTGGGGATGATTTGCTGTAGGTCACTGAAAAATTCCATTGGTAATTTGATAGAGATCTCTTTGAATTTGTTAATTGCTTTGGGCAGTATGGCCATTTTGATAATGTTAATTCTTTCTATCCATAAGCATGGGATGTCCTTCCATTTATTTGTGTCCTCTTCAATTTCTTTCATCAGTGTCACAGATTTCAGAGTACAAGTCTTTCACCTCCTTGATTAGGTTTATTCCTAGGTATTTTATTATTTTGATGTAATTGTAAGTGGAATTGTTTCCTCAATTTCTCTTCATGATAGTTTGTTATTGGTATATAGAAATGCAGCAGACTTCTGTATATTGATTTTACATCCTAGAACATTGCTGAATAAATTTATTAGTTGTAATAGTTTTTTGATGGGGTCTTTGATTAGGATGTGTGTCTTGGTGTGGACACCCTTGGGTCATCTTGAGTGGAGCTCTCTGTGTATCCTGGACCTGGTAGACTGTTTCCTCCCTCACAGTAGGGAAGTTTTCTGCTATTATCTACTCCATACTGTCTCCTAATTCTGGGACTCATATAATGTAGATGTTAGGAAGTTTGATGTTGTCTGAGCACTCTCTTACCCTATCATCATTTCTTTTCATTCTTTCTTCCTTCTGATGTTCAGCTTGAGTGCTTTCCAATACTCTATCTTCCAAGCCACTGATCTGTTTTTGTGAATCCCCTAGTCTGCTGTTCACTTCCTCCAGTGTATTTGTCATTTCATCTATTGAATTCTTCAGTCTGATTGGTTCTTTTTTATTTAGTCTTTCTATCTCTTTGTTGAGGTTCACCTTCAGTTCTGCTATTGTTTTCTCAAGTCCAGTAAGTATCTTTATAACCACTGCTTTAAACTATCATGTAGATTAATTAATTCTGTTTCTTTTTTCTCTGTTTTTTTTCTTTCTTGTTCTGTTGTTTGGAGCATATTTCCCTATCTCATTTTGTATGATTTACTGTGCTTGATTCTATGAATTATTTGAAATTTCTCACTCTCCCAGTCTTGAATGACTGTCCTTGTGTAGGAGAATTGCCTTTGTAGACTGCTTGTGCCTTGTAGTTTTGGCAAGCTGGGATTAGAGTAAGTGTGAGAAAGGGTTTTCCTGGTACTGGGCTCCCCAGGGGTGGCCTCAGGGGTGTGGTCTTGGGGTCCCTTTGAAGGAGCTTCTGGATGGATACCTGTGAGTTCTGCACTGGCAGAGGAATGGTGTTGGGCCAGCAGTGGGTCAAGGGCACACTTTAGGTAATTCCCAGACTGGCACCAGCTGAATCCCCTGGGCCTCCTCACCCATATGCCCATACATGCTCTGAGCCCTTTGAGACCACTCCAGGGAATTCCTGCATTGGGTGCTCAACAGGTCCTGTGGGTGGCATGGAATCAGGATGTGAGCACATTCCCACTCAGCCCCTGAATACTCTGGACTGCTCCCAGGAATTTTCACATAGGTACCCGTAAGTCCCACTGGTGGCTGGAATCTGGCACCATGTGTGTGAGAATTCCCCTGTGGTCTATGCATGCTTTGTACTGCCCCAGGTAATTCCTACATCAGTGCCTACTGGTCCTGCTGGGGGCTGTGTGCAGGCACCATGCACATGAATTTTCCCATGGCCCCTGTGCACTCTGAACTGCTCTGAAGAATTTTTGACCTGGTTCTTCTTGACCCCATGACCTGTGGTCAGGCCCAGCACACACATTCTCCTGAGGAGTTGCCTTAGTGGCCCACAGATTCATATGCTCTTGCTGTGATCTAGGGAACTTTTCAGTCCTGATGTTGGGGGCTGGGCTAGTGCATATGAGAAGGCAACAAGATGGGACTGCTGGATCACATCTAGATTCTGTTCTCAGCCACACCAACATGTGCAGAAGGAGTGCAAACAATGGCACTAGATGGCTCCTCTGATCCAGGATTGCCTCCAAGAACTTAGGTTATTTCTTTTATGGAATTAGTTGCACTTTAATCCACAAGGTTTTTTTTCCTGTGTCTCTGGGCAGGGAGTCCATGCCTGACTCTCCCAGTAATATCCTTTCTCTACCCCACTTTTGATTGCTGTGATAGGGATGGGGTTCCTATGGTTAATGTGTCTCTGTCTCTCCTGCCATTTGAGGCTTTTAACAAATTTGGTCTTTGTATCCCTTGTTGTATAGAAGGTGTTCATTTTGGTCTTTGTTCTTCTTCAGGGTGAAATACTCTGTGTGTAGGTGTGGGTTAGCTGTGTAGGTGGGATAAGGTGGATTCAGGCTCTCTCTACTCTGTAGCCTTCCCAGAATCCCAACTTTGGTATAATTTGCTTTCTTTTTTCTGTTTCTTGAAGTGGAGGCTTAGATTATTTATACCTTTCTCATTTTCTAATATATATATTTAATGCTACAAATTTCCCTCTACACACTGCTTTCACCTCCTCCCAAAATTTTTTGTATGTTGTACTTTAATTTTCATTTAGTTCAAAATGTTTTAAAATGTCTCTTAAGATTCCTTTTCTTACCCATATGTTATTTAAATGTGTGGTGTTTAATCTCAAGGTATATTGGGGTTCACCAGATATATTTTTGTTATTGATTTCAAGTTTAATTCCATTGTCATCTGAGAGCATACTTTGTGTGAATTTTATTCTTTTAATTTGTTAAGATGTATTTTAAGGCACAAAATACGGTATATCTTGGTCATTTTTCCATATGATATTGAGAATGTGTATTCTGCTGTTGTTAGATGAATTACTCTATAACTGTCAATTAGAACCAGTTGATTGATGGTGCAGTTCAGTTCAGCCATGTTCTTTCTGATTTCTAGTCTGCTGGATCTGTCAATAGAGGGGTATTGGAGCCTCCAGCTATAATAGTGGATTCACTTTTTTCTCTTTATATCTTTATCAGTTTTTGCCTCATGCATTTTGATACTCTGTGGTTAGATACATACAAATTAAGAATTCATATGTTTTCTTAGAGAGTTCACCCTTTTATCATCATATGATGCCAATCTTTATCCTTGAAATTTTCATAGCTCTGGTCTGGTTTGTCTGAAACTGATATAATTACAACAGCTTTATTTTGGGTAGTATTAGCATGGCCTATCTTTTGGAATCTCTACTTTTAATCTATCTGTGTCTTTAAAGTAGGTTACTGTGGCAACAATTAAGTCTTATTTTTATCCACTCTGATAGTCCCTGTCTTTGAATTGGTATATTTAGATTACTGACATATAAAGTGATTATTGATGAATTAATATCTACTATATTTATTGCTGTTTTTCAATTCACTATCCTTGTACTTTTCTCACTTTTGTCTTTCACTCTTTTCTGTCTTTTTTTATTTTGATTAAGTATTCACATTATTCTATTATTTCCTCTTAGCATAATAAATGGACTTCTTTTTCGTTTATTTTTTAGTGGTTCCCTATGTATTTAGAATTAATCCAATTACACTTTCAAATAACACTATACTCCCTCCAGGGTAGTGCATGCACCTTGTAACAAAGTATTTTCAGTTTCTCCCTCATGTCCATTATAACAATGCAGCCATTCATTTTACTTCTCCATAAGCTATAATCATGGAATACATAATTGCTATTATTATTTGGAACAAATAGAAAAATATTTTATTTTATCTTCATTTATTCATTTTCAAATACTTTTCCTTTCCTTATGTAGACTCAAGTTTCTGACCTATTTTTCTTCTCTCTTTACAGCTTCTTTTAACTTTCCTTGCAAGGCAGGTATACTGGAAATAAATTCCCTCAGTTTTTTGGGGGGGTCTTAGAAAGTCCTTATTACTCTTTTATTTTTGAGGTGTAATTCCATTACATGCAAAACTCTAATGGTTGGTGGTTATAGTCTTTCAACATTTCAAATATTTCACTGCACTCTTCTTGGTAATATTGTTTCTGAGAAGTCTGATATGGTTCTTATTCTTGCTATTAGGTAATGTGATATACTTTTTGCTGTTATTTATAATTTCTGGTATTCTCAGAGATTCCTGAATCTGTGATTTTGTGTCAGTCATTAATTTTGGGAGATTCTCAGCCATTATTACTCCAAACATTTTCTCTGTTTCTTTCTCTCCTCCTTTTGGTGTTTTTCTCCTTTTAGTGTTTCTACCAGACTATGTTACACCTTCTATAGTTATTACACAGTTCTTGGATATCATATTCCATCTTTTCTATTCTTTTTTTCTCTTGTATTATTTTTTGGGGAATTTTCATTGACATTTCTTCAAACATACTGAGTTTTTTCCCCCACCTGTGTCTAGTCTATCAATGAGCCCATCAATGACATATTTAATTTCTGTAACAGAATTTTTTATTATGAGCATTTCTAACTTGTACAGTTTCTCTCTGCCTATATTACCCATCTGTTCTTGCATGTTCTCCACTTTTTACATTATAGTCCATAGCATATTAATCATCATTATTTTATTTTTATTAAAATATGCTTGATATACAATATTATATTGGTTTTAGGTGTACAACATAATGATTCAACAATTACATTACAAAATACTCAGCATAATAAGTGTAGACACCAACTATTACCAAAGACATTAAAATGTTATTGACTATATTTCCTATGCTGCACTTTTAATCCCCATGGCATTTATTTTATAATTGGAAGTTTATCCTTCTTCATTCCGTTTACAAATTTCACCCAACCCCCCAACCTCCTCCCCTGTAGTAACCACCAGTTTGTTCTCTGAATTTATGAGTCTATTTCTGTTTTCTTTGTTTCTTTTGTTTTTTAGATTCCACACATAAGTGAAATCATACAGTATTTGTCTTCTTCTGTCCATCTTATTTCACTTAGCCTAATACCCTCTAGGTTCATCCATGTTGCTGGAAATGGTAAAATTTCATTCTTCTTTTTGGCTGAATAGTATTCCATTATATATATTCTATTGCAATATAAAAGATATAGTTTATTGGATTCATCAAATATTGAATCTATCAAAAATAAACCCATCCTTTTAATCCAATATTCTATTGATGGAATTAGGCTGTTTTACTACCTTGGTTATGGTAAATAATGTTGCAATAAATATAAGGGTGCATGTATCTTTCTGAATTAGTGTTTCTGTTATCTTTGGGTAAATTTCCAGAAGTGGAATTATTGGATCATATGTTATTTCTATTTTAAATTTTTTGAGGACCCTCCATACTTTTTTCCATAGTGGCTCTGCCAATTTACATTCCCACCAACAGTGCATAAGGGTTCCCTTTTCTCTTTATCCTTGCCAAGACTTGCTATTTCTCTTCTTTTATGCTAGCTTCTCTTACTAGTTTGAGGTGATATCTCATTGTAGTTTTAATTTGCATTTTACTGATGATTCATGATGTTGAGCATCTTTTCATGTGTCTATTGGACATCTGTATACATTTTTTTTGAAAAATGTCTATTCAGATCTTCTATTTATTAATCAGATTATTTGGGGATTTTGGGATTGAGTTGTATGAATTCTTTACATATTTTGTATATTAACCCATTATTGGTTGTGTCATTTGCAAATATATTCTCTGATTCAGTAAGTTGTGTTTTTATTTTGTTGAAAATAAATGATCTGATTCAGCAGGCTGCCTTTTCATTTTGTTGTTGGTGTCCTTTGCTGTGCAGAAGCTTTTTAGTTTGATGTAGTCCCATTTGTGCATTTTTGCACTTGTTTCCCTTGCCTCAATAGACATATACAGAAAACAATTGCTAAGGATGAAGTCCAAGTGTTTACTGCCTATTATTTAGCAATTTTATGGTTTCAGTTCTTACATTTAAGGCTTTAACCTATTTTGAATTCATTTTTTGTGTACGGTGTAAGAATTGGCCCAGTTTCATTCTTTTGAATATAGCTTTCAAGTTTACCCAATACCATTTATTTAAAGACTGCCTTTCCCCATGTGTATATTATTGCCTCCTTTGTTATAGATTGACTATGTAAGTGTGGGTTAGTTCTGGGCTTTCTTCTGTTCCATTGATCTGTGCATCTGTTTTTGTGCCAGTACCATAGTGTATTGATTACTATAGTTTTGTAGTATAGTGTGAAATCAGGTCATGTGGTACCTCCAGTTTTGTCCTTTCTCAAGACTGCTTAGGCTATTTGGGGTCTTCCATGGTTCCATATAAATTTTAGGACTACTTATTCTAGCTCTGTGAAAAATACCATTGGTATTTTGATAGGGATTGCATTGAATTTGTAGGTAGCTTTGAGCACTGTGGACACTTTGACAATATAAATTCTTCCAATCCATTTGCACTGTATATCTTTGTGTTTATTTGTGTCATCTTCAATTTATTTCATCAGTGTTTTATAGTTTACAGAGTATAGGTATTTTGCCTTCTTGATTAGGTTTATTCCTAGGTATATTCTTCTTTTTGATGCAATTGTAAATGGAATTGTTCTCTTAATTTCTCTTTCTGCTAGCTCATTGAAATTCAACAGATATCTGTATATTGATTTTGTATCCTGCAACTTTAATGAATTTTTGTATTAATTTAATAGTTTTTTATGGACTTCATAGGGTATATATAATATAATGCCATCTGAAAATAGTGACAATTTAACTTCCTTAGCAATTTGGATGCCCTTTATCTAAAATTTTCTTGTCTTGGCTTCCCTTTAACAGAGAGTATTGGAGGTAACTTTATAAAAGTGAAACAAATCAAACTTACAAAGTACAACAGAAAATGTTTGTTTATTCACTATGGAGCCTTTATAACACTACTCCTTTCTGGGTCTAATCTCACCCTCTAAAATATGAAAACTTAGTAGTTGATCATTAGCCTTAAAATATTTTAACAGATCTATTCTTTACATTGAAATTAAATATTACATGAAATCTTAGTAAAAGTAGACACAAGTGGTATTTTATTAGTTTTAAATGTATTTTATAAATTCATTTATTTGTTCAGAAAATATATAGAGAGCACATACTGTGCTCTTCACATTTTTATAGATGTTGGGGATATAGAGATAAATAATACAGACAAAAATCCCATGCCTTTATGGAAATTACATTAAAGTTAGGGGAATTAGACAATAAATTGTATAGTATTTCAAATGCTGATAAATGTTATGGAATAAATTAATAAGTGAAGGAGAATGGAGAGTTCTTGGAAAGTGGTGCTCTTTCTAATAAGGTAGTCAAGAAAGACCTAATTGATAAGGAGACTTTTTATTAGCAGAACCTTGAAACAGGTAAAAATGCAGATATCTGGAGAAAGAGTATTTCAGGATGAAGAATAGCCAGTGCATATGGCCTGAAGGAGGAACATCTCTCTTACCTTCTAGAGACATTGAAGTTTGGAGAAGGAGAGTGGTGGGAGAAGAGGTGAGATAGGTCATGAGAGGGGGCTTGTTTGTAGGTCACAGTAAGGTCTGCCATTGTTGTAAGTGTGATAGGATGTCTTTGGAGGGTTTTGAACAGAGAACTGGTATGGTCTGACTCATATCTAAAAAGTATCACATTTCAGTGAATATGGCTTACTTATTATAAAATAAGTCAAAGTAAACAATGAAGCCATTTTAACAAGTACAGACATTTCTAAACAGGCTTAATGATAAAAGGTTCAGCATCCAACTTTGGTTGCACAATTTCATGAAAATCCTTATATGTACTGTTAAGTAGAGGATAGCTTGTTTGTTAGAATCTGATATAAGCAGACATGCACAGGCCTGAATTATAAAACAGCCAACTACCTTCCAAACCAATGTCATAGTAGCAAGAAGTTTCAGATATGTAGTAAGTATTTGTTTATTATGAAATCTGCACAAAAATGAGGTTACCCAGAAGCCCAGTTTCATGTATTGGCATCTCAAATATATATAACTTCACCTAGAGCACATTTGAGTTTGCACATTTTTTTCACAAATTATTTGAAATGTAATTTTGAAACCGTAATCAAATTTTGAGGACAGCACTGAGCAACAGGAGCCCAGTTTAAAAACTGCAGGAGTAGATTGTTCATATGGGCATTACAAGCTCTGGAATCATGATTCCAAGTCATATTACCTCTCTAAACCTCAGTTTTCTTATTTGTAAAATGGGGACATTAATTACAGCTCATTTCATGGACTTGTAAAGATCATAGGCACTATTAAAACACAAGGTATTGTTGTTAAGACTGGTTTAAATAGTTCTCAATTATTAATAGGTTCCAAGGGTGTAAAGCACATTACAATTTAAAAAGGACATTCCCTATAAGAATCTTACAACCACCCCTGTAAGGCATGGATAACATCACTCATTATTATATTACAGGTGAGAATTCTGAGGCTCAGAGAATTAAAATAATTTGCAGAAGCTCACATGGCTAGGAAGTGGAGATAATCCTATCGCATGTATTTGTTAATATTAAATGGAAGGTAGAACTTGAATTTAGGTTTTGAGTATAAATCAAGAATGCTTTATATTTTTGGGAGTTTTATACTTTCACATCTCCCCGGCCAATATGTCACAGTTGTAGTCTCATCAAAGAGCAATAAGGTATAGTGGAAAGAATGGAGAATACTGAGGTTCAGATGTGTCTATGTTTAAACTGGCTCTGTTATGACCAGATGTGCATCCTCAGACAAGACACTCAACCTTCAAAGCCTTGGTTTCTCACTATTAAAATGAGGATATTTACGTCTACTTCTCAGGGTTGATGTGTGGATTTCATAAAGAAACAGAAATGGGGAAATATGGATACCTTTAATTTGACACATCAATCTCACTTTTGGAACTTGACTCTAGAAATTAAAAGTGCATATGCTGAAAGATAAGTGCACAAGGAGGTTAAATACAGAAGCTTATAATAACAAAAGTATACATATGATTAAATAGCCACCAATAGAAGAGTTGTTGAATAAATTGTTCATAATGAAGAATGCTATGTCATCCTTAAAAAGGATAAAATGTAGTAACATAAAAAGGTAAATGAAAGAAGCAAATTTCAGAAGGCTATATATGAGTTAATTTTTCTTAAAAACATATGTGTATGTGTATAGGGATATAACTTGATATATGCAGATCTGTCAGTATAAAAATTACAAAAATTACAAAAAGAACTAATTAATTCATTTACTGTGGGTAACTGCCTTTGAATCTCAGCCGCGCCACAAGGGTGGCCACTGAGAACCCTTTGAATCTCAACCGCGCCATGGGGGTGGCTGCGGAGAGCCCTCTGGGTTTCAGCTGCGCCCACTCTGGTCCACCTCTTACGTCAGAGACAACTGCGCATGCACACAACTCTGTGCATGATTGGAAAATTGAAAGTCGCCTTGTTAGCATGGGGGGTGACCGATCAGAAGAGACCACACCCTATATATTCCATGCCCTGAGTCCCAATAAACGAGTTCTTGCTCCAACTGAGCTCCCTGTCACGTCTGATTGTCTCTGGCCAGCGGCAAGTGGCGAACAGCGGAGGCTGCGGGAATGGGTGGGCAGTCGGCTCTTACCTCCCTTGCTCCGCCTTGTCGGGGCGTGCCTCTCCCTCCCTTCCTTTCCCTCCGCTGGCTCGGAGGGTCACGGAAAGAGCTTGTAACAGAAAGAGCTTGTAATCCTGACGGCGAGCAGGACCGGCGGGAGAGAGGCTAGAAACCCTGACAATTTACTGAGTGCCTAGTATATACCAAGAAAAGATCTGGGTACCGAGGTTTTAGCACTGAACAAAAGAGACTTAGATCCTTGACCTCATTTAGTTTATATTTTCTTGGAAGTTGTGGGGGATAGACAATAAACATATAAATAAATAAAATATATAGTAAATCTGATGATGATACATGCTATAGAGAAAAGTAGAGTGAAGAGGGATCAGAATGATGCGGGAAGGGATAGTAATTTTAAATAGGGTGATTGGGGAAAGCCTCATTTAGCTGGTGAAATATATATATATATGAAATTGTTAACACTGGTTACCTCTCAGGAGTAGAATGGGATATGGAAGAAAGCTTCTTTTACTATTTACTTAATTTTTAATTTGAGTGATTATGATTGCTTTTTAATTTCTGTGTTTTTCAGTATTTTTAAATTAAATATATTATAATATGTATTATAGTGTTTATCACATAGTTGCTTAGGAAACATTAGTATCCTCTTTTTCATTTATTTCTAGCCTAGAAAGTTTAGAGGTTTTGTTTTTGAATCAAGCGTTGACTTCTGGGTTTTGTAATTTATGAATATCCATGAGCAGAATCAACATGATATCAAGATGAGAAATAGACAGCTGTCCATGAATGCTTTTAGATGGTTAGTTTTCCTCTTTGCCCTAGCCCTCTTCTAGTTTAACATAGTTCTTGAATTGGCAATATCATTTCTTCATTTCTAAAAATACAGGCAAAACAAACAAAACAACTTTTAATAGTTCAATGTCCCCTACAAAAAGACAGGATAGATAAACTAATTTTATTTCAGCCGTTAAAACCTAGGCAGACCTATAGAGGCTTTCCTGTATGTGCATGTGTAGGAGTGAAGGGAGTAAAGGATGGAGGATGAAGGGTAATTTACAAACATTTCAAAAACAGCATACCAGAAGCCCTATTTGCATAAAGCCTTTGTGTATCCTTGAAAGACATAGAAGAAGTCATGGGAAGGATATAGAAACAGCCTGGAAAGTTGGTATTAAAATTTTGTGAAAAGCTTCAGATCATTAGGTTATCCCCAAGATCTGAAGCAAGGACTATTTTATTCTCTTTTATATTACTGTTAATGGAATTGTTTCCTTTATTTCATTTTCCATTGTCTATTGTTATGGATAGAAATACATTTGATTATTATATATTGAAATCTTGTATCTTGAAGCCTTACTAAAATCGTTTAATCTAATTGTTTTCTTTGTGTATTATTTAGGAATTTCAACATACAAAATTATGTCATCTATAAGTAGATTGTTTTACATATTTTTTTCCAACACTGGTGTTTCTTTAAACATCCTTAACTGATAGAGTCTATATAATGTTGGATATAAGTAGCTTACAGTGAGCATCCTTATCTTTTTCCTGGTAATAGGGAGGAAGCTTTCATTCTTCAACATTAAGCATAGTACAATTGTGGGTTTTTCACTGATGCTCTTAATCAGGCTGTAGAGATTCTCTTCTAGTCCTACTTTGTCGACTATTATAAACAACATAATGTGGAACATGACTGTGTCATAGTCTTAGTGTGAATTTCTTAAGGTGGAAATATAGGGTGAAAAGGGATATCCGTTTTGAAGGCATTTGGTATATATTGCTGAACTCTGACCAGGATGTAGAACCCATTTATCCTTTCTCTGGTAGTAGAAGCTGTGCTAGATCTTGATAGTAAGACCCACAAATGAGTAGGTCCATGTAAAGCACTGGACCCTGACACACAATCTACTATGATGTAGATATCTAAACTAGGGAACTTGAGAAATAGACATCCAACAATACTTAATCTGAAGAACAACAGATTTGAATACTTAGTGTAAGAAAAGCCTTTGGGGAAGCCTTAGCAATAGCCTGTTGGAGAACTCCTACATTGCTTGTGAGAATGTAAAGTGCTGTTTCCATTGTGCTAAATAGCTTGGTAGTTTCTTATAAAACTGAACATATAATTATCATATGACTCAACAGTTGCATTCTTAGGCATTTATCCTAGAGAAACGAAAATATATGTCCACACAAAAATATGCACACAGTTTTTCTTAGCAGCTTTACTTTCAATATTCTAAAACTGTAAAACGCTAAAATATTCTATAATATACAAATGATTAAACAAATTATGGTACATCCTTAAATGGAATACAACTCAGCAATTAAAAGGAATAAACTATTGATACAAGCAACAACTTGGCTGGATCGTATACATGATTCTCTTGAAGTGATAAAATTATAGAAATAAGAAACAGTTTAGTAGTAGCCAGGGGTTAGGGAAAGTTGAACAGGAGGTGAGTATAAAAAAGCAGTATGTGGGCGATCTTTGCAGTAATGGAAAAGTTCTGTATTTTGGTTTCAGAAGTGTTTGCAGGAATCTACACAAAAGACAAATTGATATAAAACCATACACACAGTGTTTCAATGTCAGTTTCCTTATTTTGGTATCATACTATAGTTATTCAAATTGTAATCATGGGGGGGAGAGTTTGTGAATGGCATATGGGATCTTTCTGTGTACCTTTTCAATTTCTTATGCATCTATAAATTGAAGTATAAAAATTTTTAAAAGAGTTGACAAGCCCTGCTCTAATAGAGGAGCAATATATGTGTGACTTTCAGGGATAGAGGAGGGGAAGGTGAGAGAGGCGAAGGTTCTACCATTTGAAAGGTGAACAGTAGTTAAGATTTTTCTGAGTGGTGAACAATTTCGAGTGGTGGAAGTGGGAGACTCTGGGATTGTCAGCTTCAGTAAATTTTCTTGGCTCTGGTCTGGTGTTGACACTGTACAAGTAGCGGCCCAGAATTGAACATGCTGGCTGAAAATATGGGCACTTCAGCTGTAAATACTGTGGACTAAGGACCTGAGGGCTTTGCATACATTTTGCCATAGCATAAAAATGCTCAGAACCTTTGGTCCACCTAGAACCCAAGTCATGACTGATCCTGAACTGCCAACACAAATTGGCACACAAGATTAGATTTTATTTGTTTTAAAGGGAATAAAATAATTCCATCATTCATTTACTCAATCAACAGTTATTTATTATACATCCAATAGGCTCCTGGCACAGAGCCCAATACAGTCTCTACCTTCATACAGTCCATTGTGGCTGACAGACATGATCTCTGACATTCCTGTGGGATATGGGTGCCCACATACCTTTCTGCACATCTACCAGTCTTTCATTAGGGGGCCTTCTGATATACCCTTCCCTTTCCTTTCTCTACAGCAAGGTTTTAGCTTTAACTTCCCTAAAAGCATGTCTGAGCAGGTACCCAAGACAACCTGACAAATAAACCTGGCAGCAACTCTAGCCTTCCCAATGCCATCATGGGTTGGGGAAATGCAACTGCCCCCGGATTCAAGGCACTTAGTTCTGCATGTCCTTTCACAGCAAGCCCATCTGCCCACACCTGTTCAATTACTCAACATGAGGCATAAGATAAATTTATTTTCCAGTATTCTTGCTCTTTGCTTTTAGTGGTACACACAGATTTCCTGAGGATAATAGGTCATGGCCTTATTTACACCCAAGGATGATTTCTGTCCTGGGATTTTTGTCCATCAAGTCATTGAGAAAGGTGTGATTCAAATAGTTTGCACATAGTCATAGTTGTCCTGAAAGTGGGTGTATAGAACACAGTTATGGGGAAACTAGAATTAGGTGATATTTGGAAATCTGTGCTGTCAGTTGGGACTAGGGAACAGAGTCTCAGCCTTGGATCAGTGATGTGGGAGTAAGCCTTCAAGGTGGGAAAGAGACACTTACAAGAGATAATAGATGCTAAGACATTTATAAAAGGGACTCAAAAATAGGGAACCAGGAAGAGTTAGCATTTGGGACAGAGATAAGAGGACAAGGCCAGATTGAAAACAAATGGGTTACTGGTGGCTAATGGTTGTGAACAGGGGCTGTTTAAGTTTCTTTTGCTTAGAATTGGTCAGGATTCGTGCTAGATGTCAAGACAAGGCTGAAGTTACAACAGGAAGGAAGTTAGAGACAAGACTAAAGCTGTGGAGGAAGGGTGGGATCAGAGAGCTAACCTCAGTCAGGGCCTGAGTCCTGTCTCTTCAAGAGAAATGTGCTGACTTTTCTCCATGAATAAGGCACGGGATGGTGTCAAGCTTTCACCGACTACTTCTGGGCTAACCATTAAAGCTAATCCCTGCTGTCAGATGTACTCTCTTAGATGTTTTGTGTTCCTACCACCTAGAATGAAGCTCATTTGAAGTAATTCACAGAACCATATGTGAAAAAACACATGAGCAATTGGGATGGTCAGAGACAGCTTTCCATTATGGCAGCAACAAGATCTCACCCATTCATGTTTATTATCCAATTTGGTGGCCTCTTGTTATATTTAGCATTTCTGAGCTGAAAGACAAAAAGGATAATTAACAAGAGGCAATGCATGTCAGAACCCTGCCACTTTTTAACTAGCCTTGCTTTTCAGTGGGCATATCGGTGTCTTAGCAACTAAGGCCATTACATTGAGGAACTCACAAAGAAAAACAAAACCCTTTTTGAAGGCTATCAAAGCAGGAAATTCCACATAGCAGCTATTATTCTACTTAGCAAAGGAAACAATGTTCACTTGGAATTGGGAGGGCAATGACAGCAGTTGTGAGAAGAAGCAGTGGTGGTGAAGGGGTTGCAGGTGTTAAAGGAGTCAGTTGTTGACATAGAACAATGAGCTTGAAGGAAGATAGTGGGAACTAGATGATTTGAAAAGTTCCTTCCAGAATTTTTACCCACCAAACATTCCCTGACAACCTCTTGGGTTAGAGGTGTAGAGACAGAAGCGAATCAGAGGCCCTGCCTTCAAGTGATGAGGTATGGAAACAATTGCAATGGAGTGTGAATTGTGCTATCACACATTGATAAAAAGTAGCGTGAAGTGGTTAAGAATACACACTCTGGAGGCAAACTGCTTGGATTCAAATCCTGGTCTTGTCCCTAATTGGCTCTATGACATTGTGCAAGTCATTTAACCTCTCAGTATCTTAGTTCCCTATCTGCAAACTGGAGGCAAAATGTGAGGATGATCACCTGTTGGCTACTCTTGGGTAAAGTAGAAAAGTAGATCATTTCTCAGATAGCCCTTTTCTCCTGATGGGACTGCTTGAGTTTTGCTCTTGCACGTTAAGTAAGATACAGACCAACTTGGGCACTTGTATGCTGACTAAGAAGCTGGAAACTAGGTACAATGAAGAATACTTGAAGGCAGTGAGCCTGTTTAGACTAAAGACTCAAAGGAATGTAGTCTCTGGCTTCAGATTTCTGAAAGATTGTCACATCATAAAGGGATGGGTCAGAGTTAGGACCATAAGTAGAACTTCCAGGGAAATATTGTTCAAACGCACTCTTGTTCCTACCTACAAAATAAATTCAAAACTGCTTACTTCAACAGTGAAGTTGGGTAGAATTTGTACCTGTACTAACCTTCCAGGGTCATCCTGACCACCTTTCTCTCTTCAGCCCTCAGTGACCTCTTTTCTCGATTACAAAGTTCCAGACTTTCAGTAATACTTGCCATTCCCTTCATCTGTAATGCTCCCGCCCCATTCCAATTCAACCTGGTGAACTATAAGATCCTAAAATGAAACTCCTTCCTTATGGCTTTTGGTGAAATTTCTGTTTTCCTTTCACATCCATAAAGTATTTATCTCTTTTTCTGTGCTGTTAATAGAAAACAATCACACTGCTTTATAATGAATTACTTTTTTTGTTTCTTCCTCTAGTCTGTATTCACTTTATCTCCAGTGTCTCCAAAAGAACTCATAAATATTTGTCGAATTGAAGGAAGAACTCTTTATCAGTACCAAACTGCTGCAAAAAAAGAGCTCCCTTGCATTTAATATTCTAGTCCCAGTTGGTACAGGAATCCCCTCGCAACCCCTTGGACAAATCCTCTAGACTTCATTTAAACCTTTCCTGTGTAAGGGAGTTTTTTTTTTTTCTGTAAGGGAGTTGTGACATTGTGGCTTGAGTTAGTACGGGTATAAATGTTATGTTTATACAAATTATATAGAGTTGGGTGTGAGTCTACCGTTTGCCACTCACTTGCTATGTGACATTGAACAAAGTCCCTTCTGTGCACTGCAGTTCCTGGAGCTGCACAAGAATGGGGTTGGTCTAGTTGAAACAGTGGTTTCCAAACTGTTCTCTAGAATGTGCTCTAGTGTTCTCTAGAGTGCTGTACAAGGAGAAATGTGAGGGGTAGGTAATTCAGGTAGCTCTGCCTCAGTCCCCCTCCCAAATCTGGCTTCGACCATGATAGATTTCTTTTTTTTTTATTGACATATAGTTGATATACAATATTATATTGGTTTCAAGTATACAACAGTAATTAGTTGTCTACATTGTTAAAAGCTGACCCCAACTATATAGTATCTCTCTACATAAAAAGATGTTACAGAATTATTTATTATATTCTCTATGCGGTACTTTCATCCCCACAATAGAGTTCCTTTGATCTCTTCTCTTATTATTTTATTGTTTCATTTTGTTTTCAAAGTGGTATATGCCTACTATAAAAACTTCAATCAACATAATAGCAATAATAAAAATAGCACACATGAATATGGTTCTCATTCCTGTGTTAGAAATTGTTCTAGAAATTTCATAAATACTAAATTAAAAGCAGACATATACAGGTTAAAAAGTGAAAAACTCTTAAACTCCTTCACCAACCTTTCCTCACACCAATTTCATTCTTCATTATTGAGGTAACCACTATTTTCTAACCACTATTTTCCATTTGGTTTGAATCAATCCAGACTGCTTTATCTGTTCATTACAAAAATTATGTATTTTACATTTATAAATATGTATATATTTTTATATAAATGGACTCACACTCTTCATATTGTTCTGCACTTCTCTCCCTGACTCATCAGAAAAATTGTCCCCTCTTTTTGCATATTGAGCTGTTCTACTCTCCTATAGGCTACATCACACTCCATTATTTGACTGTAACATAATGTATCTAATAACGTTTCATTTGATTGATGTTTAAGTTGATTGAAGTATTTTGGAAGTAGAGTATTACAGACAGCATCCTAGGACATATCTTTGTGCACACGTGCAAATACTTCTAGAGAATAGATTTCCAGAGGAAAATTGTCAAGACATGCAGTATCATCATCTACATTTTGTCATTCTTCCAAATTGACATTGCAAAAGAGCTGTTGCAATTTATACTCCTGTCAATGGGCTTTACTATATCCTGACCAATGCTAGATAATATCATTATTTGAAATATTTGCCAATATGATGCATTAAAAATAGTATCTCATTGTTGACTTTATTTGTTTTTCCTTGATTGCTAGTGTCTTTGAGCTTCTTGTCATATGTTATTGGTTATTTGTATTTGTTATCCATATTGTATTTGAATTGCTTTTTTTCCCAATTTGTCCTTTTATTTTTTAATTTCTAAGCTCTCTAATGCTCATTATAGATATTAATCATTTCTCTATTAATAACATTTGAATTTTAGTTTCCTGCTCAGTTGCTTATTTTTTAAATTCTGTTCTTAATTTTTTGTAGTCAAATTTATTGTCTTCAAAAATGTACACCTCTTAGCTTCAAGTGTTGCTTATGAAAGCTTTCCCACTCCAAGAATATAATATTCTTCTCCTTTATTTTTCTCTTAGCATTTTTTACTGTTTTGTTTTCTATATTCTTATCTTTAATTCAACAGTATTTATTTTAGTGTGTGCTGTAATGTGTTTTAACTTTTTCTCCTAAATTAATGGGTAAATATTCAAACACCATTTATTGGATAACACCCATCTTTCTTCACACTCATTTGGATTGTTACCTTATCATACAGTAATTTCCCAAATGCTTATTAATTTGTTTCTGGTCTTTGTTCTGATCTATTTATTTTCTTCATCTTTCTTTTGTTTATTAGAGTTACACATAAGAAGATAGGTTAGTAAGGCTGAATAATATATATACTACATGTGTTATATATAATATATTATATGTACATATAGCAAATTTTCCTTATTCATTCATCCATCAACAGACACTTAGGTTGTTTCTATATTTTGGCTATTGTAAATGAACATAGGTGTGCATAAATTTTTAAAATTAAGTTTTCATCTTCTTCAGATAAATACCCAGAAGTGGGATTGCTGGATCATACAGTAGTTCTTTTTTTAACTCTTTGAGGAACCTCCATCCCATTTTCCTTAGTGGCTGTACCAAATTTACAATTCCACAAACAATGCACAAATGTTCCCTTTTATTTACATTCTTGCCAATACCTGTTATGTCTTGTCTGTTTTTATAACAGACATCCTAACAGATCTGAGGTGATAGCTCATTATGGTTTTGATTTGCATTTCCCTGATTAGTCATGTTGAGTACCTTTTATAAACCTGTTGGCCACTTGTATGTCTTCTTTTTAGAAATGTCTATCCAGGTCCTCTGCCCATTTTTTAATCAGTTTATTAATTTATTTATGTTGCTATTGAATTGTCACTTGAGACAACATGAATGCACCTGATGGACATTATGCTAAGTGAAATAAGCTAGACACAGAAAGACAAATACTGCATGGTTTCACTTATATGTGGAATCTAAAAATTTCAAACTCATTAAAGCAGAGAGGAGAATGGTAGTTGCCAGAGGCTATAGTGTGGGAGCTATGGGGAAACTTTGTTCAAAGGATACAAAGGTTGACTTGTGTGGGATGAATAAGTTTTGGAGACCTAATGTATGTCGCAGTGGCTGTAGTTAATAATACTGTATTGTATACTTGAAATTTGCTAAGGGAGTTATCATAAGTGCTTTTACCATGCACAAAAATGTCATAACTATGTGAAGTGATGGATATACTAATTTAACTAGCTTGATTTTGTTAATCATTTTACAATGCATATGTAAATCAAAACAGCACATTGCACACTTTAAATATATGCACCTCTTATTTGTTAAATATTCTTAAATAAAGTTTGGAGAAAATGCAAGAGGCCAAGGAATAAACTTAACAAGACTGGAGTTAAATCCAAGTGAAGAAACCACAACATTTTGCTGAGATACATAAGAATAATAATTGAACAAATGCAGAAACATCTCAGAAGAACTATTGTAAAGCTACTAAAAAAATTTTTAGTAGAAGAAAGTTTTTCACCTCTAAATTTTTTTTTGTGGGTAGGATTACCTAGTGTCTCATAAACCTGCCGGATCATCCAAATCAACTTGGGTGCTTTAAAAAATTTCCAGTTCCCATGCCCCACTGGTCTGGAGTGTATCCCCTGATTCTCATGAAGATAGATTTGGGGGCCCTCAGTCTAGGTGATTTTGAATAGTCCTTTTAGATTCCCCTGACATTATGTGCTTTTCTTCATCTATCACTTGTCTCTCAGGTTGCTTTCTTTAGCAGTACAGTGAATCAGGATCAGATCAGGCTACAGTCTCTTCCAGATAGTAGGCCTGCTCACCTCAGCATAGCACCATGTAGTCTAGGCTGCTTCTGCATTGGCTGATAACAGGCAACCACTAGATGTGTCCTCACTTGTCTTTCCAAGAATCCTGTGATGATTTTAGGAGAAAGTTGATTGTGTCCTGCAAGGAAGTTTGTATTTTTAGTGTAATCCCCATGTGACAGGGCAGCCCACAGCCACATTTCAATCCACACCCAAGTCCATGCCTCTCAGCCTTCATCATGACCTACTTTGCTAGGTGGGATGCTGGCTCTTTCTCTCTTCCAACCCTAGGTTTTCTAGGAATTACTGCTGGGTGATCCAGCCAATCCTGAGGTAATCTTGCAATCTCCTATCCAGAAAAGAAGTGTGGGGGTTAGAAGATTCTGGTAGGCCTCCTGTCTGGCATTTTAAGGAGGAAATGAGACTATGACCATGGCTGTTCAAACCATATAGTTAAAATTTTCTAATAGTCTAATGATATGGCTAAAATTTTTTGAGTATGTACTCTGCCAAAGCAGTTTATGCATTTTCTTTCCAGTCTTCATAATAATCCTGTGAGTTATAAATTACTATCCCCATTTTGGCAATTAAGGAATTGATATTCAGATAGGTGAAGTCACTTGCCTAAGGTTACACACTGAGAGACCCAAAGAGGGGAAAGAGTACAGTGTGACCCAACTATAAAGAAACATGGACTTTGGAGCTAGGCAAATTAGAGTTCAAAGTCCAGTTCTGCCACTGGCAAGATGAATGACCTTGAGAAAGTCACCTTCCTTTTCAGCTTTCTTGTATGTTTAATGGGGATCTCTGCCTTATCTCCTCATAGAGTTATTGTAAGGATTACATGTAACAATAATGGTAAATGTAAAGCACCTGGCCAAGAATAGATGTTAAGGAAATGGTAGGTTTTATTACCCAAGGTCACCATAGCCTGCATTGTAAACCAGGGTTTTGGTATCCAACTCTGTTTCTGAGTCTTTTTCCTTAAAAACCAGGTAAAGCTGCTTCTGTGAAGGACTTGCAACATGCACAGCAATGGCCTGGGAAGGGCTTCTACCCTATGCATAAAGCCCTATCCCCTGTGCTATTGCCTCAGCTGTATTAGGCAGACGAGTGTTGAAAAATCTTGTCCCATGGCCTATCAACAAGAGGCTTATTTGATTGATTCTGGAATGAAAGTATATTCATTGATCCGTAGCTTCCCTTTTAGTCTCATCTGCTTTCCCTCCTAAAGTTTTTTATTCCAACGTAATTAACACACACCATCCACTGTGTGCAAATCTCTGCACTGGAATTATTTATCATATATTTTCTCATATGACCCTCAGGACACTCTAGCATATAGGTACAGATTATTATATTCCAATTTAACTGCTGATAACACTAAGCTAAAACTCAGTGACGCCAAGGACCTTACGAAGATCACATAGCTATTGATTGGCACGGCCAGAATTTGAAGCATCATTGTTGCCAGTCAAAATGGCCTTTATGGGCATCTTAGCCTACCTAGTCACTTTTTAAATTAAATTCCTTACATCCTCCTCCTGATCCCCTTAACACACAAATTTGACACACATACACAGCCCAAGAAACCTCCCCAATCTAAGTGGCTAAAGAGTCTGTTTGTTCCTCCAATCCTTTGTCTGAAAATAATTCTGCTCAGGGGCCCTCCACTGAAACATGGTTTAGGTTGTGCAATGACTTTGTGAGATAGGGCCTGGGAATGCTTGGGGGCAAATATACCTTACCTGAGTTTGAACTCCAACTCTACCACTTTCTGTCCATGAGACTTTTCATAGATGGAATTCAAAGCATAATACTTCTATGTTTAAAACCTTACAACATCTTTCCCCCACTGCTTTTAGAACAAAATTGATGGTCTTTATACTAGCACCCTAAATCTGCTATAGCCTAGGCCTCTCTGACTTCATTTCATAACACGCCCCCACACCCCTTTTGATGATAGCTCTTCAGATATACTGGTGTTCTTTCTGTTCCTTAAGTACAGTGAATTTATTGCAACCTCAGGGTCTTTGCATTTAAATTTCCTCCTTTCTGGAACTGTAACCATGGCTGGTTTTGTCGTCTCTTTTCAGGTTTCAGTTTCAACACTTTTCTTCTTAGAGTAGCCTTTCCCTACCAAATGTATAATCTATCCCTGGCCTCTATCCTATTACTTCAGGTTTATTACTTCATTATTTTCTTCATAGAATTTATTGTTATTTGATATTTTGTTATTTGCTTATGTATTTATTTTTTTAATTTTCAGTTTCTGCTACATGCTTATGGCTCCAGGCACTTCTCTGTGTTGTTCACTCTTATACTTTCAGTACTCAAAACAGTGCCTGGCACATAGCAGATTTTGAATAAATATCTGTTGAAAAATATGAGTGAATGAATCTTTCCTAAGTCTGTCCTATGAAAAAGAATAATCATACCTGTGTTTCTGTGAATAACTTAGCACAGAATGAGGATCAAGTGCCCAGTAGTTTTCATTCCTCTGTGCTTTTGGAGTTTTGGTGTGCACTCTCAGCATTGCCAAACTTACTTGTCCTGAATGCCACAGTCTTTTGATGTTTTCTGTTAGGTACAAGCTCCTGACTCTGATGGACTGGAAACTGTAGGACCTGACCGGAGACAGGCCTCCTATCTTCTCCTCTTGGTGCTCACAGATTCATGAATGCCAAACAGTCTAGGCTTGCCTGGAAATTCCCAAGCAGGGCCCATTCCTGGACTGATGCCACTCCTACTAGCACAGATACATAAATATTACCCCCCACCATACATGCAGCTGTATTCCTTCTTGGTCATTCACCAAATGGCAGTGCTATAAGGAACATAGGACATCGTGTAGTAGACATTAGTTCCCATTTACAGATGGAGAGACTGAGGCCCAGAGAGGGAAGGAATTTTCCCCAGAAGCACCAGGCTTAGAATTATGATTCCTTATTCCTGGTACAGTGTCAAGAGCTTATTTCTATTTTCTCCAAACATAGTATTGTGCTCTCAGGAATTATTTTCACTGTGTGTTGGGGGGTATAAGTTTGATGGGGGGCTAGAGAGTAGGAGTGTAGGTTGAATAAATTTATTTGTGATGTTTTCTAAAAGGAAACTGGGGAAAAATTTCTTGAGAAAGAGAATACCCAGAAATTCAAATGAGGATGTAGAATGTATGGGTTAAAAAAGTTGCTATACATACTAATTCAGCTCTCCTCCAAACTTCTAGCAGCTAACATCTAACAGAATAATTATCATTTGCATGCTGAGGGCCTTTTGAGGATTTTCATATCCAAATTTTTCATTTAAACAGACCAGCACTGTGCCCCTTGTCACACTCTGCCATTTATTCTTATAGCACCCTTCTTTTAGAATAATCATCACACTTTGTTACTGTAATTTGTCTGTCTTCACCACTAATGGCCTTTACTGTTTTTCCAGCACTTAGCACAGTACCTGAAACAAAATAGAAGATCAGTTTATATTTGTTGAATTAAGGAATGAAACACTGTCTTAAAGATATGCATTTTGAGGACCAGAAAGAAGTGTGCTGCCCAAGGTCAAATATTATCAAAGTGGCAGAGCCAGGACTTCAACCTAGGCCTCCTGATTTCCATCCAGGCAACTTTTCTTTCTGTCACTGGCTATTTGGTAATGGTAGGAGCAATGGTTAACAATTGCTACCAGTTGTTGATGATGTTCCAGGTACAGTGGATTATCTGATCAGACTAAATAACATTTCCAGAATTTTACAGCTGGTGCCTTTGCCTGAAACATCTTCCTCTATATGTCTTGCTCCTCTGCTACTCATTCTTAGAGAGAATATGATCTAGGTAAGGTTAGATCACCTTTGTCTTTCTGCATACTTCTGTTTGAGCATTTATTCCATTATATTGTCATTATTTGTCTCACTCACTTAGACCAGGGGCCCCTTGAGAGTGGGAGCCATATATTTTTATCTCACAGAGCCTAGTTTACATTATCATGAAATATTTCATACATACATACATGATTGTATTTCCATTTAATCTTCACTGTTACTGCTTGGGAAAGGTAGCAAGGATTATATATTTAAGGTAATTGGTGTCACATTTTAGTTTTCCTTAGAGCACTTGGCATGCTTGTTAAACATATAGATTCTTAGTCTGTCTCCTCTTACAACCACATCCAAGGAGGTTCAAATTCAATAGGTCTAGGGTATGGACAGGAATTTGTATGTTTTATAAGCTTTCTAAGTGATTGTGATGCAGGTGGTCCTAGGAGTATACCTTGAGAAACCCGACCTAAATGTGAGTTGTGCTACCCAAGGAAACAGTTCTTACAGTCTGATGGACCTGCATTAATGAGGGACGGTTCAGTAGCAATCCTGCCCAGTGGGGTACTTCACACCTGTCACTTTCAGAAGGCATCTAGGAGATTGGCTACTCCAGGAACTCATGAAAGAGGTTCTCCTTGTCACTGCCCTACATACTCTTTCCTCTTTGAAACAGGAATATCTTGGTGTTGGTGGAGATCACATTGCTTTGGAAGTGTGGTGATCTGGGTGATGACTGGGCAACCTCAGGCATGACTCTCATCTTCTTTGAGTCTCAGTAGTACATCTGTAAAATGGAGATCTATTTGCGTTTCTATTTTGTACATACCTCACAAGACTTTCTTGAAAAGTAACTGGAATAAAATAGATCAAGAAGCTAACACAGAGCCTGATCCAGTGTGGGTGCTCAGTAAATGAGAATGGAATGTATAAAATTATATCCTGTCAGCTCTGCTGCTTAATCAGTGAGCCATAACTGTGGGCCTCAGTTTCCCTCTTTGAAAATAATGTGAGGCCCCTGATATAAACCCAACCATATATGGTCAATTAATATATGATAAAGGAGCCATGGACATACATTGGGGAAATGACAGCCTCTTCATCAGCTGGTGTTGGCAAAACTGGACAGCTACATGCAGGAGAATGAAACTGGATTATTGTTTAACCCCATACCCAAAAGTAAACTCAAAATGGATCAAGGACCTGAATGTAAGTCATAAAACCATAAAAGTCTTACAAGACAACATCGGCAAAAATCTCCTGAATATAAGCATGAGCAACCTCTTCCTGAACGCATCTCCTCGAGCAAGGGAAACAAAAGCAAATATGATCTCATGGGACTACATCAAACTAAAAATTTTCTGTACAGCAAAGGACACCATCAACAGAACAAAAAGGCATCCTACAGTATGGGAGAATATATTTATAAATGACGCATCCGACAAGGGGTTAACATCCAAAATATATAAAGAATTTACATGCCTTAACACCCAAAAAGCAAATAACCTGATTAAAAAATGGGCAGAGGATATGAAAGACAGATCTCCAAAGAAGGAATTCAGATGGCCAACAGACACATGAAAAGATGCTCCACATCACTACTCATCAGGGAAATGCAAATTAAAACCACAATGAGATATCAACTCACACCAGTAAGGATGGCCACCATCCAAAAGACTAAGAACAACAAATGCTGGTGAGGATGCAGAGAAAGGGGAACCCTCCTACACTGCTGGTGGGAATGTAAGCTGGTTCAACCATTGTGGAAAGCAATATGGAGGTTCCTCAAAAAACTAAAAATAGAAATACCATTTGACCCAGGAATCCCACTCCTTGGAATTTACCCAAAGCATACAACTTCTCAGATTCAAAAAGACATATGCAGCCCTATTTATCGCAGCACTTTTCACAATAGCCAAGATATGGAAGCAACCTAAGTGTCCATCAGTAGATGAATGGATAAAGAAGAAGTGGTACATATATACACAATGGAATACTATTCAGCCATAAGAAAGAAACAAATCCTACATTTGCAATAACATGGATGGAGCTGGAGGATATTATGCTCAGTGAAATAGGCCAGTTGGAGAAAGACAAGTGTCAAATGATTTCCCTCATTTGTGGAGTATAACAATGAAGCAAAACTGAAGGAACAAAATAGCAGCAGACTCAGAGTCTCCAAGAAGGAACTAGTGGTTACCAAAGGGGAGGAGTGTGGAAGGGCTGGTGGGGAGGGAGGGAGAAGGGGTTTGAGGGGTATTATGTTTAGTACACATGGTGTGGGGGATCACGGGGATAACAGTGTAGCACAGAGAAGGCAAATAGTGAATCTGTGGCATCTTACTAAACTGATGGACAGTGAATGCATTGGGTTATGGGCAGGGACTTGACAACATGGGTAAATGTAGTAACCACATTGTTTTTTCATGTGAAACCTTCATAAGAGTGTATATCTATAATACCTTAATAAAAAATTAAAAAATAAAAAATAAAAGAACTGATGGACAAAAAAAAAAAGAAAATAACGTGAGGCATTAGCAGGTTGATTTCCAGATGTATTGAGTTCTGTGTTGTGGACTGTTGGACAGAGTTCAATATCAGGCTTGACACAGAGTTTTTTGAAGTGGTACATCATCTTATGTAGTGTTGCCAATCAGTCCTAATTTGATGTATTATCCTCTACTTTCTCTGTGTCCTTGATCTTTGATCTTGTTCTCCATTTTGTCTGAAGATGACATATTTCTGAGAGTAGGGAGAAAGAAGGAGCTTTTCAAGACACAAAGCAGTGATGAAATTGACAAGATGTGTAATACACTTTTTACTGTGGTTTTGATTGCATTTGGGTAAGTGTAATAGATGGATTGACTGGCCTTTCAGTCTTCTAAGAGGTTTGCTTGGGTAATTGCATTGAACACTTACTTTGATATTAATTGAGGGAAGAGAAGGAGCTAGGGCAGAAAATAGAGGGTGGTTTGGTTGTAAAGTTTTTTGTTTGTTTTATAGTTGCAAACAAGCAGTGGCATAGGAAGCTATTGCAGAGTTGGTGGACTTGAACTTTGTGGAGCAGCTATCATTAAAAGGGCTCTCAAAGGGTCAGAAAAACAGAAGCTAAGAAAAAGGTCAGTATTCCCATGATACACTCAAAGGATGACACTGCTACTTAATGCTAATAGATAACACTAAATTTCTATCGTGCTTACTCATACCAGGCACAAGTCTTAACACATTGTCATGTCCTAACTCTTTTAGACCTCATAACTACCTATGGGGTGATTACTATTATTATTACCTACACTTTAAGATAAAGTAACTGAGCCACCAGGAGGTCAAGTGACTTGACCAGGGTCACATGCAAGGTTTGTGACAGGACCTAGATTTCAATTTAGGATGTGTTATTCCAGAATATGTGATATTGCCACTGTGCTACACTGACCCTAAGGCATGAATAAAACCTCTAAGGAGGCATAAGGATGGCATATTTCTGTTTTGGGTACATTTTATCCCAGATAAAGTCCAGGTGTACTCCATCACCTTTTGAATGAAATCATAAACCAAGAATTTCAGATTGTCATTGACTAACTCTTCCTGGCTGTCCCTCCCTCCTCCTCTCCCCCATATAACCCTAGCTAAGCTTGGAGATCTGAAGTTTATACCATCCTTTGGGGAAATTTCTTTGACCTAGACTCTCTAAATGCAATAATAATTACCTCTCACAACTGCATAGTTCTTCCATATATATTTTCTCATGTGGTCCTCAACAGTTTTGTGGGAGTAAGCTTGGCATGGATTATTGTCATCATTTTATAGACAGAAAAATTAAGGCTTGCAGAGGGTAAATGACTTGTCCAAGATCACACAATGTTAACAATAGAATCTAGATTGGTCAGCCAATCCACCCGTTAAGCAGCAAACATTGCTCTAGGCATAATTCCAAGACTGACTACAACTCTGGTATTCTGGCAAATATAACAATCTCTTTGTTTTCTTGGAAGCTATACAGAATGTCTACCTAAATTCCAGGAGTAGGGAGAGAATAAACATTCATTGAGCCCCTATGATACACCAAACTAGGAACTTTATTTGATTTGTTATATTATTGAATCCTTCTACCAACCCTTAAAATTTTGTATTTGCACCTAATTTTGAATGAGAAAGTAGAGGAGCAAGGCAGACCCCAGTTTGAGTTGATTCTCTTTTTCCTTTCTAAGGTTGCATGTCAGGCTTGGGCTGCAGCACTGGAATGTCCCTCTTACAGGCTCTGCTGAAAGCATTCCTAGGAATGTTGAGTCAAACATGAACACATCTTTTCACTTATCCCTTGTCACTGCCCTTAGTCTCTCCATAGAACCATAAACAAGTGAGCATAAAGCAATTAAGTTAGTGAAAGAGAAAGGAAATGAGGCCTGGATCTTAAATCACATCTTACGTCCCCAGTCTCACTAATTCCAAGTCTATGTCACAGATGGATGGAAAGGGTCTCCTACAACAGTCCTCTGAGACGTGGCCTAGTTCTGCTGCTTAAGACTCTACTGGCTGCTCCAGATGCTGCTTCTCATTCTTCAGGCCTGGCCAAAGTCATTCAGAGAATGAGGAGTTGAGAAAATCAAGAGGGTGTGTGAAGTTTTCTGAGAGCCAGATCATGACCCTTAGGGAACAGAGTTCAGTTCTGTTGGGATAGCTTCTCCTGTTTCCTTAGAGGGAGGGCCAGAGGGTCAGTGTAATGCTAACATATTCTCTTGTGGTAATCAGGCTTCAGTTAATGACATATTAGAGTATTTAGGAAATTACATGTCTCAGGTTAGCCTGTTTACTTACCTTAACCCATAGGCGAGAGGACTTTTCATTCTGGGTCATTTCTTAACTCTCCCTTTTGGGCTTTATTACCTTAATGTTTGAGAATTGTATAATCATGGATTCCTTTGGCCAAATGAACCTTACTTGTATTTCATCTGCTCATAAAGACCCTTTGGAAAGAGATTCCACAGCTCTCTCTGATTAATCCAATAACTTCTAAACCTTGAATGCCTTCCCTGCATGTGTCCTGATTCCTCCTACCCTCATTTAGTGTCATTTCTTTTTAAGGTTATAGAAATTCAGAACTAAAAGGAGATGCTAGTATTACATGAGATGCTTTGCAATAAAGTACTGGACAGATTTAATTGATTATTATTGTTATCTTATCCAGCCTCCACATTTGAAACATGAACTAAGGTCATTTGGGATAAAGTGATTTGCCAGAAATTTCACAGCTCATAAGTAATAGCTCCAAGTCTCAGATCCAGGTTTTCTGAACCAATCAGTTAGTTTCTCTGAGCTTTACACTGTGCTCACTGACTCTTTTCCTGTCCTGTACCAGCAGACTTGGTGAAGAGTGTGTCACTGCCTCATAAATATTTACACTGATGTGTTGTTATAATATCACTACTTGACATACTTTTCATGTATAAGTCAAGGAATTAAAGGTATTTTTTTATCCTTGTCACTTATTTTCAACTCTTCAGTCCTTCCAGTTCTCTAAGGAGTTGTGCTCTCCAGTAGCAGAAAGATGCACACTGGGTTGGCTTAGGAATGACTTGGGATTCTTTCCTCTTAAGAAGAATACAGTGGACATAAGAATGAAAGGTGGGGGATTAAAGATGGTGGCAAGAGCGGTGAGACAGAGGTTTCCTCCTAAAACCACATATAATATGAAAATATAATTAATACAACTAATCCTGAAAGAGCCACAGGAACGAGAACTGTGCCAAACTGAATACACCTGGAGAAAAGAATAAACATCACAGAATACGGTAATGTACCAAAGCTGTGGCCCAGCGAGACCCAAGCCCTTCCCCCACCTGAGCTCACAGGCGGGATGAAGAGAAATGGAGCAGGGAGGGAGTAGAGGCCTGGGACTTCTGAATACCTAACTCTGGAGTTCTTCTCTGGGAGCACAAACCTACATTTCATGGTGCTTTCATGGTACTCTTGTGATTAGAGGGTTAGAAAGTTAAGACAGGCAGAATACCTGGAAAGACTGAGATTCTAGCCACTTGTGGAAATCAGGGATCCATATCCAGCTGCTCTGCAACAAAAGAAAGGTGGGAAGTCTGAAAGACTTCCTAACAGCAAGAGGGCTGCTAAAGGGGCAAGGATTGCACAGAGATTACTGCTCAGGAGAAAGGACAGGTAGACAAAATTGTCAGGGTGCACTCTGCCCAGCAGATTGGGAACTTCCACAATCTTCAGGTGCTCCACCTCCCTGGCTGGCTACACAGCGCCAAGGACCCCCTCCATGATACCGAGCCTACTGGGCAATTCTCCCTGCCACCCCACCTAGCTCACAAATCAGCAAACCTAACCATGGCATTAGGCCAGCCAGAGGGAAGCCCCATCTACAACAACTATAAACGCAAAGCATAGAGGCTTATACCTGTGTGCTCAGCCCACTGGTTCAGGCAGTGGAGTCAGGCATAGAAGCTGGGAAGCAGAAAACAGCTCTTTCCTCCTCTCAGGCACCAATACCTCTACCTTGCAACCCTCAACATTGTTTCAGGGGCTGAACAGCTCCAGAGAGTAGAGCTTCTGGGCACTAGAGGGTGCCATATACAATATGAAATGCCAAAAGGAACCTGGTTCAAAGAAAAATTATGAATACAACACCTGAGAAAGATTCAAATGAAATTGACCTCATGAATCTTCCTGAAAGGGATTTCAAAATAAAAATCATTAACATGCTCATGGAGGTACATAAAAAGATTCAAGAACTCAGGAATGAATTCTGGTCAGAGATCCAATCATTACAGAACACAGTATCAGAAATGAAACATACAATGGAAAGTTTTAAAACCAGATAAGTTACAGTGGAGGAGATAATAAATGAAATAGAAATTCCAGAAGATGAATGCAAAAAATCTGAGGCACAGAGAAAAAAGGATTTCTAAGAATGAAAGAATATTGAGAGAACTGTGTGACCAATCCAAACGGAACAATATAAGCATTATAGGTGTACCAGAAGAATAAGAGAAAGAAAAAGGGATAAAAAGTGTCTTGGAAGGGGTAATTGCTGAAAACTTCCAAGTCTGGGGAAGGGGATAGTCTCTCAGGCCATGGAGGTGCACAGGCCTCCCAACACAAAGGACCCAAGAAAAACAATACCAAGGCATATAGTAACTAAAATGACAAAGATAAAAGATAAGGACAGACTATTAAAAGCAGCCAGAGAGAGAAATAAGATCACATAAAAAGGAAAGCCCATTAGGCTATCAGACTTCTCAGCAGAAACTTTACAGGCCAGAAGGGAGTGGCATGATATATTTAATGCAATAAAGCAGAAGGGCCTTGAACCAAGATTACTTTATCTGGCAAGATTATCATTTAAATTTGAAGGAGGGATAAAATAATTCCCAGATAAGCAAAAGCTGAGAGTGTTTACCTCCCACAAACCATCTCTACAGTGTATTTGGAGGGACTGCTATAGATGGAAGGGTTCCTACAGTTTAACAGCTGTAACCAGAGGTAATAAAACCACAGTAAAGAAAGTGGAACAGCTAATTACTAGGCAAACGCAAAATTAAATTAACTATCCCCAAAGTCAATCAAGGGATAGACAAAGAGTAGAGAATATGATACCTAATATATAAAGAATGGAGGAGGAAGAAAGAAAAACCTTTAGATTGTGTTTGTAATAGCATATTGAGTTAAGTTAGACTCTTAGATAGTAAGGAAGTTAACCTTAAACCTTTGGTAACCATGAATCTAAAGCCTGAAAGGACAATAAGTACATACCTACTGATAATCACCCTAAATGTCAACGGTCTGAATGCACCAATAAAAAGTCATAGAGTCAAAGAATGGATAAAAAAACGAGACCCATCTATATGCTGCCTACAAGAGACTCACTTTAAACCGAACAACATACATAGACTAAAAGTGAAAGGATGGAAAAAGATATTTCATGCATCTAATAGTGAGAAAAAAGCAGGTGTAGCAGTACTTGTATCAGACAAAATAGACTTCAAAACAAAGAAAGTCACAAGAGACAAGAAGGACATTACATACAGGGGTTAATCCAACAAGAAGATACAAGCATTATAAATATCTATTCACCCAACACAGGAGCTCCTACATATGTGAAACAAATACTAACAGAATTAAAAGGGGAAATAGATTGCAATGCATTCATTCTAGGAGACTTCAACACTCCACTTACTCCAAAGGACAGATCAACCAGACAGAAAATAGTAAGGAGACAGAGGCACTGAACAACACATTAGAACAGATGGACCTAACAGACATCTACAGAACTCTACACCCACAAGTCAGCAGGATACACATTCTTCTCAAGTACACATGGAACATTTTCAAGAAAAGATATACTAGGCCACAAAAAGAGCCTCAGTAAATTCAAAACGACTGAAATTGTACCAACCAGTTTCTCAGACCACAAAAGTATGAAACTAGAAATAAATTATGCAAAGAACATGAGAAATCCCACAAACACATGGAGGCTTCACAACATGCCCTTAAAGAACAAATGGAGCCAATGACCAAATACAAACAGAGATCAAGCAATATGTGGAGACAAATGACAACAATAATTCAACACCGCAAAATCTGTGGGACACAGTGAAGGCTGTGCTAAGAAGAAAGTATATTGCAGTACAGGCCTACCTCAGGAAAGAAGAACAATCCCATATAAACAGTCTAAACTCACAACTAATGAAACTAGAAAAAGAAGAATAAATGAGGCCCAAAGTCAGTAGAAGGAGGGAACATAATTAAGATTAGAGCAGAAATAAATAAAATCGAGAAGAATAAAACAATAAAAATAATCAATGAAAGAAGGAGCTGGTTCTTTGATAAAGTAACCAAAATAGATAAACCCTTATCCAGACTTATCAAGAAAAAAGAGAGTCTACACACATAAACAGAATTAGAAGTGAGAAAGGAAAAATCACTACAGACACCACAGAAATACAAAGAATTATTAGAGAATACTATGAAAAATTATATGCTAACAAACTGGATAACCTAGAAGAAATGGACAGCTTTACAGAAAAATACAACCTTCCAAGGGTGACCCAGAAATAAACAGAAAATCTGAAAAGACCAATTACCAGCAAAGAAATTAAATGGGTAATCAAAATACCTTCCTAAGAACACATTTCTGTACCAGATGGCTTCACTGCTGAATTTGATGAAACATTTAGTGAAGAACTAATAGCCATCCTCCTTAAAGTCTTCCAAACAGCAGAAGAAGAGGGAATACTTCCAAACTCACTCTTAAACCAGAACCAGGCAAAGACACCACAAAAGAAGAAAATTACAGACCAATATCCCTGATGAACATAGATGCAAAAATACTCAACAAAATATTAGTAAAACGAATTCAACAATACATCAAAAAGATCATCCATCATAATCAAGTAGGATTTATTGCAGGATGCAAGGATAGTACAATATTCAAAAATCCATCAACATCATCCTTCACATCAACAAAAAAAGGACAAAAATCACATGATCATCTACATATATGCTAAAAAACATTTGACAAAATTCAACATCCATTCATGATACAAACTATCAACAAAATGGGTATAGAGGGCAAGTACCTCAACATAATAAAGGCCATATATGGCAAACCCACAGCCAACATTGTACTTAACAGTGAGAAGTTGAAAACCTTTCCTTTAAGATCACGAACAAGACAAGGATGCCCACTCTCCCCACTTCTATTCAACATAGTACTGGAAGTCCTAACATTGGTAATCAGACAACACAAAGAAATAAAAGGCATCCAGGCTGTCAGGGAAGAAGTTAAACTCTCCCTGTTTGCAGATGACATGATATTGTACATAAAAAACCCTAAGGAATACACTCCAAAACTACTAGATCTAATATCTGAATTCAGCAAAGTTGCATGATACAAAATTAATATTCAGAAATCTGTGGCATTCCTGTCTACTAACAATGAACTAGCAGAAAGAGAAATCAGGAAAACAATTCCATTCACAGTTGCATCAAAAACAATAAAATACCTAGGAATAAACCTAACCAAGGAAGTGAAAGACCTATACTCTGAAAACTACAAGACACTCACGAGAGAAATTAAAGAAGGTACCAATAAATGGAAACACATTCCATGCTCACAGATAGGAAGAATTAGTATTATCAAAATGGCCATCCTGCCTAAAGCAATCTACAGATTCAATTTAATTCCTATCAAAATACCAACAACATTCTTCAATGAACTAGAGCAAATAGTTCTAAAATTCATATGGAGCTACAAAAGACCACGAATAGCCAAAGCAACCCTGAGAAGGAAGAATGAGGCTGGGGGGATTATGCTCCCCAACTTCAAGGTCTACTACAAAGCCACAGTAATCAAGACAATTTGGTACTGGTACAACAACAGAACCATAGACCAATGGAACAGACTAGAGAGCCCTGATATAAACCCAAACATATATGGTCAATTAATATACGATAGAGGAGCCATGGACATACAATGGGGAAATGACAGCCTTTTCAACAGCTGGTGTTGACAAAACTGGACAGTTACATGCAAGAGATAGAAACTGGATTATTGTTTAACCCCATACACAAAAGTAAACTCAAAATGGATCAAAGACCTGAATGTAAGTCATGAAACCATAAAACTCTTAGAAGACAACATAGGCAAAAATCTCCTGAATATAAGCATGAGCAACTTCTTCCTGAACGCATCTCCTCGAGCAAGGGAAACAAAAGCAAAAATGAACTCATGGGACTATATCAAACTAAAAAGTTTCTGTATGGCAAAGGACACCATCAACAGAACAAAAAGGCATCCTACAGTATGAGAGAATATATTTATAAATGACACATCTGACAAGGGGTTAACAGCCAAAATATATAAAGAACTTGCATGCCTCAGTACCGCAAAAGCAAATAATCCAATTAAAAAATAGGCAGAGATTATTAAGAGACAATTTTCCAAAGAAGAAATTCAGATGGCCTACAGACACATGAAAAGATGCTCCACATCATTTCATCAGGGAAATGCAAATTAAAACCACAATGAGATATCACCTCACACCAGTAAGGATGGCCAGCATAGTAAAGACTGAGAACAAGAAATGCTGGTGAAGATGCAGAGAAAGGGGAACCCTCCTACACTGCTGGTGGGAATGTAAGCTAGTTCAACCATTGTGGAAAGCAATATGGAGTTTCCTCAAAAAACTAAAAATAGAAATAACATTTGACCCAGGAATCCCACTCCTTGAAATTTGCCCGAAGAATACAACTTCTCAGATTCAAAAAGACACATGCACCCCTATGTTTGTCGCAGCACTATTTACAATAGCCAAGATATGGAAGCAACCTAAGCGTCAATCAGTAGATGAATGGATAAAGAAGAGGTGGTACATATACACGATGGAATACTATTCAACCATAAGGATATTATGCTCAATGAAATAGGCCAGGTGGAGAAAGATAAGTGTCAAATGATTTCCCTCATTTGTGGAGTATAACAGAGAAGCAAAACTGAAGGAACGAAATAGCAGCAGACTCACAGACTCCAAGAAGTGATTAGTGGTTTCCAAAGGAGAGGAGTGTGGGAGGGCGGGTGGGGAGGGAGGGAGAAGGAGATTGAGGGGTATTACATTTAGTCCACACGGTGTGGGGGTCACAGTGAAAACAGTGTAGCACAGAGAAGGCAAACAGTGAATCTGTGGCATCTTACTACACTGATGGATAGTGACTGCAATGGGGTAAAGGTGGGGACTTGATAATATGGGTAAATGTAGTAACCACATTGCTTTTCATGTGAAACCTTTATAAGAGTGTATATCAATAATACCTTAATAAAAAAATTTTAAAAATAAGAATACCGTGCAGGTGAGAGAATTGAAGTTGTCATCTTTCAGCAGGCATCAGGATTTCACCATACTGAAACACATTTTTTATTTGAGTAGGCAGAATAAGCTGTATTCTGGGATATAGTAACAGTAGCTACCTTTTATTGAGTGTTAAAAATGTACAAGGGACTATGCTAGGTACTTTATAGACATCACCTTATTTAATCCTTTCAATGATACTGAGAAGGAGTTATTATTAGAACCATTTATAAATGAAGAAGCCAAGGCTCAGAGAGATTAAGTAACATGTCCACATTTACATAGCTACTAAGTACCTAACACAACATTTAATATGTCTCTGTGACCCACTGTCCAGACTGTTTCCACGACAGTAAACTGTTTCTGTGAATAGTAGCCTTCTTCCATTGTAATGTAATCTTAGAGGTGTTAGAAAGTATTTCCTATGCATTACCTTCAAAGATTTCTCATATAATTGTGTTACAGTACATAAGAATTCACGTTTACAGACTCATCATTTTCTAGTGGAAATTACACTGGTGTAGGAGTTAGGAATCCTGGTTTTTAATACCAGCCCAACCACTGAGTTACTGTGTGAACTTGGGCAAACTACTACCTCATTTGGTACTTCAGTTTCTCCATCTGGACAATGGAAAAGATGATAACTGAGGCCACTTCATTCTATGAAGTCTTGCAGTTCTCTGAAGATCATGAGCCAATTCTTCCAGGCTGTCTTCTCCTGATAATAGATGATGGATTGAGAGTATGAGGAATTTTTTTCCAGCTAGTAGTTAATCCAAGTATTACTTTTCCTGGTGAGCCTACCCACAAGATGATCCTCCCCCACTCCCACTTTAATTGTCTAAATGGAAACAGGATCAATCTTTTGAGTGGTCCTTATTGCCTCATATGTATTCTGAATGGAATGAAGACGTGATGAGAGCTGGGGACTCATCTGATGCTAGGAGTAACATGTTTCAGATTCAAGTCCCCCTTGCCCAGGTCAAAAGAGCCTAGGAATCTGCCCATTTAATAAGTACAGTTAGGTCCTTGGATGCTTCATGAAGTTTGGGACTCACTGTCCTAACAAAATATAATTTCTGTGAGTTTTCTTAAGGAGTATGAAAATAACACAAAACGCACTCTCTTTCTCTCATCTATCATTCTCTGTCATGTAACATATTTACTGATGTGTCTGTGCTTGATTCCTTGAAACAAATAAAATATATTATTGATCCATGTGAGCATAAGATAGAATGAGTGAGACAGATAATCAAACCAGTGATGACAAGACATGGGAATTAGTGCCATAATAGAGATTTGTAAAAAGGCTAGAGGATTCCTAATCAGCTTAGGTGGGATCAAAGAAGAATTCATGGAGGAGCTGGTGCCTGAAAGAAATCTTAGAGGATGAGTAGGAATTAGACAAGACAAGGGGGAGGAAGTATTCTAGGCAGATAGTTCAACTGTAAAGTTCTAGAAAAATGTTATTTAGTTTAATATATAGTATTTTTCCTACTACTCTGAAAACAACTGATAGCTATTCTTACTATTGTACTATTTTATGCTTCTATGAGATTTTCTAGCCAAAGAGATCATCCAGGAGACCCTAAAACTTAAGGAATTCAGCAAGTTCAGCCATAAAAGTTTAGTAAGAGCAGAAGGTATTCCCTATCCCACACTATTATCATTACCTCCAGTTTAAACCAACCCAGGAAGTGAGTGTAAAATTTTGTATCTTAAAGGTCATCTGACCAACTTCTCAGTGGAGTTAACCTCATTCCCAAAGTACATGAAAATGTTTTATGTATTTCAGTTTCATTCTCATGAACTTTGGTCACTCAGGTTCCTTTGCTCTTTGAGGCTGATGACTACATGAACATAAGAGTTGGATGGCCTTTACACAATACCTACTCCAACTTTCATATTTTGCAGGTAAAAGATAGAGGAAGGAATATGACCTTTTGTTGAATGATTTAAGGTTTCTGACCATCTCTGATAACTAAGAAAATTTCCTGTTTTCTGTAGTAGTTTAGGAAGGTTGGATCTTACCAGTAATGCCAGGTCCCAAAGATCTGGGAGTGATGCAGAAGTTAATTATTTCATGCTAAATCAAAATCAGCTAAGCAGACATTTGTCTGCCTTATTCTTCAAGATACTCAGACATGGTACACTTTTGTTTCTTTTGATAGGCTATACTAACATTCCTTCTTCTTTGTGATCCAGTGCCTAATAGAGTGCATGGCATATTGTAGATGTCCAATAAGTATTTTTCAAATACATTTTTGGAGGTAGTCCTTATCTCTTATCTCCTTATCTTTTTTAAATTTGAAAATTAAGCATAATTGATCATTACAATAACATAAGAAGTATTTGAAATTGGATAAAAAGAAAAAAGAAGAAAATTCTCCCACAGTTCTAGTACCTTAACATTAATGTTACTGGGATTTTGACTTAGACTTTTGAAACACAGTTCTACATGTAGAATTTTAAATGAAAAAATACATACCTTTCTATCCTGTTTTCTCACTTACCATTATCTCATAGCATTTTTCTGTTATTGTTTACTCTTCATTATGAGACAATTATTTTTATGGATGCACATAAATTTATTCATCTGAGGTATTGCCATGACATTCTTATATCTTGTTTTATTACATCTTCATCCTCCAATCCCACAAACAAGCACCAACAAACACAAGGCTCCCAGGAATTTTTTTACTCCAATAACACTCCCTTCCAAAATTTTTTCTGATTATATTAATGATGTAGAATATTAGTGGATCCTGTACTTTCCTCCTCCTTGTTTTTAAATATTCACATACATAACAAAGTAAGTTCTTATTGTTAGTCTGCAAAGACTAGTATACATGTTAGATTTCTGTCCTGTAGTTTAACTGAAATTAACTAGGAGATACTTAGGCAAATTCCAACATGGAGAAAATTCCTGAATAGGAATGGTGTATCTATGTCATGAACAATCAGAAGAAGCACATCTTAGGGGTGGTGGTGTATGTGCATTTGGTGCTATATGACAAATGGAAGACAGAGACTAAAAGCTAATTGCAGCTTAATTCCAAGGCAAGGCAAGATAAGAGGAAGTGGTCAACTCTTTTCTGGTCAGTTTGGAAGTACTTCCTGGAAATGTTACCACTTCCACCATCATATATTAGTTTTGGCCTCAGACATATGAAAATATGGTTCTCTGTTGAGTTGGGTAACAGGGTATGTGTGAAGATAAGCTCTTCTCATATTAGATATGGTTTTGCAATGTGATAGCATAATTGAAAAGACCAGACATTATCTCCAGGAGTGTTCTGAGAGACACTGTATCATGGAACTATGTGACTTTGATGAGATGGAATCAAGGATGTCCGAGTCAGTGTAGGGTCATCAGAAAGTCTGAACAATGATGACACAGGGAAGGAAGTCAGAGAGAAGTCATAGATATGACTGATGAAATGGGAAGTTATGACTTGCAGGAAAAGATTAAAGGAGCTATGTTTTTCCAGACACACTTAATGATGTGACACAGAATAGGCCCTATGGTCCTCTATAAATATCTACAAGGCATTGACACTAGTAGGAAGGAAAATAATTTCTGGGGCAGAGTAGAGCAAGAGAGCTAGGATTCAATAGATGGAGATAAAGGAATACATTTAAAGACTGGATTTATTTGAAGATTCTTAGAAGTGATATAAAAAATATTGACAGCCTATAAAGACAATGATAAATCAAAATGGATGCTTGCTCATGACATTGGAGCAAGGCCGTAGAGGTCTATTGCTGTGTCAGGTAATATATGATGGTGAGAAGAGCCAAGATATGTTCTGGGAAAGCGGGGGAAGTGAGGAGAGGATTTGAGAGACATGAGGTGGCTATTTACCAACTAGTTTTAAAGTGTCTCAGTATTTTATCAGTAAATATGGATATAGAACAGTGGTTCTCAACTGGGGGTGATTTTGTCCCTCAGGGGTTATTTGGCAATGTCTGAAAATGTTTTTGATTATTATGACTAGGGAAGTGTTACTGGCATCTAGTGGGTAGAATACAGGGCTGCTGCTAAACAACTTACATTGTGCAGGAGAGGTCCCCACTCCCCAACACACACACACACACACACACATACAGACATTGAAGTATTATCTAACTCAAATTTCAATATTACCAAGGTTGAGAAACACTGGCTATCAGACTCAAGGATGCTTCCATCATTGAGGAGGCTAAGTCACTATAAGAGTTTCCCAATGGAAATTATGGATACTCATCTCTCTCCTGGACTTCCCTAGCACCATTGTCTCTCTAGGATGTTCAAATAAAAACTTTCCATCTTCCTTATTCTTCCTTTTCTCTCCCTCCCCACATTCAATAGTTTATTAGGTCCTCTAAATTTGATTTCCTGGGTCTCATTCTAATCCAGATTCTCCTCTCCATCTTCATTTTCATTACCCTAATTTAGGCCTTTATCATCATTTCTTTCCCTACCTAGTATCTCTTTCTAGGACTATTATAATAATCTCCAAATGAATTTTCTAGACTACACTTTTCCAGTTCCAATCCATTCGCTATACTGTCTATCTTGCTTACTATTGAAGCCTTGTGCCTAGCACACACTGCCATACCCTGAGTAGTCAATGAGTAAATATTTATTAAATTAAGTAATGAATAAATAAATTCTGTTACATCCTTGCTCCAAAATTTACAATGGTTCCTGTTGCCTACAAAATAAACACAAAATCCTATCACATGGCAGCAAGATAATTCAAAATATTATACCAATTTGTCTTTCTCATTTAATTTCCATGTGTCTCAATCTCATCTTGATTCCACCCCACCATCATGTACCTTATACTCTAACACAATGAACGGCATGTCCCCCAAATGCCACACCCCCTCCATTATATATTTTTCAAATGTGCTATTGTGAAATCTGCTGGTCTATGATCATTTTTGGTATCTATTCTTAATTGTTCTTGTGGGGTGGAGTGGGGGACTCATCTGAAGACTTTTCAATAAAGGCACAAAATCTCAATTATAACTGAAATTATTCACAGAGATGAAAGTACAGCATAGAGAATACAGTCAACCATAATGTAATAACTTTCTATGTTGACAGTAACTACATTAGCTGAGGTGAGCATTTAATAATAACTTTTGAATCACTATGTTGCATATCTGAAACCAATATAATAGTGTATATCAACTACACTTCAATAAAAAAAGGAAAAAATTAAAAAAATACAAATTCCTGGACCCTACCCCATATCTACTGAATCAAATCTGGAAAAGGCCGACAGGCAGATAAATAATTTATCACAATAATTTTGTAATCAATTTGCTTTATTTATGTAGGTCTCTTTCTGGACTTAATCTTTTCTATTGGTCCATATGTCCATTCTTTTACCAGTACGACAATGCCAATTTTATTAATCTTACCAAAAAATTCACTTTTGATTTTATTGGTTCTCTGCATCTTTAAGTTCACTGACCCTTTCTTCTCCCATTTCCATTCTGCAATCAATCTCATCCAGTATTTTTTTCCAATTTTGTTGTTTAGTTATAAAATGTTCATGTGTTCTTCTCTAGATTTTATCATTTTTATTGTAATATAGTTTATATACAATTTTATATTGGTGTCAGATGAATGACTTAGTGATTCATCAATTGTATAATGCTCACCATGATGTGTAGTTACTGTCTGTTACCCTAGAAAGATATTACAATACTATAAGCTATATTCCCTGCAACAACATGGATAGACCTAGTGGTTATTATGCTGAGTGAAATAAGTCAGTTTGAGGAAGAGGGATACCACATGGTTTCACTTATATGGGAAATCTTAAAAAAAAACAGAAATAGACTCATAAACACAGTAAACAGATGGTTGGTTACAATGGGTGGGACAGGTGAGATAGGTGAAGGGGATAAAGAGGTAAAAACCTTAAGTTATAAAATAATTTAGTCTTTTCTATATTTTCTGTTTCTTTCATGAGACTTCACATATTTACATTCCTTTCATGAATGTTTACCTTTATTTCTTGGTGCATTCAATGTTGTATTAATTTTCTTAAAGTTTTTGTCTGATAATTCCAACATCTGTGTTATCTCAGAGCTGACATTTTTTAATTATCTTTTTCCTTGTGAATTGAACCTTGTGAATTGAAATTTTCTTATTTTTTGGTATGCCAAGTAATTTTGGATTGTGTCCTGGACATTTTGAATATTATTTCATGAAATTATGAGGATTTTATTTTTAATTCTAAGGAGAAGTTGATTTATTTTTCACCATTTTTTTAGCAAGCAATTCACTGTGTTAATGTTCAGGTTACAAATTCCAACCTGCATTCTGGGTGTTATTTTCCAACATCAGTTCAGTTTGCAAATTTTTTTAAGTTGTATTTGAATTGGTCTGGCATGAGACCTGAGTGGTGGTCTGCCTGTGGGTCAGGCGTAAGGTATGCTGTGATAGTCAGATGTATATTCAGTTCAGAGGTGAGTGCGGAAGTTCATCCACAAATGAATGGGATTGCTCTCTCCATCTTCCTCCTCTCAGTGATTTCTCTTAATCCTTCCAGTTCACTGCTCCAACCCCTCCTCACACCCTTCCTGGAACTGTTTCTGCATTCAAGTCCAAGTAGTGGGAGGACACAGAGAGAGAGAAAAAAACACAATGGGGTTTTGTCCAGTAGTCTTAGGACCATAGTTCCTCTTGTCAGAAAGAACGGTTCTCTCCTGCCATAGTTCTAGGTACTTGTTTGTCAGTGTGCCAGTGTAACTGCTAAACTCTGAAAAATACTTTTCATCACCTGGGTCCCACTGTAAGCATACAGTAATAACAGCATCCCACTTATAGAAAAATGTGACGGCTGTATTACACTGACAGTATTGGCAAATCCCTATTATCTTTTTCTTTCTATCTCTGTTTTCCCACTACTTGAACACTTTATGTCTGCATCTGGTATACATGCCTGGGTATTGGCTGCTTTTGAATAAAGGTCTGCCAATACCAGATGAAATTTCAGTGGTACTTCTGGTCACCTTCTCAAGTCTGATTTCTACCATTAATGTTTTCATGTCTTCAAATACATATTCCATGTATTCTCTCAAAGATTCGTAGTTGCATTCAGTGGGAGAGACCACATTCCTTTGGCCACAGTCCCATTTGACTCTTTCTTATGGTGTCTGTCTCTCTGCTTAATTAGCCATGTGTTTATGCTTATAGTGCCCCTTTTCCAGTAGATCTTTCAGCACATAATCAGTTATTTTCTAATTCTTTTCTGATTATTCCAACATCTTGGTTATCTCTGTATCTAGTTCTGCTGATTGGGTTTTATATCCGTGTATTTTTTGTGTGTGTATCTCAACATTTTTGATTGAATGCTATACATAAAAAATAAAAGAACAGAAGACACTGAAAATTAGCATTTATGCCTGAAAAAGGCAATATCTCTTCTCCTGTCAGGTTTTTAGAATAAAGTTTTGAGTCAGTTTACTCAGGACTTGAGCTAGGTTTGAGTTCTATTGTTTCTGCCAATACTGTCAGTGTAATATAGACTTCAGTTTCTTCTAGAAGTGGATGTTGTTATTATTGTGTGCTTAAAGTGGGACCTGAGTGCTGAAGAGTATTTCTCAGTTCTTGCTTCCCACATATCTTTGAACCACCTCTGTGTGCTTATGCCACAGAAAGTTTTCTCTCACTGATCTTGTTCCTTAACTAGTGGTAGACTGCTGTTACTTGTTATTGAGTGCTAGGCTTGGGTAAACATATAGGAGCTCTCTGTTGCCCTGGTATAGTCTTATTCTTAGGCAGGCCTTGTGTGCCTGAGCATGTGAAGTGGGTTTTCCTCAACAACCCTGCCCATCCTCCCTGCAGCAGACAAACACTACTTTGTAACTGTGATTACTCCTAGATGGGAGTTCCTTGTTGCTTCCCCCAATACCAGCAGTCATCTGCCAGGTATTTTTGTAGGATTCTGGGCCCAAGACAGTTTTAATTCATCCTTTAGGAGTACAGAGATTTTCCTCCCAAATCTCATCCAATAGAAATGGATTTTTTGTAATTTCTTTGGAAAAGAGGATTTCTTACTTCCCGCAAGAGACATAAGTGTTTTGCTTGTCATCCCTCTTAAGAAAGACTGGATCTTTTCATCATCTCACTTTGAGAAAACAGAGTCTGTTGCCTCTTCTCTCATGGCTTAAAGCTTTTGGCTTATCTGGGGAAGCAAGTGAAGTTTTGTACCTGTTATCTTTTAGAAGTCGATTACATTCAGCATGCCTGTATCACTGAGTGGGGTTCTCTCCAGATAAGACCCCAGTCTTCCTCACAAGCACCCTTTATGCCCATGGAAAAGAGATTATGAAAATTCTCCATAAGTTTTGACCTTCCAGACTCACTTGCCAGCTCACAATTGCCTTTAAGAACTTGGAAGAATTCTAGTTAATTTTTTTCTTTCTTGTTTGTATAGTGGCCACCTCATTCTCCTGTGCTGTGGTATCAAGATTATGCTGGTTTGATTTGATCATACATTTTTTCCAATGTTTTTAATAGTTGTAAGTTTAATCTGGTTTTATATTTCTTCTTGTAATTTTTATAAACTATAGGTCCCTAGTAAATTGATAATTTTGACTAAGTATTCAACTTTGTTGGTGAAAAGTTGTTCAGAGTATATTCTTATTTAAAAAACTTTTAAGAAGAACTGGTGACAATTCCTGGAAGCTGTGCTGCCCAGCAGCATTCCAGCAGAGAAACAGGCAGGCAAAGCTGATCACCCCCAGAGCAAAGCCAGTACAGGGCAGGGAGGACAGGCAGAGGAATTAATTGATAGCCAAGGCTGATAATAGCTTCCAGTCCCTCCCAACTGGAGAGCTTGCTTGGAAAATTGAAAGTAGCCTGTAGTGGTCCCTCCCACTCCAGCCCAGACAAGAAAGGTGAGACATAGTCTTCCACACTAAGGAGAGTATCTTCCAGCCCCATCTGACCAGAAGGACTGGAACAACTCCCAGAAGTTGTGTAGCCCAGAAGTGCTCCAGCTAAGAGGTAAGAGGGCAGAGATAATCACCTCCAGTGCAAAGACAATACCTGGTATGGAGGATCCTCCTGCCATGCCCATGCAGAGGAATTAAATTAATAGCCAAGGCTGTGCATAGCTCCCCACCCCTCCCAACTCAAGAGGCTGGAAATTGAGGGTAGCTTGAAGTGGCCCTTGCCTGTCTTGCCAGACAAGAGCTAAAAGGGAAAGGGACTGCGGAAGAAGGACGGGAAGGGAGGGATAAGAGAGTAAAAAGGACTTTACGATTAACAGACATATGGTGGGGGAGCACGGGGAGGGCTGTACAACCCAGAGAAGACAAGTAGTGATTCTCATCTCACTACACTGATGGACAGTGACTGTAATAGGGTTGGTGGGGGGGACCTGAAAAAGGGGGGAGTTTAATCACCATAATATTGCTCATGTAATTGTAGGTTAATGATACCAAAATAAATTGTTAAAAAATAAAAAGAAATCCTGAGAAAGAACAAAGAAGAAGGCATAACACTCACCAATTTCAAGTCATACTACAAATCAATAGTCATCAAAACAATATTGTACTGGCATAAAAAGACAAGTAGACCAATGGGATAGAATTGAGAACCCAGAAATAAACCCAAGCATATACAGTCAGCAATATTTAACAGAGCCAAGAATTCTCAATGGAGAAAAGACAGTTTCTTCAATAAATGGTATAGTGGGATAATTGGATGTTCACATTTAAAAGAATGAAACTGGGCTCACTGCTTAACACCACTCACAAAAATCACTCAAAATGGATTAAATATTTAAATATACATAAAGTTCAAGTAACAAAATAAAAATAAATAAGTGGGGCTACATAAAACTACAAACTTTCTTCACAGCAAAAGAAACCATAAACAAAGTGAAAAGAGCAACTACAGAATGGGATATATGGTTCACAAATATTTTCCTATTCTGTAAATTTTCTTTCCATTTTTTTTGGCTTTGTAGAAATTATTTTTTACTTTAATGCAGATCCACTTATTTAATGTTTATTTTTTTGCTTTTATTTTAGGTGTCATATCCAAAAAATCATTACAAAGACAAATGTCAAGAAGCTTTTTTTCCTGTTTTCTTTAAGGAATTTCATGGTTTCTGGTCTTACATTTAAGACTTGAATTCAGCTTAGTTACTCTAATGAGATTTCACTGCACTTTTTTCAGACTTATCACACTGTATTTATAATTGGTTTTCCCAGGTCTTACCAACCTATGGATTATAGGGCCACATAACATGTTTCAGTGCTCTTGCCCCTACCTGCTCACACAGGACCTCAGATCCCTTCAAAATATGCTTCTCTCACACACATCCCACAAATATTTCTGTGTATTCTCAAAATGTGTTTCAAATGTTTTTTTAAACAAGTCTGCTCCTGCCAGGTCCCAATGCATTTCTGTGACACACTACAGTTCTGATGACTGTTATCACTTTCTTGGGAACCACAGTCTTCCATTTGGTACATTCCACTGTTTTTCTAACAGCTAGGTTACCCACTGGGTTCCTGCTTTATTGGCCTCCACTCTCAATGTGGATTCCAGCAGAGTGAAGTTTTTCTGAATATAAGTTTCAAATTTGGAGAAGACTATTCTTTTTTGGGAGGGCATCAAAAGACAACCACTTGAAATTAAAAAAATTTTTTGAAATGATTATGCATTCATAGTAGTTGCACAGAAATGAGCGGGAGGTCCTATGTACCCTTCATTCAGTTCCTTCAATGGTTTTATTTTATATAACTATAGAAGGACATCAAAATCAGGAAATTGACATTAGTGCCATGTGTGTGTATAGTTCTATGCCATTTTATGGCATGAGTAGATTCAAGTAACTCTCACTGTAATCATGATACAGAACTATTCCATCACCACAAAAGTCTCCCTGGTGGGACCTCTTTATAATCACACCCACTCCCCTCTAAAACTCCATCCCTAAGTTTTGAAAGTCACTACTCTATTTTCTATCTCTGATTTTTTTCATTTTGAAATGTTAAGTAAATCATGCAGTTTGTGACCTTTCAATATGATAGACTCCTCTTATCTGTAGAGGATATATGTTCCAAAACCCACAGTGGATGCCTTAAACTGTGTATAGTACTGAACTCTAGGCATGTTATGCTTTTTATTATACATACATACATACCTGTGATAAAGTTTAATTTATAAATTAGGCACAGTAAGAGATTAACAATAATAATAATAAAAACCAATTATAACAATATATATTAATAAAAGTTATGTGAATGTAGTCTCTCTCTCTCAAAATATCTTATTGTACTATACTCACCCTTCTTGTGATGATGTGAGTTGATAAAAGACCTATATGATGAGATGAATTAAAATGAATGATGTAGACATTGTGACATAGTGTTAGGCTAGTACTGACCTTCTGAAGATAGGTCAGGAGGATCATCTTCTTCCAGACTCTGGTTGAATGAAACCACAGAAAACGAAACTGCATAAGGAGGAACTACTGTATTTGCTTTTTATTCCACTAAGGTAATACACTTGTACTTCATCCAAATTGTGGGTACCTACAGTTCACTCCTTTTGTTACTGAGTAGTATTCCATGGCATGTATAAACTACAGTTTGTTTAACTATCAACTGTTGTTGGAAATTTTTCTTGTACTGTGGGTAGTTATTTCCCCAAAAAAGATATGCTGAAATTCTACTCCCAGTAATTGCGAATGTCACTTTATTTGGAAATAGGGTCTTTACAAAGGTAATCAAGGTAAAATGAGATTTTTAGTATGGGCCATAATCCCATATCAGTGTTCTCATAAAAACAGGAAATTTAGAAACAGAGAGACATGCACAGAGGGAAGACTATGTGAAGAGACACAGAGAGAACAAGTGCCCTGTGAAACTGGAGGATTGGAGTGATGTATCTGTAAACCATGGAATGCCAATGATTGCTAACAAATCACCAGAAACCAGGATGACATGGAACAGATTCTCCCTTCCAGCCTTCAGAAAGAACCAATTCTGTCAACACTTTGATTTCAGACTTCCAGCTTCCAGACAATAAATTTCTGTTATTTTAAACCACCCAATTTGTGGTAATTTGTTATGTGCCTTGAACACTAATACAGGTTGTTTCCAGTTTGGGACTATTACGAAGATTCAAATACAGGTTTTGTGTGGATATATGTTTTCATTTCTTTGAGATAAATGAAAAGATTTCAGGTAGGGACACTTAATCCAAGATGCTAGATATGATCATCTTTAATATACTGTCCCTCTCCAAACACAGGAACTCCTCTAAGCCCCCTTTTTCCCTGGAATGGAAGAACTTCCTCTCTCTGGTCAAATATGATAACCATCTCTGAAGACATGCAACCCTTTCTCCCACTAGTAATGGCAACACTTATCCTGATTATGCCAAACAGTTATGTTCCTCAGTGCTTCTACTTCTTCACTCCAGAAAAAGATTTAAACTTTCACCTCTTCCTATTAAAAAAGACCGATTGTGAACCTCAACCTAAACCTCACATCTGATACAAGAAAAGTAATTCAAAATGGGTTCTAGATTTAAATGAAAGACTAAAAATACATTAGAATAAAATATAGGAGACAACCTTTGGGCTCTGAGAAGTCTGTTTGACTTCTGGTTCTGCCCCTTACCGGCTGAGTGACCTATTGTCAATCATTTTATTTTTTCATCTGTCAAATAAGGCTGTTAATACTTTCATCATAGGAGTCTATTAGAGATTAAATAAGGTAACAAATGTAAAAAGTACCTTGTACAGGGCTTGGCATATAGTGAGCAGTCTGTAAATATTGCATACTTTTCTCTATAGTTTGTGCCAAAATTGCCTTCCTTATGACTTCCACTCACTGAGCCAATTTCTATCACAGAGGGTTTCTCTCGACCAGACCAATCCATCTTCCATTCAATAAAAGCTACTCTGAATCCAGAAAAAGTGCTTTCACATGGGCCAATATAAAATATGTCCATGGAATGAGGTGGGGTGGTTTTGTCATGTCTTTCAAAGTTCAAGCCTGTACAATATTCAGGTAGTGAAGATGGGAGAAGCAGGGAGGAGGAAGGCCACAGATACCTTGTGGCGCTTGTTTGGTACATGAGTTCTGTGGGCTACAAGGATGTCCCTCATAACAGGAATAAACATGGCTGCTTCTTGACTCTGTTGCTTTTGGAGTAAGAACCTCCTCCATACAGTAAATCCTACCACCTCTTATCAGGGGTGTGCAATTAAATCATCCTAATCTTCAGGCTGAGCCAAAGCTGGGGTTGCCATGGAGACAGACTGTGTTGGCTAGAACACTCTGGACAGGAGCAGCATTATAAAAGAAGGCTGGAGTCCATTATTTTTGTACAGACACAGTCTATCTGCTAGACTTGATTTCAATAATTCTTCACAGAGTTTGGAGTGGTGGATGCCATCAGGCAGCCACGGGATATCTGGTGGTCACTAGGAGGGACTAGGAGTCTCATTCAGATTGCTCTCAATTTAGGAGCTGCAACCGGGACACCTGAAGTACTTTAATCCAAGCTTCTTCTCTGTCCTACCAGATGAACTTTACCTTAGTCCTTTTACAGAGTTTGAAATGCTACATATAATACTTCTAAGTCAGTGGGATAATGAATATTCTAAATGGAAGACCCTGTTGAAGAAAGGTCCTAGACAATACTACTCTGATTTTTTTTCTGTCATAACCAACCCAGCATTTCATTCTTGACTTTCATTGATCTTCTTTTAGTCACTATCCTCATTATCAGCTAGGGTTTTCAGTGCTCTGGCTAGTTTCAGTGCATTGAGTAACATGTCTGAAGCTGTTTGTAAACTGAATGGCCCAGTTGCATGTCAGCATTTCTTCAGCAGATATCAATTTCTTGACTTTTATATATGGGTGACAGTTTAGAGAACATTAAGTACAGTGGTATTCATCAGAATCAGTATGGCTCACACTTAGGCATGTGTATTTTTAACATGCTCCTCCAATGAATCTGATGTACCACAATGTTTGAGAACCATTCACTTAATTCACCTTTTTATTTTCTCATTTTAAAAGGAGAACTGAGGCTTAGAAAGGGAATGTGACTTTCAAGTTCACAAATATAATTGAACGAATGTTCAGTAGGAGAATTTTTGGAATAATTACAATTTCTAAATGTTCTTTCTGTCCAGAAATTACTTTTCAACATGAAAAGTTAGACTTGACTTATAATAGCCAGTTTAATTAGGTCAGACTTTTGAGGCTCTGAGCCTAAAATAAATCAAACCTGGACCCAAAGAAATCAGACTTTGGCAATACCTGCACACTAATCAAAACATGGAAATAAGGACTCTGAGGTTTATATAGTAAAGTTCAAGCCCTAAACTGCTTTAACACTAAAGAAAGATATGGACCTGGAACTGAGGAGGCCCAAAGGTCTTTGAGATTTCCTCCAGGGAAGCCCTGAATCCACAGCCCAATTAACGGCTCTGGGGGTTAATTGAGCTAAAAATAAAACATAAATAGTTTTTGAGGTGCTTTTTACCCCTTTATATTTACACAGAATTTGATTAAAGATGTATTTCTTGAAGGATGGGATTACATCTGCGTGGGATTGGATGAAAATAGAGAAGTTTATATTTTCCCTCTAGCTCTTCAACTGCTTCTGCAGAAGACATCTCCCAGGGCTTGGGGCCTGAACTCGTGTTCTTTAGAAATTTTGAGTGGGATCAGATTTTTTGAGATGGGCCCTTTCATCCGTGTCAGAAGAACAGCTTGGTTCTTTGGTTTCTTTCCAAGTTAAGGACAGATTCTCTGGGCCATTTTCATTTGCTCATTCTAAAACTTCAATCGGTGGTTAGGAAAGTTATTTTTCAGTCAGTAGCCAGACACACACATGAGGCCTATAGTTAAGATAAAATTCCTGATAGTGTTGTACCCCAAACTCCAGTGATTTATCGGTGACTACTCTTTGCTAACAGAGAGGGAGGGCATCAGTGAATGAGTTTCTGGGAATTTGGAGACTAGGAAAGGGAAAAGAATGAAAAGAGAGGAAATGGCACCAAACAGCTAAGAACAAAAGCAAGAGAGGCAATGAACAAAGATGATTCCTGAAATTTCAAGAGTGATTAAGCCACAAAGAAGCTTCTTTAATTTTTCAAATTAAGATTTATTTTAAAAATCATCAAAATAAAATGTGGCCTTAAAAAAAGGAAAAAAATGTTCTGATTTGATGTCATATAAGAGTTGACATCAAATTTGCTCACTTATCTTAGTCTGGGTCTGATTTTCTTGTGGACCTCCCTAGTCCCTACTGAATCTTGTGTTGAAGGTGAAAAGAAGCAGCAAGAAATCTAATAATTTGATTGTGTATCGTTCTGAGGAAAACCTGGGGTTGAGGCTGATCCAAAGCCTCCCAAGCCCCCAAAGAAGGAACAGGATAACTGATTAGGCACTTTGAAGAGCCTTGGTGTAAAACAAAACAAAACAAAACAAAACAAAATGAAGAACTCTCCACATATTTACCCTGTCACGCAGCATTAGCTTTGATATACCTTCACTTATTAAAAGTGAATGGCCAACACCAGCACCCACATCTTTTCTTAATCTATATCTTTTTACTATTAAACAGCTGCCTTTTAAAGTAACTGACATAAAATTAATTGTCATGATTGACAATTTATAGTGATTTTATGCCCATTAACTGAATTGAGTATAATGCTCTCCCTACATACAAGAAACTTATAGTTTAGTTGAAGAAGCCAGACATAAACATACTGATGACAAGTACCAAATTATAGTACCACAGTGAGAGTAGAGGAGGAAGAAATGGCCCTGGATGGACATAACAGAAGTTTTCCTTTGAAGAGGTGGGATTTTTATTGAGTCTTTAGGAGTGTTTAGATGGTATAAGGGAAAGTGGGTAAGCGTTCCAAACAGGAAGAATAATTGGGGCAACTTACCAAATCACTTCAAACTTAATTTGCTTATCTGTAAAATGGGGATAATAATAGGTACTAAATTAAATAAATTGTTAGTGGGGTGAAATGAGATTAATAAATGTAAATATTTTCTAAATTTTCATAAGTTGTATAATGCAACCAATTATTAAGTAGGTATTTTAAATATACCATTACAAAATATATTTCCCACAATAAATCATACAAAATAGGCCACAGGAAATGTTTCTTGGTGACCATAACAATGATTATTAATGGTACTATTTAATCCTTCCCAGACTAAGGAATGGAATAGCCATGGTGTAAGCCCTCCCCAAACTACCTACTGACTTCTTTGTGGAGAACAATTGGCCTGAGTTATCCCATTTTTTAAACAGAATTATCGGAGTAAAGGGCCCTTTAGAGAATATCCAGTTGAACTTCATGTCACTGGTATGGACAGTGATGCCGAGAAGGAGGAAGAGGCTTGCCCAAGGCTTCCAGCAGGTCAGATGTGGTACCAGGAATGACACAGATCTGATACATATATAGTCACAGAGTGACAGATATTTATTGACAGGTGTGGGTTTTAAAATTTTTCCACTTTAACATTCCACCCTAACTACTAAGGCTCATCAGTGATGAAGCTCAAGTTCTCACACCTAGCTGTAAAGAATCCAGGGAATGAGTCTGGTTCTGTTTCTTAAGCCCCAGAACTGATCCCCTTCACAAATCATGACCTCTTCTGATATTTCCACCTTATTCCTCTCCATCACCCACAGGGAAGTCAGACTCAAATCTTCCCCTCCTGGTCTCAGCTTCAAGCGATAGTATGAGAACTTCTGAGGTGGGATTGGAATGAAGTACAGATTGGGATTGGTCCATATCTAGGCATTATAGTCCAGACAGAGGACAGGATACAAGCAAAAGTAACAAGCTCCTTTTCCTCCACATGTGTCTTTTATTGGGAAAATTACTTGACTGCTCTGTGTATAATTGAACAAAATATTTAACATCTCATGTTATCAAGCCTCAAGTTCTTTACCTGTAAAATGGGGGTAACAATAATTGCTACCTCATGAGTTGATTATAAAGACATAATAAGTGAAATAATATATGTAAAACAATTAGAATAGTAGCTAACACATAATAAATATTAAAAAACATTAGACATTTATATTGTTACAATACCAGCAAGAAAGTTGTAAGAATAATAAGAAAAGTACAAATAAATGTCCGACTGGACTTAAATAACCCAAGTATATGCTATCTATAAGACCCAAACAAATGTGTTCATCAATAGATGAATGGCTAAAGATGTAGTATATATATACAATGGAATATTATTCAGACACAACAAAGAAAGAATTCTTGCCATTTGCAATTACATGGATGGACCTAGAGGTTATTATACTAAGTGAAATAAGCTAGGCAGAGAAAGATACATACTATATGATTTCAGCTATATGTGGAATCTACAAGCAGAAATAGATTCATAGACACTAAAAAGAGACTGGTGGTTTCCATGGGCAAGGGGTTGGGGTTGGTGGGTGAAACAGGTGAAGGAGATAAAGAGGCACAAATTCTCAATTATAATATAAATTAGTCACAGAGATGAAAGTAAAGCATATAAAATATATTAAATAATACTGCTATATCTTTTTATGTTGACAGATAATAACTACACATTGGGATGAACATTTAATGAATGTTGAATCACTGTTATATACTTGAAACCCATAGGCTGTATATCAACTGCTTCAATAAAAAAGATACCCTTTTTTGAATATAAAAACAGATATGTTGAAATAAAAATATCTTTTTAAAAATACATCCTGAAGACACTAATCAAAAATACTATTATAGTTTAGGGGCTTAAAAAGTGTTCTATAAAGTGATGAAGAGGGAGAAAAATTGATGGATTTTATAGAGGAGATGTGATTTTGGATGATTCTTGAAGGATACATGAAAGATTTAGACAGTAAGACAGAGGGGAAAAAATGAAACATCACTCTTGTTCTGGGAGCACTCAATATTATAGTTTAACTGGGACAGTGTTATCATGAAAGGAAGTATAGGGAGATGCACCTGGACAGATAGGTCACTACTAGATTTTTGGAGAACCTTTGATTGGTAGGATAAGGTGTTTGCCTTTTTCCTTATGGTAGTGTGGAACTATTGAAAGCTTTTGCACAGTGGAGTAATATGATTAGAATAATATTTTAAGATTATTATTCTGATTGTTTCCAGGATTTAGGAGGCTGTTGCAGTGACTCATAGGATAGGTAAAAAAGCATCTGAACTAAAACAAGGTCAGTATAGATAGAGTGAGGGAATTCAAGAGATAATATCATTATATAAAGGTAAAATCTATAAAACTTGGTCACTGAAAGAACTGAAATGAGGTGTAGGAGGGATATGCGATTTTGTGTTTTGAGCTTGGGATGCTGATAAGGGTGATAGTGCTATTGACAGAGATAGACACAGTTAGAGGAAAAAAGGCTTAGGGAAAGAGTATGTTCCAGTTCTGTTCTATTTCATCTTACTTTAATACATGCATTCTAGAGCGACTTTAAAGATTATTCAGTCTAGCTCTGCTCTATGATGGTTTAAATCTCTGTAATGTTTTCTGCAAGTGGCTGCTCTGCTACTGCTTATACAACTCCAGTGGCAGGAATCTCACTACATCTAATAGCTTTTGTCTCTCTTAAACTGAAATTTGTCTCCCTTTAGCTTCTACATATCTATAACACTTGTGCAACCACAAAGATGAACAAAGCTTTCTTCATTCTCTGCATGAAAGCTCTTTCAATATTTGAAAAAACCATGATACGTAAAACCCAATAATTTCTTCAATAGCACGGCGAGGTCTCCATCCCAGTCTTGAGGCACAGTATACAAGGCCTCAGAACTTAGAAGAACTCTCCTCTTCTGGAAAATTGCATGAAAATTCAATTCAATAAATACTTACTGTGCTTTGCCCAGGGACCGAGAGATGAACAATCCAGCATCCACAAGGAGATCCTAGTCTAATAAGAAAGGCAAACATTAATTGAATAATTTATATTATACAGTGATAACCACAAAGACAAGGACAGGTATATGATTCATAAATATATCTATGGGAGTAGGGGACATTAGGTTAGGGTCAGGGAAAGCTTTTCAGAAGAAGTGAAATGTAGACTAAGGCTTGAAGGATTGATGAAAAAGTAGGGGTTGGCAGGCAGACAAGGAAGGTAAAGAGTACTTCATAAAGAAAAAAGTGTTTACTAAGTTTCAGGAAAAGAAAATAAGTCAAGGATAACTTCAGTATTTCTAACTAAAGTGGCTACATAAATGGTAAGTAATTAACCAAGATGGAGAATACAGGAAGAGCAGGTCTGACAGGTGAGAACAAGAAGTAAATGATAAATGAGTTCTACTTCAAATATTTTAAACCTGTAGGGCATGCAAAAGTAAGGATTATTGTACATGAAAGACACAAAGAACTTGTGTGTGTGTGTGTGTGTGTGTGTGTGCACTTGCATATGTATGTAGTTAAGTGATTATTATCCAAGCCCACATGGTCCCCTTCCATCAATCATGCTTACTCAAATAACTTTAGGGCCTAGTCCTTGAAGCCATACTTCCTAAAATGCGATCAGAGGTTCACCTGATCCAAGTCACTAAATCATTTGTTAAAAATAAAGTTTTGGGGAGAGATTCTCAAGATGGCAGCATGAGCAGGTTAGTGGAAATCTCCCAAAACCATATATATTTTGAAACTATAGCAAATACAACTATTCCTAAAAGAGTGACCAGAAGACACAGTACACGAGCCAGGCTACATCTACCCCTGCAAGAACTCAACATCTCACGGAAAAGGGTAAGATACAAAGTTGCGACCCAGTGGGACCCGAGCACTCCCCCCACCCTAGCTAATTAGCGGGAGGAAAATAATCAGAGTGGGGAGGGAGTGGAATCCCAGGACAGCTAAATAACCAGCCCTAGTAATCTGCACCAGCATCACAGACACACATTGCATGGTGTACTGGATATTAGAGGAATGGAAAAGCAAAATCTGAGACTAAGACTGCAAATAGGTTCCTACAGCCAGTTGCCCTGGACAAAAGAAAAGTGGGTGCTTTAAAGTCTTAAAAGGACAAGGGTTTACCAGGTGAACAAAATCATCCTGGCACACTCAGCCCAGCAGACTGAGAACTTGAAGGAACTTCAGGCGCCCTAACCACCTGGGTGGCAATGCAGCTCTGAAGACCATCACAGCTATAAGCAGCCTGCTGTAAATTCACCCCTGCCAGCAAGGCAAGAAAACCAGCTGACCCACCATTCCTGTGGAAGAGCTGGGGAGCAGCCCCGCCCACAGCAACCATACAGAGGCTTCTCCCTGTGCATGGCTAAATGGCCCAAACCCAGAGGCAGCCCCTGCCCACAGTTGAATGGCACAGAAAGCGGAGACAGAGGCAGAGTCCAGAAGGTACTAAAGGTCTTTGCTTTTGCGGAGAACACGTGCTGCTCGCCTACAATCCCTGCCAGTGACCTAGGCCATCCCAAGGGCCATGCCACACATGGCAGCTCTGGGGATTAACCCAGAAGCTGCTCCCTGTGAGCACTTTCCTGGCACAGGCAGTGGAGACTGGCGCAGAGTTCATGAAGCAAGAAGGGGCACCGTTCTCACGGAAGAACACACACCAGTGCCTTAGGCCATCCCGAGGGCTGCCCCGTTCACAGCAGCTCAGGGAATTAACTCAGAGGCTGCTCCCTCGGTGTGGGTGACCGGCACAGGCATCAGAGACGGGCAAGGAGGACAGCAAGCAGAAAGGGACTTTGTTCTCCCAGCTGACATACAGGCCACACTCTGGCTACCACTTCCATTGCCAAGAAAAGGCAGAAGAACCTTGTGCAGTCCAAAATCACTCAAACACCAGAGACAGGGCCTGGCAAGACCGAAAATCAGCAAACTTCCTGAAAAATAATTCAAAAAATAAAAAAATAAAAATAAAAGTCATAAGCATGCTGATGGAGCTACAGAGAAATATTCAAGAGCTAAGGGATGAATTCTGGAGGGAGATAACAGAAATGAAACTAACAATGGAAGTATTTAAGAGCAGACTGGATGAGGTGGAAGAGGCTTTTAATGGAACAGAAATCAGAGAACAGGAATACAGAGAAGCTAAGGCAGAGAGAGACAAAAGGATCTCTAGGAATGAAAGAATATTAAGAGAACAGTGCGACCAGTCCAAACGGAACAATATTCACATTATAGGGATACCAGAAGGAGAAGAGAGAGAAAAAGTGATAGAAAGTGTCTTTGAAGAAATAATTGCTGTAAACTTCCCCAAGCTGGGGAAGGAAATAGTCTCTCAGACCATGGAAGCCCACAGATCTCCAAACACAAGGGACCCAAGGAGGACGACACCAAGACATGTTATAATTAAAATGGCAAATATCAAAGGCAAAGACAGAGTATTAAAAGAAGACAGAGAGAGAAAAGATCACCTACAAAGGAAAACCCATCAGGCTAACATCAGACATCTCAGCAGAAACCTTACAGGCCAGAAGGGAATGGCATGATATATTCAGTGCAATGAAACACAAGGGCCTCGAAACAAGAATACTTTATCCAGCAAGATTATCAATTAAATTTGAAGTAGGGATTAAACAATTCCCAGATAAGCAAAAGTTGAGGGAATTTACCTCCCACAACCATCTCTACAGTGTATTTTAAAGGGACTGCTCTAGATGGAAGTAGACCAACCAAATACTAACTAAATGCAAAATATAATCAGCTATCCACAAAATCAGTCAAGGGAAATAGCAAGAGTAGAAAATACAATACTTAACATATGAAGAGTGGAGGAGGAAGAAAAAGAAGGGAGAGAAATAAAGAATCATCAGACTGTTTATAATAGCATAATAAGTGAATAAATTAGATGGTTATATAGTGAAGAAGCTACACTTGAACCTTTGGTAACCATGATTCCAAAGCCTGCAATGGCAATAAGTACATATCTATCGATAATCACCATAAATGTAAATGGAATGAATGCACCAATCAAAAGACACAGAGTAATAGAATGCATAGAAAAGCAAGACCCATCTATATGTTGCCGACAAGAGACTCACCTCAAACCCAAAGACATACACAGACTAAAAGTGAAGGGATGGAAAAAGATATTTCATGCAAACAACAAAGAGAAAAAAGCAGGCGTTGCAGTACTTGTATCAGACAAAATAGACTTCAAAACAAAGAAAGTAACAAGAGACAGAGAAGGACAATACATAATGATAAAAGGGTCAGTCCAACAAGAGGGTATAACCATTATAAACATCTATGCACCCAACATAGGAGCAATTACATATATGAAACAAAAATACAAACAGAAGTAAAGTAGGAAGTAGAATGCAATGCATTCATTTTAGGAGACATCAACACACAACTCACTCCAAAGGACAGATCAACAAGAAAATAAGTAAGGACACAGAGGCACTGAACAACACATTAGAACAGATGGACCTAAAATACATTAACAGAACTCTACACCCAAAAGCAGCAGGATACACATTCTTCTCAATTGCACATGGAACATTTTCGAGAATAGACCACATACTAGGCCACAAAAAGAACCTCAGTAAATTAAAAAATATTGAAATCCTACGAACCAACTTCTCAGATCACAAAGGTATAAAACTAGAAATAAATTGTACAAAGAATAAAACAGGCTCACAAACACATGGAGGCTTAATAACATGGTTCCAAATAATCAAAGGATCAATGACCAAAGAAAAACAGAGATGAAACAATAAATGGAGACAAATGAAAACAACAGCACAATGCCCCAAATTCTGTGGAACATAACAAAGGCAGTTCTCAGAGGGAAGTATATAGCAATCCAGGCCTATTTAAAGAAGAAAGAACAATCCCAAATGAAAAGTCTAAAGTCACAATTATTGTAACTGGAAAAAGAAGAACAAATGAGGACCAAAGTCAGCAGAAGGAGGGACATAATAAAGATCAGAGAATAAATAAATAAAATTGAGAAGAATAAAACAATAGGAAAAACAAATGAAACCAACAGCTGGTTCTTTGAGAAAATAAACAAAGTTGATAAACCCTGAAAGAGAATTTATACACATAGGCAGAATCAGAAATGAGAAAGGAAAAATCACAACGGATACCACAGAATTACAAAGAATTATTAGTGAATGCTATGAAAATCTATATGCTAACAAACTCTATAACCTAGAAGAAATGAATAACTTTCTAGAAAAATACATACTTCCAAGACTGAACTAGGAAGAAACGGAAAATCTAAACAGACCAATTACCAGCAACAAAATTGAATTGGTAATCAGAAATCTCCCAAGATCAAAACCCCTGGACCAAATGGATACACCACTGAATTTTACCAGACATTTAGAGAAGACATAATACCCATTCTCCATAAAGTTTTCCAAAAAATACAAGAGGAAGAAATACTTCCAAACTCATTCTGTGAATCCAGCATCACTCTATTACCAAAACCAGGCAAAGACACCAAAAAAAAGAAAACTATAGACCAATATCGCTGATGAACATAGATGCAAAAATACTCAAGAAAATATTAGCAAATCTAATTGAAAAATACATCAAGAGGATCATACAACATGATCAATTGGGATACATCCCAGGGATGCAAGGATGGTACAACATTCGAAAATCCATCAACATCATCCACCACATCAACAAAAAGAAGGAAAAAAATCACATAATCATCGCCATAGATGACGACAAAGCATTCGACAAGATTCAACATCAATTCGTGATTAAAAACTATCAACAAAATGGGTATAGAGGGAAAATACCTCAACATAATTAAGGCCATATATGACAAACCCACGCCAACCTCATACTTAACAGTGAGAAGCTGAAAGATTTTTTCTAAGATTGGGAACAGGACAACAATTCCCACTCTCCTCACTTTTATTCAACATAGTTCTGTAAGTCCTAGTCACAGCAGTAAGACAACACAAAGAAATAAAAGGCATCCAGATTGGTAAGGAAGAAGCCAAACTGTCACTGTTTGCGGATGATATGATATTGTCCATAAAAAACCCTTAGGAATACACTACAAAACTACTAGAACTAATATCTGAATTCAGCAAAGTAGCAGGATATAAAATTAATACACAGAAATCTGTTTCTTTCCTATACACTAACAATGAACTAGCAGAAAGAGAAATCAGGAAAATAATTCAATTCACAATTGCATCAAAAAGAATAAAATACCTAGGAATAAACCTAACCAAGGAAGTGAAAGATCTATACCCTGAAAACTACAAGACATTCTTAAGAGAAATTAAAGAGGACACTAATAAATGGAAATTCAACCCATGCTCTTGGATATGCAGAATTAATATTGTCAAAATGGCCATCCTGCCTAAAGCAATCTACAGATTCAATGCAATCATTTTCAAAATACTGACAGCATTCTTCAACAAACTGGAACAAATAGTTCTAATATTCATATGTAACCACAAAAGACCCCAAATAGCCAAAGCAATCCTGAGAAGGAAGAATAAAGCAGCGGGTATCTCACTTCCCAACTTCAAGCTCTACTACAAAGCCACAGTAATCAAGACAATTCGGTACTGCACAAGAACAGACCCATAGAACAGTGGAACAGAACAGAGAGTCAAGATATTAACCCAAGCATATATGGTCAATTAATATACAATAAAGGAGCCATGGATAAACAATGGGGAAATGACAGCCTCTTCAACAACTGGTGTTGACAGAACTGGACAGCTACATATAAGAAAATGAAACTGCATTACTGCCTAACTCCATAAACATATTTAAAATCGAAATGGATCAAATACCTAAATGTAAGTCATGTAACCATAAAACACTTAGAATAAAACATAGGCAAAACTCAGTTAGACATAAACATGAGCAACATCATCATGAACATATCTCCCTGGGCAAGGGAAAGAAAAGCAAAAATGAAGAAGTGGGACTATATTAAACTAAAAAGCTTATGTACAACAAAGGACACCATCAGTAGAACAAAAAGCCATCCTACACTATGGGAGAATATATTCATAAGTGACATATCTGATAAGGGGTTGACATCCAATATATATAAAATGCTCACACACTTCAACAAACAAAAAGGAAATAATCCAGTTAAAAAATGGGTAGAGGATCTGAACAGACACTCCTCCAAAGAAGAAATTCAAATGGCCAACAGGCACATGAAAAGATGCTCCACATCACTAATCATCTGGGAAATGCAAATTAAAACCACAATGAGATATCACCTCACACCAGTAAGGATGGCCAGCATCATAAAGACTTTGAACAACGAACGTAGAGAAAGGGGAAACACTGCTGGTTGGAATGTAAATTAGTTCAACCACTGTGGAAAGCAGTATGGAATTTCTTCAAAAAACTCAAAATAGAAATACCATATGACTCAGGAACTTCACTCCTAGGAATTTACCCTAAGAATGCAGGAGCCCAGTTTGAAAAAGACATATGCACCCCTATGTTTATCGCAGCACTATTTACAATAGCCAAGAAATGGAAGCAACCTAAGTGTCCATCAGTAGATGAATGGATAAAGAAGATGTGGTACATATACACAATGAAATATTATTCAGCCATAAGAAGAAAACTAATCCTACCATTTTCAAAAACATGGACGGAACTAGAGGGTATTATGCTAAGTGAAATAAGCCAGGCACAGAAAGACAAGTATCAAATGATTTCACTCATCTCTGGAGTGTAAACACAAAGAAAAAACTGAAGAAATAAAACAAAAGGATACTCACAGAACCCAAGAATGGACTTGCAGTTACCAAAGGGAAAGGGACTCGGGAGGATGGGTGGAAAGGGAAGTATAAGGGGGAAAAGGGGCATTATTATTAACCTACGTAAGGTAACAGGGGGGCCACGGGGAAGGCAGCATAACACAGAGAAGACAAGTAGTGATTCTATAGCATCTTACTACGCTGATGGACAGTGACTGTAATGGGGTATGTGGTGGAGACTTTATAATGGGGGGAGCCTAGTAACCATAATGTTGCTCCTGTAATTGTATATTAATGATATCAAAATAAAAAAATAAAAATAAATAAAGTTTTGGGCACCAACCCAAATGTTTTGAGAAACATTGCATTAGGAGTAGGTTTTATAATCATTTCTAGCAGGACATGCCCTTTTTAGAAAATTTGATGCCTCACGATTTCCTGTGGAATAAAATCAGAGAACAACTAGAACTGGAAAAAAACTTTGGGATTAATTTTGTCTAATCCTTTCTTATTCACATGGGGAAACCAAGGGGGTAAGACTCACCCATAGTTATCTGAACAGGCAATGGAATAAACCAGAGTAATTTTTAGGTCTCCAGTATTCTTGCAGTCTTAAGATTCTGGGTACAAATATCTCTTGTGATTGCTTAATCAATTTTCTAATCTGTTACAAAAAAAAAAATTGGCCCAGGTAATATCCCAAATCAGATCCATTTGAGTTGATGATAATTCTGGCTGTTCAGCTCTCTAGTCAGTCATTTTTCTGAGGTACATGGGAATTAACACATTTGTGATATCTCCTTGAGTCCTTCTGACCTTGGATCTTCACTGGTACTCTATTCAAACCATCCCCAACTACCTCACAGGTGTATACAATATGTATATATATATATAAGCACCATAGGCATAATTAAATAGATTATGGTAGAATGTGTGTCATTCCAAATATTGTAGGATTGATAGGATTAATACATAAATCAAGTAATATAGAAATCAAATGTACAAATACACATGACTTGATTGTTTTTCTTACAACTCTTGATGTGTGATCAAGAACAAAATGATGAGAACCAAAACAGTTCTCATGGCTCAGGGCCGCCCTCGCATAGTTTCAGTATCCTTGAGAAGTATCATGTCCTTGGGCTAGACTCAAGGCCAGATGATGATGTTTTGGGTTCATTTTTAGTTCATTTGCTCAATAAATGTGAGAGGTGCCTTTTCGGCATTACTCTTGAGCTGTTACACCTTGAGTCCCCTGGCTGGTCCTTTTAGGTCTTCGATATTTCATCGCGTCACCTCCTCAATCTGTAGGTCAGAGGCAGGGAGGGGGGCCGAACATTAATTTACCAAGGAGGGGTCTGACAAGTGGTGCCCAAACAGGACCCTTGAAACTCAGAGCAGGGAAATCTCCAAAGATCGTTGATCTGGTAAGACTCCTGGGAAAGCATGTGTAGTGACAGGATCAAGATATCAGGGACATTACAATGGGCCACAATGAATTTGAAGTTGTTAAGATGGAGGATTATTTAAAATTACTCCGTGCCCTCCTAAAAACATCAGGAGTGAAAACTTCTAAAAGAGACTTTGCTCAACTCCATAAATATATTTAAAAACATTGTGATTGGTTGCCTCCACATGGAATAGTTAAACAGGCTGATAGGAATAATGTGTAGAGAGATTTTAATAAGGTTCACAGACAAGGCAATATTATCCCTGTGCCTGTCTGGTCTTTGTGTAATTTGATCACTCTCACTCTGCAGCCTTTGCAAAGAGCCTTACACACATTAGTTGAGGAACAACTTCAGTTGGACAGATTAGAATTTTCCACAAGCCCATGGAATTCCCCTGTATTTGTTATAAAAAAGAAGTCAGGGACTTGGACACTTTTGCATGAGTTAAGACAAATTAATGCAGTTCTCAAACCTATGGGACCTTTACAACAAGGTCTCCCTTCTTCAGCTATGAATTCATCAAGAAAGCAGGATACAAAATTAATACACAGAAATCTGTGGCATTTCTATACACTAACAATGAACGAGCAGAAAGAGAAATCAGGAAAGTAACTCCATTCACAATTGCATCAAAAAGAATGAAACCCTAGGAATAAACCTAATGAAGGGAGTGAAAAACATATACCCTGAAAATTACAAGACACTCATGACAGAAATTAAGGAAGATACTAATAAATGGAAATACATCCCATGCTCATGGATAGGAAGAATTAATATTGTGGAAATGGCCATCCTGCCTAAAGTAATCTACAGATTCAATGCAATCCTTATCAAAATTCCAACTGCATTCTTCAACAAACCAGAGCAAATGGTTCTAAAATTCATATGGACCCACAAAAGACCACAAATAACCAAAGCAATCCTGAGAAGGAAGAATTAAGTGGGGGGAATTATGCTCCCTGACTTCAAGCTCTACTACAAAGCCACAGTAATCAAGACAATTTGGTACTGGCATAAGAACAGACCCATAAATCAAGGGAACAGAATTAGAGAGCAAAGATATAAATCCACACATATATGGTCAATTAATATATGATAAAGGAGCCATGGACATACAATGAGGAAATGACAGCCTCTTCAATAACTGGTGTTCGCAAAACTGGACAGCTTAATGCAAGAAAATGAGTCTCGATTATGGTCTAACCACATACAGAAAAGCAAATTTGAAATGGATCAAAGACCTTAATGTAAGTCATGAAACCATGAACCTCTTAGAAGATAACATAGGCAAAAATCTATTGAATATAAACATGAGCAACTTTTTCCTGAATGCATCTTCTTGGGCAAGGGAAACAAAGCAAAAATGAACAAATGGGACTACATCAAACTAAAAAGCTTCTGTAGAGAAAAGGACACCATCAGCAGAACGAAAAGGTATCCTACAGTAAGGGAGAATATATTTGTAAATGACATATCTGACAAGGGGTTAATTTCCAAAATATATTAAGAATTCACATACCTCAACACCTAAAAAGCAAATAACCCAATTAAAAAACGGGCAGCGGATATGAACAGACAGCTCTCCAACGAAGAAATTCAGATGGCCAACAGGCACATGAAAAGATGCTCCACTTGGGGAATTAAAACCACAATGAGATATCACCTCACACAAGTTAGGATGGCCAACATCAAAAAGACTAGGAACAACAAATGCTGGCGAGGATTCAGGGAAAAAGGAACCCTCCTTCGCTGCTGGTGGGAATGTTAATTAGTTCAACCATTGTGGAAAGCAATATGGAGGTTCCTCAAAAAACTAAAAATAGAAATACCATTTGACCCAGGAATCTCACTCTTAGAAATTTATCCAAAGAATATAATTTCTCAGAATCAAAAAGACATATGCACCACTATGTTTATTGCAGCACTATTAGTATAGCCAAGATATGGAAGCAAGCTAAGTGTCCATCAGTAGATGAATGAATAAAGAGCAGGTGGTACATATACACAATGGAATACTATTCAGCCATAAGAAAGAAACAAATCCTATAATTTGCAAAAACATGGATGGAGCTGGAGGGTATTATGCTCAGTGAAATCAGACAGGCATAGAAAGACTAGTACCAAATGATTTCCCTCATTTGTGGAGTATAACAATGAAGCAAAACTGAAGGAACAAGACAGCAGCAGACTCACAAACTCCAAGAAGGGACTAGGGGTTACCAAAGGGGAGGTGTTGGGGAGCATGTGTGGGGTGGGAGAAGAGGATTTATGGGTATTATGGTTAGTACACATGGTGTGTGTGGGGTCATGGGGATAACAGTGTAGCACAGAGAAGACAAGTAGTGACTGTGGCATCTTACTACACTGATGGACAATGACTTCAATGGGGTATGGGGTGGACTAGATAATATGGGTGAATGTAGTACCACATTTTTTTTCATGTGAAAGCTTTGTAAGAGTGTATATCAATGATACCTTAATAAAAAAATAGAAAAAAAAACAAGGGAAGCCTTCCTACTATTCTCTACCCACCTTTTAATCCATAGTTACTAACCATGGATAAACAGGTATAAAGTGGGAATCATTGTAAATAAAGCTAAAATTAAGTGAAAAAAGTAAGGGGACACACCCTACTTCTGCCATTAAAGCAACAGGTGTTCATTGCAGAAGGTGAAAGATTTCTATGACAACACTCTGAGAAACTAAATTTGGCAGTAAGGGTACATGTAAAGCTATTGCCTGATCTCCACAATGGTGAATGGAAAGAAGGAAAGTAGAAAATTCCTAGGAGATTAGGAAAATTTCTAAGATGGAAAAGAGGTTGTCCTGGTTAATAAGTTTTAAGCAGGACTCAGTGCCCATGTCATGGACGTGGTTCTTGATTTACACCAAAGGCATCAATGCCACCTAGTATATAGAAAGCACGAACACCTCACTGTGTAGATCTGGTTCTTGCCAAGGAATATAGAGTACCCCTCCAATTAACTCCTTTATCTCCAAATGGCTCCTTACAAAAGATAAGGTGGTAATTAAGAGACTAAAACACATTTTTCTGCCTACAAACAATAGGTAAGATCAAGGTACAGAGCAATCTGACTCCAACTATTCCCATCCACAATCCACTCATTGTTCACCAGCAGAGAAGAGTAGTAGGTCATAGTTCAATTGAAAGAACCTACAGCTAGTTCCTTATAGCAGGACCAGGTTTTTCAGGACTACTAGCTGATTCTTCAACATCTTCAAGGTAGAAGCATCTATGCTTGCCTTTAGAAATCATTCTGCAGCATATATACACTATCTCATCTTGATGTTTATTACCAATCACTGGCCTACCATGATTACAAAAAATACTATAGAGAGGTTTGAAAATTAAGCCAGAGGTGAAGAATATTCCTAACATATATGTACTGTTAGCTTTCTCACAAAATCCAATCACTCCTATGCTTATTAATTCCATTGCTAACTGTCTCAAATCCAAATTTCTTAACCTCCCTTCACCATCTGGTCCCTACTTCCTTTCCTAGGTTTCTGTCATTCCTCTTACCTCCCTGAAATTGAGATTACAACTGACTGAACTACTTGCAGATTCCATGGCTTGCTTTAGTCTTCTACACTTTTTGGTAAGCCATTTCTTCTTCATGGACAGTCTTTTCTCTGCATGGTCACATCTTACTTACACTTTAAGACTTGTTTCAATTGGTGAAACCCTCTTGTGAAACCCTCCTTGATCCCCAGCAATGGTTTGTTTGTTCCCCTTTTCTGTTCCATGGCAGTACTTGGCATGGGCATGGAATTAAGACTGTTCAATAGTACTTGTTGAAGAAAGCTAAGCTAGCCATCCCATGTAGGTAATGATCTGATGTACTTAGCCATACCAAATTCTAACTGCTGAATTACCTCACCACTATGTTGGTGAGATGCTCTAGTTTATGATACTGATTTAATCTTATATTGAACCTTCTTCCATTTAACAGTGATCTAACAGGCCCTGGCATTTGGAATGTATGGATGATGAGTGTTCACCAAGAAAAGCAATATAATATAACAGGAATTATATAGTCTCCAAAATCAAATAGATCTGGGCTTTATAGCCTAGTTCACCCTGTGATTAATTGTATAACAATTACTTAGCCTCTCTTGAGTATCATTGTACTCACCTTTATAAAGTAGCTAAACATCAAAAAAGAATAAAATACTTAGTAATAAACTTAAGGAAATCAAAGACTTGTACACTGAAAACTACAAAATATTGCTGAAAGAATTAAATAATACACTAATAAAGGAAAAGACATCCATACTCATGGACTGGAAAATTAATATTGTTAAAATATCAATACTACCCAAAAGGATCTATAGATTCAATGTAGTCCTTATCAAAACCCCAATGATTTTGCACAAATAGAAGCTGTCATCCCAAAATTCATGTAGATTCCCAAGGGACCCAAAGAGTCAAAATAATCTTAAACAATAACAAAGTTGGGAGTCTCACACTTCTTTACTTCTAAAGCTTACTACAGAGCTACAATAATCGAAACAGTGTAGATTGACACAAAATAATATATTTAGACCAATGGAATAAAGTAAAGAGCCCAGAAACAAACCCTTACATATATTATCAAATTATTTTCTAAAACTATTTAATGGAAAAATGACTTTTTTCAAAGTTGTGTTGGGAAAACTGGATATCCACACACAAAAGAATGTAGTTGTACCCTTACTTTTCAATATATACAAATTAAATTAAAATATATAAAAAACTGAAATATAAGAACTAAAATTATAAAACTCTTAAAAGGAAACTGGAGAAAATGTTAATGGCATAAGATTTGGCAATGATTTCTTGGATATGATAATGAAACCACAGGCAACAAAATAAAAAAAAATAGTGGGCTAAATTGAACTATGTCAAAATTTTAAAATTCTGTATGATGCTAGTGATATCAGCAAAATTGTGGAATTCAAGGTCATAGCCCTTATACTCCAAGGAAACATCAATTTAACAACTATCTACAAATTAAAATACCCTTATGAATGCTCCAGAATCTAGCTAAATAGTTATAACATAGTGTAACACAGAAACAAGAAAAGTTACATTGAAAAGAGTAAGAAGAATGGTTCATTTGGCCCATAATGCCCTTCCCCCAATCCATCACAGGAAACTGAGATGTATCCTCTCTGTCAGCAACTTCCCTCATGAAGGAAAGAGATAGCAAGCCTATCCATGGAACCTGGAACCTGGAACCAGACCTGCCTGCCTGTGGATGCTAGAACCAGGCATACCTTCATAAGTACCCTGGAAACAGGCCCACTTGTGGACTCTAAGATCTGACGCAAACACCTGATAAATAAAAATGTCTGAAAAATAATTCAAAATAACCATATTATAGAAACTCAGTGAGCTACAAGAGAATACAGTAGATAACTAAATGTAATTAGGCAAACAATACATGAATAAAATAAGAAGTTCAACAAGGAGATTGAAGTCATAAGAAAAGAATCAAACTGAAATTCTGTAATGGAAGAATATAATTGCACTGAAAAATTCTATAGAAAATTTCCATAGCAGATGCAATCTAGTAGAAGAAAGAATCAGCAAACTTGAAGACAGATCATTTGAATTTATGCATCAGAACAAAACCAAAAAAAGAATGAAAAAGAGTGAAAGAAAGCCTACATAACTTACGTGGCACTTTGAGGAAACCAATATACACATTATTAGAGTCACAAAAGGAGATAAGAAAAAGAGTATTTAAAGAAATAATAGCAGAAATCTTTCCAACTCTGGGGAGGGAAGAGGAAATCCAGATTTGTGAAGTCCAAAAGATTCCAAATATATTGAACCTAAAGAAGTCTACATTTAGGTACATAATAAATAAATATTCAAAAATCAAGATAAAGAAAAAAAATTGAAAGCAGCAAGAGAAAAGCTGCTCATCACATTCAAAGGAAATTCCATAAGATTATCGGTGGATTTTTCATCAGATATCTTGCATCACTAAAGAGTGGGATGATATATTCAAATTGCTGAAATAAAAATATTGCCAACCAAGAATACTATATCCATCAAAACTCTCCTTTAAAATTAAGGAAGAGAATTCCAATTCAAGATGGCAACATAGGAGAATATTGAATTCATCTCCTGTCACAAACACATTAAATCTACAGCTACTGACACAGCACAGAGAGAGAAGACTGAAATGCACCCTCAGTCTTCCTGTGAGAGACTGATGTTTGTTTTAAAGCTTCAGTCTGACAGACAAGGCAAGCATACAATTTAATACACATCCGGATGCCTACTGCAATACTCTCCAAAGACTGCAGAGGCCAGTGGGTACCATCTTAGTGTTCTCCCTCTTCCTAACCCCTAGTAACCAATATCTCCCAGAAAGATCATATACATGTCTGGTTCCCAGGATTTTGTGGCTGCATCACAGAGGACCATTACTTGATAGCCTGGCTCTGCTAGTCAGTGGGACATTTTTTTCATGGTTTCAAAAGTTTGGTAACAAAAAAAGAAACAGCTTGCATCACCAGAGGACTTGGTGTGGTGGAAGCAGACAGAAATTCCCATTTCCCAGTCTTACCTTGAAAGATATATATTTTCATACATCAAAATTCACTGCCTGAGGTTCTGGCTTCTATTCAGCCTGAATCTAGGTGCTGACTGAGATCCTTTCTGTGGAGCACTTTCAGATCTTGGCAAACCCTCAACTACTGGGAGCCACAAAGAACAAATAATGTGGTTTGGAGAATCACAAATATTTGAGAGACAACTAATAGAGTGGGGTTGAACAATAGGGTTCATCTACACAAGGCCATTCCTTCAGAAGTGGGAGAGGTGGCTGTTTTACCTAATGCACTGAAACTAATACATAGACTCAAGGAAAATGAAGAAACAGAAAACCATTTTCCAAATAAAAGAACAAGATAAAAATCTCCAAAAGAGACCTTAATGAAATGGAGATAAGTGATTTGCTTGATAGAGCTCAAAGTAACAGTCATAAAGATGCTAACCAAGGTCAGGAGACTAATGCTTGAACAAAGTGAGAATTTTAACAGAGATTGAGAATATAAGAAAGTACCAAACAGACACAGAAGAATATAATAAATAAACTGAACTATACAAGATAGGGTTTCAATAGCAGATTAGATGGAGCAGAGGTATTAGTGAACTCAAAATCAGGGTAGTGGAACTCATCCAATCACAGTAGCAACAAAAAAAAAGAATGAAAATGTGTTGATAGCCTAGGAGACTCAGGAACACATCAAGCAAGCAACATTTGCATTATAAGGATACCATAAAGAGGAGAAAGAGAGAAAAAGGGACAGAAAACATATTTGAAGAAAAAAAAGGCTGAAAACTTCCCTAACCTGAGGAAGGAAATGGATATCCAGATCCAGGAACTCCAGAGAGTTCTAAATAAGATGAACCCAAAGAGACCCTTAAAAAGATACATTATAATTAAATTGTCAAAAATTAAAGAAAAGGAGAGAATCTTAAAAGCTGCAAGAGGAAAACAAGCTATTATGTTCAGGGAACTACCATAAAACTATTAGCAGATTATTTCACATAAACTTTTCAAGCCAGAAGGGTGCGGCATGATATATTCAAAGTGCCATAAGAAAAAAAATATGCCAACCAAGAATAATCTGCGTGGCAAAGTTTTCCAGACAAGCATACGCTAAAGGAGTTCACCATTATACTAGGCTTACAAGAAATGTTAAAGGGACTTCCTTGAATCGAAATGAAAGGGTACTGATTAATAAAAGGAAAAGATATGAAAGTATAAATCTCACTGGTTAAGGTAAATATGTAACAAGATTCAGAGTAATCAAATGTAAAAGTGGCAGGTAAATCATGTGTAAAATTCGAAGGTTAAAGGACAAAAGTAGTAAAAATAACAACTACAAAAGCTTATGTTAATGGATACACAAGATAAAAACCGTTAAGTTGTGATATCAAAAACATAAAAAAGCAGGGAGTAAAAAATGTAGAAGTTTAGAATGTGTTGGAACTTAAGCTGTTGTAAACTTAATATAGGATGTTATAAATCTAAGTTTTTTAATGTAAATCTCATGGGAACCACAGTACAAATCCTATGCTAGATACACAAAAGATAGAAAGGAATCTAAGCAAGAATATCATCAAATCACAAAGGAAGAGAGGAAGAGAAGGAAAAAAGAACAAAAGGATAACAAAGCAGCTAGAAAACAATGAACAAAATAGCAGTAAGCCCAAATCTTTCAAAATTACTTTAAAAAACGGAAAGATAGAGACTTTCCAGGACAAAATGTTATAGAATTTATCACACTTTACAAGTTCTGTTAAAAGGAGTTTTTCAAATTGAAAGAAAGGATATTAAAGCAGTAACATGAAAGCATATGAAACTATAAACCTTATTAGTAAAGGAAAATATATAAACAAATACAGAATGATGTAATACTAATGGTGGTGTATGAATCACATTTAACCCTCCCATAAAAGTTAAAAGACCAAAATATTAAGAATACATATAACCACAAAAATTTGTTAATGGATGCTTAATATAAAAAGCAGAAAATTCTGACAATAACAAATTGAGGGAGGAGAGTAAATGTATAGAGTTTTTGTATGTGATTGAAGATATCAGCTTAAAATACACTGTTGTAACTATAAGAAATTTCATGTCTCAAGATAATCACAAAGAAGAAAGCTAGAGTAGATACAGAAAAAAATCAAAGTATATTACTATAAGAAAACATCAAATCATGAAGATGGCAAGACAGGAAGGAAGGAACAAAAGACCTCTAAAACAGACAGAAAACAGTGTAATAGTAATACCTTACCGATAAATAATTACTATAACTGTAAATAGATTAAACTCATCAATCAAAAAATCTAGAGTGTTAATTGTATTTAAAAAACCGAGATCCAATGATATGCTGTATACAAGAGACTCACTTTATATTTAAGGACACATATAGGCTGGAAGTGAGTGAATAGAAACATACATTCCATGCAAATGATAACCAAAAGAAAGCTGAAGTGGTTATGCTTATGTCAGACAAAACAGACTTTAAGTTAAAAACTGTCCATTTGTTGCTTTACTCTTGGTGGAAGGATGTAGAGACTGGAAAGGTGCACAGGGGACTCAAGATGCTGATAATGTTCTATTTCCTGATGGAATATTGGTTGTCATCAGTGAAAAATTACCATCTCTATACATATGTTCACTTTATGTGTATTTCAATAAACAAATACAAAATTTTAAATGCAAAAAAAAAAAACAAAACTGTCCATTTGTTTTGTTTTGGTTTACTTTTAGATTCCACATATAAGTGAAGTCGTATGGTTTTCTCTGCATGGTTTATTTCATTTCACATATTACCCTCTAGGTCCATCTATGTTAATACTGTAACAGCATTCTATGTTGACAGGTAGTAGCTGCACTAGTTAGGGTGACAGATGCAGACAACTGTCAAATAACTATGTCATATACTTGAAACCAATATAATATTGGGTATCAACTATACTTCAATAAACTGTCACAAGAGATGAAACAGGTCATTACATAATGATAAAAGGGTCAATTCAGCAGGAAGATATAACAGTTATAAACATATATGCACCCAACATAACAACATCTAAATTTATAAAGTGAATACTAACAGAATTGAAGGGATAAATAACAGTACTATTGATAGTAGGAAATTTCAATGCTCCTATTTCAAAAATACATAAATTGCTTCCATATCTTTGCTACTGTAAATAATACTGCAATGAACACAGGTGTGCATATATCTTTTCAAATCAGTGATTTTGGAAATCTTGACATAGATGGACCTAGAGGGTATCATGCTAAGTGATATAAACCAGTCAGAAAAAGACAAATAATGTATGATTTCACTTATATGTGGAATCTAAAAAGAAAATGAAAGTGACATAGAACCACAAATATTGACTACAGACTGTAAGCTACTATAGGGAATGGGGTTAGGGGATGGGTGAAATAAATGAAGAGTATAAAGAGGTACAAACTTAAAATTGTAAAATAAGTTAGACATAGGAATAAAAGTACAACATAAAGGATTTAACCAATAATATTGTCATATCTTTGTATAATAATTGGGTAACTACATCTATTGTGGCAAGCATTTAGTAATGTACACAATTATCCAGTTACTATGTTGTACTTCTGAAACTAATATTTTATATCAACTTTATTGCAATTAAAAAAATAAAATGAAAAATGAAAAAATGCATAGATAGTACAGACAGATTGTAAGGAAAGAGTAGACTTGTACAATATTACAAACCAAATGAAATTAACAGATATATGCAGAACATTCCATCCAACAGTAGCAGAATATATATTCCTCTCAAGGCAAATGGAACTTTCTCCAGGAAAGACCATATGTTAGGTCACAAAATAAGCCTTAACAAATTTAAGAATATTGAAATTTTAAATATCTTTTCTGACAACAATGGAATAAAACTAGAAATCAGTAACAAAAGGAAAATGGGAAAGTTGAAATACATGGAAATTAAACAGTACTCATTTTTTAACACACTCTTAAATAAGCTTTGTGTCAAAGAAAACATCAAAAGAGAAATTAGAAAATACCTTGAGACAAAATGAAAAATACAAGACAGAAAAACTTATGGGGTACAGCAAAAGCAGTGCTAAGAATGCAGTTTATAGTGATAAATAAATGAATAAATTGAAAAGAAGAAAGATTTAAAATAACCTAGTTTTTCACCTCCAGGAACTAGAATCACAGGGATTTATTCTTGTAATTCAAGGAAAGTTCAACATAACAAATTCAGTAAGTGTGATAAACCATAACAAAATTAAATATAATATCACATGATCATCTTAGTAGATGAAAGCACAGATTTGACAAAATTACACACTTTTTTTGTGGTTAAAAAATGAACTCAACAATTTAAGTCTAGAGGGAACTCACCTCAATATAATGTAGGCCATATGTGAATTGCCATCGCGAACATCAGTCAGTGGTTAAAAGCTGAATGTTTTCCCCTAACATCTGGAGTATGACAGGGATGTCTCTTGTTACTTCTGTTCAACTTAGTACTTGAAGTTCTAGCCAAAGAAGTTAAGCAATAAAAAGAAATGAAAGGCATCCAAATTGTAAAGGAATAACTAAAAGACTGTAATAGGGTTGGTGGGGGGGACCTGATGAAGGGGGTAGTTTAATCACCACAATATTGCTCATGTAATTGTAGGTTAATGATACCAAAATAAAGTGTAAAAAAAAAAAAAGTACCTGCTTGCAGACTTGATCCTATATGTAGAAAACTATAAAGATCACACACACACAAACACACATGCACCTGTTATAACTAATGAATGAATTCAGTAAAGGTACAAAATACAAAAATCACATGCAAAAATCAGTTGCATTTTCTACACCAACAAACTATCCAAAAAGGAAATTAAAAAAAAATCCCACTTACAATGGCATTAAAAATAATAAAGTATATTTTCAACAATAGTGCTGAAACAAATGGACATTAACATGTAAAAAAATTAATCTACACAGACGTTACACCCTTCACAAAAATTAACTCAAAATCGATCACAAACATAAGTGTGATCTTAAAACACAAAGCTATGAAACACCTAGTAAATAACATAGGAGAAAACTTAGAGGACATTTGATATTGTGAAGACATTTCAGATACAATACCAAAGTCACAATCTATGAAATAAATAAATGATAATCTGAACCTCATCAAAATTAAAAACTCCTGCTCTGCAAAATACATTGTGAAGAGAATAAGACAAGTCACAGACAGGGAGAAAATGTTTGCAAGACACATCTGACAAAGGAACTGTTATCCAAAATATACAAAGAACTCTTAAAACTAAACAATAAAAAGACAATGACCCAGTTAAAAAATAAACCAAAGTCCATAACAGACACCTCATCAAATAAGATAGACAGATGACAAATAAGCATATGAAAAGATGTTCCACTTCATGTGTCACTAGGGACATGCAAGTTCAAACAACAATGAGATACCACTACATACATATTTCAGTGGTCCAAATTCAGAACACTGACAACACCAAATGCTGGTGAGAATATCAAGCAACAGGAACTCTCATTAATTGCTGGTAGAAATATGAAATGATACAACTACTTTGGAAGACAGTTTTGCAGTTTCTTATAAAACTAAAGATAGTCTTACCGTACAACCCAATCAATCACCCTCCTGGTAGTTACATGAAGGAGTAGAAAACTTATATTCACACAAAACCATGCACATAGATGTTTATAGCAACTTTATTCAGTTTACAAAACTTGGAATAACCAAAATGTTCTCCAGTGGGTGAATAGACAAACTGTAGTATGTCCATACAATTGAATGTCATTCAGTACTAAAACAAAATGAACTATCAAGTCATGAAAACCCATAGAGGAACTTTAAATTCATATTATTAGGTGAAAGAAGCCAATCTGAAAAGACTATATATTGTATGTTTCCAACTATGTGACAGTCTAGAAAAGACAAATCTATGGAAACAATAAAAAAGATCAGTGGTTCCCAGGGTTTTGGGAGGGAAAGAGATGAATAGGCAGAGCAGAGAGGATTTTTAGGGTAGTGAAAATACGCTGTATGATACTATAATGAAGGATGCATTTCATGGTACATTTTTCTATAGACAAATGGAATATGCCCTTAGAATATACACCAAGAATGAATCCCAAGGCAAACTATAGACTTTGGGTGACAATTTTATGCCAATACAGATTCATCAATTATAACAAATGTAGCACTCTGGTGGGAGATGTTGATAATGGAGGAGGTTATGTGTGTGGGGGGCAGGGATTCATGGGTAATCTCTGTACATTCATGTCAGTTTTGTGGTGAAACTAAAACTGCTCAAAAACGCTTAGGAGTAAACTTAATCAATGATGTAAGAATCTTGTACACTGAAAGCTATAAAACACTGATGAAAAATTAAAGCAGACCCAATAAATGGACAGACAGCCCATATTATGGACTTGAAGAATTAGTAATTTTAAAATATCTATACTACCCCCAAGACATCTACAGATTCAATGCAATCTTTATCAAAATCCCTGCGAATTTTACAGAACTAGGAGAAAGGTCCTAAAACTCAGACAGAATCACAAAAGACCCAGAATAGACAAAGTGATCTTGAGAAAGAAGAATAAAGCCCGAAGTATTGTACTTTCTGATTCCAAAATATATTACATATCCACAGTAATCAAAACATAATGGTACTGGCATAAAAACAGACACATAGATAAATGGAACAGCATACAGAGATCAGAAATTAACCCATGCACATATATTCATCTAATCCTCAAGAGTTCTAAGACAACACCATGGGGGAAAAGACAGTCTTTGCAATAAATGGAGCTGGGAAAATTGGGTAATCATATCCAAAATAATGAAATTGATCCTTTATCTTACACCATACAGAAAAAAATATCTTAAAATGGATTAAAGAGGTAAACTTAAGATCTGAAACAAGAAAAACCCTACAAGAAAGCCTGAAAGAAAAGCCTCTTGGCAGTGATCTTGGCAATGATTTCTTGCATTGACACCAAAAACATAGGCAACAAAAGCAAATTAGATAATCGGGACTTTATCAAACCAAAATCTCTTGTACTGCAAAGGAAACAATCAGTAAAATGCAAAAATAGCCAACAGAATGTGAGAAAATACTTGCAAACTGTATATCCAATAAAGGGTTAATATCGAAACTATATAAGGAACTCTTATAACTTATAAGCAAAAAACCCACATAACCTAATTAAAATATAAGCCAAGGACTTGAAGAAATATTTATCTAAATAAGTCATACAAATGCCTAATACGTATATGAAAAGGTGCCTAATATCACTAATCATCAGTGAAATGCAAATCAAAAACACAATGAAATATCTCATGCCTTTAAGATAGCTATTATCAGAAAAACGAAAGATAGTAACTATTGGTGAGTATGTGGCAAAGGGAAATATTGTATTCTGTTAGTTGAAATGTAAATTGGAGCAGACACTACAGAAAACAGTATGTAGAATCTTCAAAAAATTAAAAATAGAACCTATCATATGAATCAACAATCTCACTTGTGGGTATATATCCAAAGGAATTTAAATAAGGTTTTCAAAGAGATACCTGTATTCTCATGGTCACTGCAGCATTATTCATAATATCTAATCTATACATACATATATACATATATATATTTAGCTTAAAAGAAAATTCTGACGTTTGTGACAACAAGGGTGGGCTGGGAGTACATCATGCTAAGCGAAAAAAAACCATATAAAACAGAAGGACAAATATTACATGCTACTACTTACATGAGGAATCTAAAATGCACAAACTCATAGAAGCAGAGGGTGGTTCTCAGGGGCTCGTCGGAGGGGGAAACTGGAAAGTATTAGTGAAAGGGTGTAAAGTTTTAGTTTGCAAGATGAGTAAGTCCCGGAGACCTACTGTACAGCATAGTGACTATAGTTAACAATACTGCATTGTATAGTTAAAATTTGCTAATTGGGTAAATCTTGTGTTAAGTATTCTTATCACAACACGATAATATCAGCATTAATAATAATAATGGGATCACAGGAAACTTTTGGTAGTGATGTATATGTTTATGGCATATATTATGATGCTGGTTTCATGGATATATATTTATATTCAAACTCATCAAATTGTATACATTAAAAATGTATAGCAGTTTTTGTATGTCAAACATACATCATTGTAGTGGCTTTAAAAAATGTTTGTCAAAATATGCAATCAAGGGAAAAAGGCAACCCATGGAATGAAAGAAAATATTTGCAAAACTATATTTGACAGAGTGTTAACATCCAGAATAATGAATAACTCCTACAACTCAACAACACTAAAACAACAACCTGACTAAAAAATAAGCAAGAACTTTAATAGCTATTTTTTCAAAGAAGATATACAAATAGTCCATCAGCACATGAAAACATGCTCAGTATCACTAATCATTAGGGAAATGCAAATCAAAATTACAGTGAGATACCACCTCACACCCATTAGGTTGTCTAGTATTAAAAAAAAAAAAGAAAAGAAAAATGGTGAAGTTGTGGAGAAATTGGAGCCATTGTCTGCCACTGGTGGGAATGTAAAGTGGTATAACTGGTAATGGAAAACAGCTTGATATTTCCTTAAAAATTAAAAATAGTATTACCATATAATTTGGCAATTCCACTTATGGATATGTTCCCCAAAGAACTGAAACCAGGGTCTTAAAGAGATATTTTTACACTCAAGTTTACATCAGCATTATTCATAATAGCCAAAATATAGAAGACGCCCAAATATCATCAGTGGATGAGTGGATAAACAAAATGCAGTATATTCATACAACAGAATATTATTCATCCATAAAATGAAGGAAGTTCTTACATATGCTATGAAATAGATGCATTTTGCTAAGTGAAAACTTGAGGATATTAGATTAAGTGAAATAAGACAGTATAGTACAAGATCAGTATTATTCTAGTTATATGATGTCCCTACAGTAGTCAGATTCAGAGAGACAGAAAGTAAAATGGTGGTTGCCAGGAGCTGTGTGGAAAGGAGAATGAAGAGCTATTTTTTAAGGAGTATAGAGTTACACTTTGCAAAATGAAAAGAGTTCTGGAAATGGATAGTGTTGATGTTTGCACAATGATGTGAATATACTTAATGCCATTAAACCATACACTTCAAAGTGTTAAGAGATGGCAAATTTTATGTTAGGTGTGTTTTTACCATACAAATGGCTAAAATGACTAATTTTATAGTGTGCATTTCATCATAACTTAACATTTGTTTTGATTATAAAAGGAGCTAAAATACATAAGTTGTAGGATTGTGAGGTGTTAGTGATATGATAGTTGTAAAATACCTTAGCAGAATGTTTGGCTTTTGTAGGTGCTCAGCCATTGTTAGTTCCTCCCATCTTTTCCTCATCTTCCTCCCCATCTCTTCTCTACATATCTGAGTTCATGACTTAGGATTTGCCAAACCCCTCACTTCTCAACAGACTCTTTTCTCCTTCCTTGATTCTCTACTTCCTTTCTTTCTTTTCTGTTTTATTTATTATAGGAGACATTAAGGATTTCCAGGAATAATGCCTTAAGTCTTTTGCGAGGTGGAAAAACCACATTGCTCTCTTCCAAATGATTCTACAAGCACAGGACATATCCATCTATGTAGATCATTTTTACTGGATTTACAAGGTTGATGTATACACTTGTGAAGATTGTTCATTATACAATGGTGCCTGGCTGAGAAGGTGAATTGGGTCAATGTGCCCTGGGATAAACCTGAATTCAAGGTGTGCTTATTTCTAATTTTAAAGAAGTCTCCATAAGGACCAGTGCCAGCACCCTGCATGCATGATTAAGATATTGTGGAGCCTTGAGTTCAGACATAGGATACTCAATGTCCAGAGAAAGAATACTAAAATCATAGATCCTTGCAGGAGGAGGTGAAAAACCTTGTAGATTCCAGGGATAGAAAGGACAGCTCTTGGATTCCAGTTAGAAAGTTGTTTTTTCTTTTTCACTCAGGAAACCAGGACATGTCTAAGAGAAAGCATGGCTGCAGAGGCTAGCACAGAACTAAGAGAAAAGAGCTTTTTGGAGAAAGAATGGTGAAATTATTAGGATCTTTTATATCAACTTGGATAATGATGACTTTTGTAGGTTGGAATTTTGCCTGGGTCCAATAGAATCAAGTCTGTTGTATCTAGGAACCTATATCAAGAAAATCATCCAAAATTAGATCACCTTTTGTTAAGAAATGCATACTACTATTCCAATCTGGTTGTGCTTCTATTTTTCCTTTTTCCATATTCTTAGCTATTTAGTAAAGCTCTTTTCAAAGTAGACATGTCCACATCTGGGCCAAGTTAGCTGAGCTAAGGATAGAGTACATGGCAGAAGTAGAATGGGTATAGGACCTCAAAGATAAAATGGTTGTTTTAACATTTTCCAAATGGAAAATAGGGTAAGACACAGGATGTTGGAGAATTAGGGATCTGAATATACCCTTAGGCAAGATTTCTTAACCTGAAGTCTCTTAGGCTCTAACAATGTATGCAAAATTGCACTTACACTGCATGTGTACATTATGAAGATACAGGTGGGACGAAGGTACACAGCTATCTTCAGATTTGAAATATGAAGCACCAGCCTCCCCCTGCATAGTAGAAAAGATAACTTCTTAAAAATCCAGACATGAAGGTACTTCAGACAAAGCACTGAATGAGCTTTCTGCAGATTTGGAATTTAGATTGAGCTTTGCTACTAGCTTGCTGTATGAAGTCCTCTGGGCCTCAAGGCCACATATCTTTAAAATAAAGAAGTTAGATTACATGATCTCTGAATGCCTTTAAAGCTCTAAAGACTTGAGCTTCTAATGAATTGCCCTGATTTGTCATACCCTTGGTATGACTCTATGTGCAATTTTCATAAATGAGTTCTGATAAAATATTGTTCAGGGTTTTCTCAATAGTTAAACTTACAGCTTTGTTTTTCTTCCCCTGCATCAACTAAAGTCCTATGAAATAGAAGATGAGGGTGGGAGGATTGACTCTTTAAATTCAGTCTGAGTCTACATGTAGTGACTTATTTACATCAAACTGCCTACTCACAGTTTGATATTTTATCCTGAACTGACTGGTTGAGACACTTTTTGGTGTGGTATAGACAGATAGTGAATCTCCAGTTAGTTGATTCTTTCTCTTCTAGAAGGGTTTTCAGGTCTTTAGTTTCAGAGATGACTGACAACTTACACCTCCTTATCAGTACACATTTGAGTCAAGATTATTATTTGAGAAGACCTTGTAGGACTAAGATTGTGCCAGGTTAAGAAGTAGCAGAGAAAATGGAAGTAAATTCATTTTCAGCTTTATTCTTATTCTGTCAGACTGTGGCAAAAAGGGGATGTGACATAACAAGAAGTAATACAGCCTTGGCTATTTCACCTTCTGACTTATTTCTCTCATATAGGGACAAATGCAAGGGGCTGAATAATTGGGTCATACCTATACTTTTCCTCATTTCCCCACCAAATGGTAATAGCCCCTTCCCACCAACATTGCCACTAGCTAGCCTCTGATTAGAGATTCTAGGGTGAGGGAGGGGTGGTAGAGGCTGCCCTTCCACTTCCAAAGGAGAGAATCCAGGCTTTTTCTCATTTGTGATTCAGAAGTTCTTCATGCCACCCAACCCATTTCTTATTAAAAAGCTTTGTATATGCAGTTATGATTGCCTAGGTATTCAGAGAAGTGGGTTGGCATTCTCCAGGAGAGCAAGGAGAGTTGGTAAGCATTCATTGGATCTCTGACTCTTTGGAAGAGAAGGAAATGAGGGTTCTTCTAACTCCATTTCCAAATTGGCCAGACTTTTATTGCCCTTGGTATTCTGTCTACTTAAAATAAAGGGAGGGCTGCATATTTAGTAGGTGAGTTGGTTCAACTGAAAAGTATTTCACCACTGTGTATATCACCTCTTCCTAATAAAGTATTTCTCTACCCTTCTCCCTGTCTCTTTGTCTTTGCCTCTCTCTCCTGCCCCTCTGAGTGATTTCCTCATCCTTCCTGTCAGTTTCCATTGCTCTGGTATACTAGGTGATAGCAGTCAGTAGCATAAATGGTTCTGTGCTCTTCAAACACTTAACTCAATCTTATAGCTGTTCTGAAAATTAAGTCCACAATGCATGCACATCATCGTTCTACAAATATTTATTAAATACCTGCTATGCTCCAAGAGATGATCGAAGTGCTGAAATAGTGAATAGAATAATAACAATAGCTAACACTTATATAGCGTTTATTATTTGTTAGACACTAATTTGGCTGCTTTACATGGAATTATTTAATTTATTTTTGTATTTACCTTAAGAGATAGTCATCATCCTCATCCATTTCACAGATGGGGAAACTGAAACAGAGAGGTTAAGTAACCTTCTAAAGTTGTAAGCCTATAAGTAATGGAGCCATGAAGTCAGGATTCAAATCCAAAGAGTCCAGAACCAAAATACACACTCTTAGACACTTTATATATCCCTTCATCATGGAGCTTATATTTTATTATGGAGACACAATAAATGTTTAAAAAATCAAAATACAACTTTTGTGATATTGTTTAGGTCTACACAAAATAAAGCAGGGTAGGGTGGAAAAGAGTGACAAGAGATGTGTGTTATTTCTAACAGGAAGATATAGGAAGGACTTTCTGAAGAGATGACACTTAACAGAAACCTGAGTGAAGTGAGGGAGCTTGTTAGGAATTCTAGGTAGAGTGAATAGAAAGCACAAAGGCCCTCAGACAGGAATGGGCAGAGAGGATTCTAAGATTATTTGGAAGGCCAGTGAGAGTGAGATGTGATAAACAGGAGGTGTACCATAGGAGACAGAATCCAAGGGGTCAGCACTGACCACATCATGGAGGTCCTTGCCAGCTGTGGTAAATAGTTGAGCCTTTATTCTGAGTATAGTGACATTAGTACTTTTAATTGGAAGAGATATATGATTTGATCTGTGGTTTAGAAAAGATCACTCTGTCTTCTGTGAGGAGAGCAGACTTGAAAGATAACAGTGGAAACAGGCAACTACTGCAGTTGTTCAGACAAGAGACGACAGTTTGGTCTTGGGTTGTGGAGGTAGTGAGAAGTGGTCACACTGAGGATATATTTTGAGGGGTAAAGTTGGCGGGTCTTTCTGATGGGCTGGGTGTGGAGAGGGAGGTATTAGCTAGCTAGCTCTCACAAGTCATTAATATCTTCATAACTGCAACTTTTAATTGAGTTTGCTTTTCCTTTCTCTCTCTTTTAAACAACAAAACAGAATTTTTTAATCTGGGATACCATCTGATCATTTATAATTTAGTAGGGTGTTATTTTAAAATAATTTTTAAATAAAATAATGCATGCATGTTCAATTCATTTATAGTATGTGACTCTTCTACTTCTAGGGGCTCTGTATTCAATGAAGGAAATAGTTTTGGTTTCTAAGCTTATATAGCTCACTGCTTGGTCAGGCTCAGGGCTAGGCGCTTTACACATTGTGTTGTTTAATCATTACAAACCCCCTTCCCTGCATATACTTTAGGAAAAGCTAACAGTTATTGGAGACTTTAAATGCTAAACACTTTACATTTACCACCTCTATTCCTCATAACAGTGTTTCAAGTTTGGTATTGCTGTTTCTACTTTAAAGATGAGATTTTGACCTGCTAAAGGATACATAGGTCATAAAAGACAACCTGCAATTGAGTCTAAAACCTAAGAATCAATATAGTGTTATGGTTAATAACTTTGGCTCTATAGCTAGCCTGACCTGGGTTTAAATCCTAGTTCAATCACTTACCACTTATTTGATCTTGAACAAATTACTTAAACTAAGTCATTTTCCTCAAACTATAAAATGGGTGAGGGTAAAAATAACTCCCCCCTTATAAATTTGCTGTTAATGTTAAATGAGCTACTGTGTGAAGTACTGGCAGCTCTTAGTTAGTATTCCCATTGCCCACCTGGACAACCCTTCAACAAACAATCACCCTAACTCCATTCTAAAGTCTACCTCAACATGTTTGCCTGTGATATCTTTCTTTTATTACAGTCTTCCTCTTTCTATGATTCAAATACATTATTTTATTTTTCAGTTGGGGCTGGTTCCAAATGTTCAACTCTCATGAAATGTTGATTTAAAAGAGGCTGCCATTTGGAAGACTCTCAATTATGGTGCTTCTGCAGTTTCCTTCACAACAGGAAGGAATAAAGATTTAATTTGACCTGTGCTCCAACTCAATGCAATTGCTTTATTCTCAAAGGAGTTTTCAAGTTTCTTGCCTTTAAATAACAACAGTTTAGAGATTCAGTCATAATATTTCTTACATCTCAAACTGGTTTGTCCTTGTCAGCCATTCCAGCTTCCTAGAATCTGAGAATCTCAGGTTTGGGGGGAATCTTAGAGGTAATTTAGGCCAAATCTCTCATCTGGGGACTCTTTACATGTTTTGTGCTTCAGACCCCTCTGACCCCTTTTCAGAATAACCATATATTTATATGTGTAAATTAAAACACACAGGGTTACAAAGGAAATCAATTATGTTGAAATACAAAAAATAATATGACACAGTAATATATGAATTTTTTTATTAACAAAATGAAAAATTGAGGTCTGGTGTCAGATCCAATAACTACTCTAATTTCAAAGTAAGAATGAGCATACATGCTATTTCAAGATGTCTACAACAAATGCAATATGATTTTAAATTATCTCTGGTTTATAAACAAAGTTGTAAGTGCTATTAATACTATTGTAATTTGTTATCTACATTCATAATTGAAGGAAATGGTAAATTACAGTCAGAGGTTAGTACGAATGAAGATATTTTTTTCATATTAAAATTCATTGATTCTTGAATTCTCTCAAAGGACACTGGGTTAAGAACTCTTGCATTTGGTAATGAATTATATTTATATTTCTCTTGGTATATTTGCTTGAATTCCTCCAGTGGTGGGGAAATCATTAATTAACGCGTAGTAAGTCTCCCATAATTGTGTTGTCAAATATCTCAGTTAGGTTGTTGTTCCTGGGAGCTATAATCTTTCTTCCCATAGATTCTTACCATCAGCCTTTGTTCTCTCTAGGACTTCAGAACTGTTACTTTTATCTTCCAAAGGACAAACTTTCAGTTGCTGGACTCTTCCACTTGTCTTTTTTTCTGTTCTAAGTACCCACAGTTCTTTCATCTCATTTTTCTAGGTTGTGGACTTAGGACATTTCTCCTTTAGGCCAATCTATGAATGTGCTCCTAATTGGCAATATCCCTCCAGAATAAGTCAGAAAACCCAAGATAGGACTAGGAAACTGAAATGAGAAACTACCATTTTCCTCCATATTATTAACAGTATGCTTATTAATGCAACTAAAACTGATGTTATTTTGGAAAAGGAAGTGCCACATTTCACCATTGTCTCAAAAAAAAAAGCTCACAAGGAATTGATCACTTATATTCAAGCAGCAGGTTCAAGCTCTTCTTGGTTTATATTTGTATACAGTTGATCACTACCCTTACCCAGCCACATCTTCCTATGGGAGCTGGAAGCAAACTAAGGGCTGCATATAAACAGTGACTCCATCATGGATACAACTTCTACTGCACATTACTTTGGGGAAATTTTAAGTAGGTTATTTCTATGACAGGGTAATCAGACTTCACCAATGGTCAACAAATCAGATTTTGTTTATGTGGTTATATGATTTTGAAACAGAGCCTTTCGAAAATTGTGTAGTTTTCAGTGGTATGTGGCTGGGTTTTTGTTCTTTCCATTTTCTCTGTTTGTTATATGTCTGGCTGCTACACCCATAAATTATGAAACCTTCTACTGAGACAGGGACCATGGGCTTAGACAGAATAAGGTGAGGGCCTCCAGAAAAAGCAAGGCAGAATATTTGCAGTCAGAGCAATGGAACTACATGCAAGGAAACCCCCTGCCAAAACTCTGTGTTAAGCATTAAGCTCTAGGGTCATTCTTCAGTAAGATCAGTTAATGTTCCCCAGGCAAAGAAGAGTAGCCCATGTTTTTATTATGCTAGTCATTTGTAATCATGTGTAAGATTCACTTTAGCATGCTAAAAGGCCCAGGCCTATGTGCTGTCTTTCCTCTTTCAGATCTGATGGGGTGATTTTACAAACTGGGCAACTAATTTAGCATGCAGACCCAGCTGTAAACAACATATAAAAAGGCAAGAAAGATTTTACCTTAAAGATAAGATTGAATTTTAACACCCAGGAAGTTTAAGAAGCAAGATTCTTAACTTACTCTTTAGCAAACAGACAATACCTCAGCCCACCTTGTGGGTTGGGCAGGCTGCCTTTTGATATGCTCCTAGACCAAGACACAGGTGTCACAGAGAAAAGTTGGGCAGGAAATTCCTTGTATTAAGTTAATTCTAGATATTAAGACACCACGTAGCAGGTCCATACCCCTAAACCTTTTTTTCGTGTTCTCGAAAAATCCTCATCTGCCTATAAAACTCTTAGACAACGCAGCACATCGGACTCTCTTGTTCCCTCCCGGTGTGAGCCAGGAGCTCTGTCCTTTCACTTTATTTCTAAATAAAAGCCTGTAACTTGCTCTCCTACCTTGAGTGTTTGCTAAGCTCATTCTTCAGCTTCATGAACAAGAATGCTGGCATCATGCAGATACTCTCCTGCCAACCTACCTTGAAAAAAGTGATAGAACAATACTTCTCCATCAACTAAAACAGGTCCTACTCCTTAAAATCTGTTATAATAATGATAATTAATATCTACTGAGCTCTTCCCATATTTTGGACACCATGTTATATATTTTATGTACATTATTTCATTTGATTCACAACAATATTATGAGGTAGGTAAATTAAGTATTTCATTTGTAGATGAAGAAACTGAGGCATATAGAGGTTAAGTAATTTGCTCAAGGTCACATTACCAATAATTAGTTGAACTTGTATATGAATTTAGGTAAACCTTATTCTTATCATTACCAATCTTCATGTCCCCTCCCTTCTACTCCCATAGTGCCCTTCTTTTATTACCTAGGATTAGAGTAGTCACAAGAAAAATTGAACAAAATACATATTCTCATGTTGAACCCCCAAAAGTCTGATCAGTATATCTGGGATAGGGCACAGGAATAGGAATTCTTAATTAGCTGCCAGGCAATTCTGATAGAATGGTAGGAGGCCATCCTTTGAAAAACATTTCTTTGGATAAAACATAACTGTTGTCAACCCATATGAACTCAGACTTCTTTGTAGGTGATCTTTCATTTTAATCCAGTAGATATTTGTTGCTCCCCAATGGGGACTCAGGTTAGATATGAGGAAGTCTGTCAATTACCCCATGCCCCTAAGCCTCCTGTATCCCAACATGCCCTGAGGAAGTTATATAGTGAGAGAAAGAGGAACCTAAGGGTGAGATGTAAAAATAGATGGAAAGGCCTTTTCCTTTCATTATTCCTACAGAGCCTTCTTCACCCTCCATGGTAAAAGGAGTGTGTTAAATGGAGGACATTCTACAGTGGGTTTCACTTACTCAGGAGTGAATGGAATAAAAGCCTTCCCAACAAGGACAGGCATTTTTTCCCTTTGGTCTTCTCAAAGCATCATTTATTGAGTGTTTACTATGTGCTTTGCACATTTTTAAACACTTCATGTATATTAACCATAATTAACCTTTTAATCCTCACAGAATCCTGGGGGTAGGTGTGTTTATTGCCCCTTTTTCAGATGGGGAAATGGTCATAGAGAAGTTTAAGAATCTTTCCCAAGGAAACATTGATATGTACTGTCAGAGTTGGGCTTTGAACTCAGGCAGTTCAGGTACAAAGCATAGGCTCTTCACTGCTATATAAAACATCCTCCCTAGTTTAGCTTGTTCAATGACATAGCTAAAAGATAACCTAGAAATTAACTAATCCAGGGTGTTTCAAGTTATTTACTCATGGATCCCTTTTATTCAAATTAAGTCTTCCGTAGATAGATCCAAAGTTTTTAGGCTTCTGGGCCTGTGTCTACAGCCATCCTAACCCAGGAGGGGGTTCTACACTAACATTATTTGAAAAACATGAACCTAGACCCCTTCCCTCTTTAGTAGGTGAATAAACTGAAGTTCAAAGCAGGGAATTATCTTGACCAAAGTCACACAGCTAATTATTGGAAGAATTGGGATTGGAATCTGGGCATCCTGATTCTCAACTCAGTGTTCTTTCTAATACTACCATACATCTTCCTCCAAGTTAGAATCCCTCTTTCCTATGCCTAGCATTGCTTAGCTCCCGGATGACAGGGCAGAAAATGGCTGATTAACCAAGGACTACAGTTGTGTATGTTGATTTTGGCATTTTATTTGCAAATATGCTTTAGAATAAACAAGCAAATTAATTTGGGGGACAGATGTCCAAAGTACAAACAACAAAATAGGCTGAAATTTATGACTATAAAATAAAGTTTGTGTGAATTTGTTGTGAACTGATGCTGCAGGGTCCCTTAATAGTATGACATAGTGAATAGAAAAATAAGAGTCTGGCCTGGGCATGGAGGAAAACCTCATATTGCTAATGTATGTGGATAAATGGAACATATCCTTCTTAGTTCATTCCCTAAATACTCAGTAAGTGTCCAAGGAAGGCACTATGCTAGGTGCTGAAGAAGTTTGGGCAGTGGTGTTCTTCCTTTTGGGGGTGTTTAACAGTAAATAGTAATTTGTTTACCTTGTCCACCTTCTAGAGGCTGCCTGCATACGTTGGTTCATGGTTCCCTTCCTCCATTTTCAAAGCCAACAAAATCAAACTAAGTCCTCTTTATATTACCATCTCTCTTGTTTTTTTTTTTTTGGTAGCTGGGAAGGTTCTCTTCTTTTAAGGGCCTATGTGATTACATTAGACCCACATCAATGATCCAGGATATTCATCTCAAAATCCTTAACCACATCTTCAAAATCTTCACAGTCCTTTTGCTATGTAAAGTAATATGTCTACAGATTCTTTGGATTAAGACATGGTTATCGGCTTGGCTTATTTTACTGAGCATAATATCCTCCAGCTCCATCCATGTTGTTGCAAATGGCAGGATTTGTTTCCTTCTTATGGCTGAATAGTATTCCATTGTGTATACGTACCACATCTTCTTTATCCATTCATCTACTGATGGACACTTAGGTTGCTTCCATATCTTGGCTATTGTGAAAAGTGCTGTGATAAACATAGGGGTGCATATGTCTTTTTGAATCTGAGAAGTTGTATTCTTTGGGTAAATTCCAAGGAGTGGGATTCCCGGGTCAAATGGTATTTCTATTTTTAGTTTTTTGAGGAACCTCCATATTGCTTAAAAAGACAAGTATCAAATGATCTCACTCATATGTGGAGTATAAGAACAAAGAAAAAAACTGAAGGAACAAAACAGCAGCAGACTCACAGAACCCAAGAACGGACTAATAGTTGCCAAAGGGAAAGGGACTGGAAAAGAACGGTCGGAAGGGAGGGATAAGAGGGTAAAAGGGGCATTATGATTAGCAGACGTAAGGTGGGCGGGCACGGGGAGGGCTGTAAAACTCAGAGAAGACAAGTAGTGATTCTCATCTCACTACGCTGATGGACAGTGAATGTAATAGGGTTGGTGGGGGGGACCTGATGAAGGGGGTAGTTTAATCACCACAATATTGCACATGTAATTGTAGGTTAATGATACCAAAATAAAGTGTAAAAAAAAAGAAAAAAAAAAGAAAAAAAAAGACATGGTTATCTTTAGGGAGCTATTATTGTGCTTCACACAGCCCTTTAGAAGTTTATACTCCAGTGTAGAGAATAGGCTGTACTACAAAATTTTAGCTAACATGCTATGCTTCAAAATGATGGTGAGGGGTTAGGGCTTAAGTAAAACATTACAAAACGGGTTTCATTTTAACTTAGTTTTCATATATAAGGAGGAAATATCCTAAAGGGGAGGTGATGAAGAATAAACAAAGAAAGGGGACTTGGGTCTAAATTGTAGAGGGTGTGCCAAGGAGTCACTGAAGGTTTCTGAGCAGAAGAGAAGTATGGTCAAAGACAGATTTCTGAAAGATCATTTTATAAGTCGTAAGAAATCTAGATTGGAGTAGAGAGCAGGAAATCAGTTAAAGGGCAATAGCAATGTTCCAAGTAAAATTGATGAAGGCCTAGGACAGAATGTGAAACTTAGAAGTTGATTAGATGGGGGAAGCTGGAAAAGAAATAAGAATTGAAGACTCAGGTTTCCAGACTGGTTACAAAAAGCATGATTATGTTATTAGCTGAGTTTAGGAGCTCATGAGTAGGAGCCAGTTTTAGAGGAATAATTTTAGTTTGTGTTGTGTTGAAGGTTCCCAATGGCTTGTTCTCAATAATTGAGACTTTTACTTCATCCTTATTTTGTCTGGCTAATCACAGACACACCACAAATTTTTTCAACTCATCCATAAGGAAGAAAGGATCCCTGTCCTATTTGGTATTAGTCAGTCTTACAATTAACCACTTGCCCAGTATGAGTAACTATTTCTGTTTAGAGAATAGTTGAATCATGAGGAATGTGAACTTATTAGAGTAAGGGTAAACATACCAGTAAATATATCTCAAATCCTTTTTGGAATGAGACAAGGTATAAATAACTATAACAATGATGACATCTAACACTTCTACAGTACTTTACATTATACATTTTTATCCACCCATCATAGTACTCGTGTGCACTGTTGTACACAAGTACATAGGACCTGTTGTGTATAAACAACAAGGCAACTATTATTTTACTGCTATTTTACAGAAGGCAAGTGAGATTAAGAAAAGTTAAGTGGCTTTTATACCTTCAAAGCCAAGACTAAAATCCAATTCTTCTCACTCCATTTCTAATTTAACCATTAAGTGTTTAAGTGTTTCACATATTCTTCATTAGTAATATGTGGCTAAAAATAAGGTATACCTCATAGAGCTTTTGTGAGGACTAAATGAAATAATGCATGGGACGTATGTAGTACAGGTTCCATCACACAGCAAGTACTCAATAGAAGCTATCATCATATCATCATCATCATCACTGCTATCATTATCATTATTGTTATTGTTACATCTAATCATACAGAAAATATTTTGATGTTTTGGTGGACCAGATTCAGAGGTCAGCAAACTCTGTAGACCAAATCTGGCCCACAGCATGGTTTTTCAAATAAGGTTTTATCGGAACACAACCATAACCATTTATTTACATATTGTCTATGGTTGACCTTGTGTTACAATGGTAGAGTTGAATATTTGCAAAAGAAACTACATGGCCTTCAAAGCCTAAACCGCTTATTATCTGCCTTTTATACAGGAAAAGTTTGCCAATTCCTGTATTAGAGACTGATTAAGCAAGTAGTTTTGTGATTCTTATGATTGAAAGCCTCTCTGCACACAAACACACACACACAATATTTTATAAAAACTGTAGTTCTAGTCTCTTCACGAAAGTGATCTCATGTAAATTTATTTAAATGGGATGGGAGTGGGTATAGCTGGCTCCAGAGGGGGCAATACATTCTGGAGGAAAACCAAGAGTTATGAATCTGTTTAAGAAAACTGAGTAGGATGGATTTAGGAAAGGTTTTAGTACAATGAAGCAATGATTGATGGCTAGAGCAGTAGCTACCCTGAACAAAAGAAAAACCACAGTTAGATACAGTTAGAATTAGAGGTCTAGATGAGAAGACGTTTTGGAAACTGACATAAATAGGGAGGGTCTTTCTTAGGTCACAATTTTTCAAAGGGTAATTGTAGATGAGTGCAGGAGAATAAGGGTCAAAAGGCTAATAAGGGTTCAGTGACATGATTGGGGATATAGCGCAACCAGAAATGTTCTAATAATCCCAAAAACTGTGTCACAGACAGCAGAGCTAGCCTATAGCTGAAAGGGGTGAGATATTAAGATGGCAGCATCTAAGTTATATCTTACTGTAGAGAATTGAAAACAAAACAATGAAACAAAACAAGGCGCCCTGAGAATTTATAACTTTTCATGTGTCAGGTACTACGATAAGCATTTTTACAAGTATTTGGAGAACACATACTCTTTTTGTTTTCTCACCAATATGGAGAAGATTTTACCCCCTAAAATGATTAATAAAAATGTCTACTTGTCATTGAGAAAAAATTGAACAAGGGAAAGCACAAAATAGGTAAAATTGAGAAACCCTTGATTTTTTGTGTTGACAGCTTGATTCAAGCACAGTGAACATGGGCAGCTTTCAGTTTAGGGATGTCATGACAGATTATCACATGTTCCTTCATCTTATACAGGAGAATTCCTTGGGGAGAAGGAACCAGATGGGGCCATGGCCCTAATCCCTTTATATACTGGCCGGTCTTCTGGGGCCAGGCACCTACCTGGTCAACAGTAGCTATCTTTGCTCAGTCCCTGGTAGCTTCCCTTCTCCAGTCCCAGGCCCAGAGATTAAGAAAAGAAGTAACCAGCCTGACTTTCTTTTGTATCTACTCCCTAACCCCATTGATACCTCACAGAATATAACCTTCCCTTCAAAACATTGCCCAGAAGAGGTGTTGTGGGAATTTCCCTGGCTTGCTAACAGGAGGGCAGTCCTATCTCCAAGTCACATGCAATGGGCCCAACTGATGTATCCCCATTAATCTGAATTATCATAGGTCTCACTTATCACCTCTTTACATACACTTCATTATATGAACTCCAGTGATTTTTTTTAATTCTAAAAACACGTAACATGAAATCTACCCTTTTAACAAAATTTTAAGTGCACGATACAGTATTGTTAGCTATAAGTGCAATGTTGAACAGCCAATCTCTAGAACTTATCTTGCATAACTAATGCTTATGAGTTGAACAGTAATTCCCTGCAGGCTCCATTGATTATTTTTCCCTTGGATCCCCACAGCCCTCTCAGAGTCATATAAATTGTTCCCTTGTGAACAATAGAAAGTTTATATTAAAGCTAGTTACTTACAGAGCTGTAATTAACTGAGAACTAATATGTTTAGTCAACATGAAGAAGCTCTGGAAAATGAGCTCCTTATAAAGAAAATGAATTGAGATGGGCACAATAAGAGTGAGAAAACTCTAAAAGGCACACAGAAGGTGAAGCTTTTTATCTGCTCATCCCCCTCCTACCTTCTCACAAGAGCTTAGTCTTAGATATTAATTATTGGCTTGATTGTGAGATAAGGTATTTAGGAAGATTTTTCCTGCAGCATAGCTAGGGTTGACCACCTTCTTCAGAGCTGACTAGATCCCTGGAAGCCAATCATCAGAGATGATGCTTTTCTTTTTCCTTAGAAAAGAATGCCATTCATCCTTGGCACAAGCCACATTGCCTCTTAGGAAATTCCAAGTTTGGACCCAAGACACACCAAAGACTAGACTTAAAGCATCCTTGCAGTCTAGAACTTCTGGATGTGTCTGTACTAGTAGCACTTATGTGCCATGATTTTGTAGAATCTGGTCAGAATTGTTTTGTAAAAGATGACAGACATGTCTATATCATGATTGTTAGGCTATAGAATAGAGACAGATGATACAGATCTCTGAGCAGTTTAGATTTTAAACCCTTTTTATTTCCCAAACAAACTTATAAATGGAAGACTGGCTGGTGTTATAGGTTGAATTGTGTATTACCAAAAAGTTATGTTGAATTCCTAACCCCTAGTACGTAAGAATGTGACCTAATTTGGAGAAAGGATCTTTAAAAGGTTAATTCTAATGAGGTCATAAGTGTGGGCTGTAATCCAATATGAGTGGTGTCTTATAAAAATGGAAAATTTTGATACAGAGACCTACATGTAGAAAGGAGACAATGTGAAGAGGCACAGAGAGAACACCATAAGAAGATGGAGGATTGTAGTGATACATCTACAAGTCAATGAATGTCAAAGATTGCTGGCTAACCTCTAGAAGCTAAGAAGAGGAAAGCAAAGATTCTCCTCTACAGGTTTTAGAGAGTCCCTGCAGAGACCATTACTTGGGACTTCTCACCTCCAGAACTGTAGGACAGTCACTTTATGTTGTCTTAAGCTATTTGTTATGGCAGTCCCAGGAAGCTAATACAGATAGTATATAAAATATAGGAAACAAGCTATTTTTTTCCCGAAAGAGAGGCATAGGACTTAGAGTCCTACCTGTCAGGACTGATCTTTGCCTTGAGGTATCTCTGCCAAATCTTTATACAACTCACAACAAACTTGAAAACTATTACTTTAGTCCCCCTTTCTTTTTCTGGAGAGGTATGTTTTATAGTTTTTCCAGTGTGAAGTGGAAGATTCACTTCAGTCTAAAAATAATTCACTTGTCCTTCCAATTTATGACTAATCCACTGTAACCTAGAGAAAACTTTTCTCTGGCTCTCAGTTTTTTACCTGTATTGTCCTATTCAGTCCTCAAATTTGATTAAAACATTGTTAGAAAATAAGCTCACCTACTTCCTTAAGGAATGCATTAAGTTTTGTTGAATGAACTATGAGCCCACCACCCCTGAATCAAGAACTCTTTCCTAATGAGTCTTATAAATTCTTTCTGAAGCCCATCAACTTTGGTTCTAACTTCTGGGAACATAAGCTATGGTTGCTCACCAATTTAAAGTAAACAACCAAACCTCCTGATTCTTCATTGACTGGGTGGATTCTGTATGGAGTTTTGTAGCTCTCTCTTTCTCTGTTTTGTGGCCAAGTGATGTGTGAAAACGTGTGTTAATGATTTGGGGAAAAATGAGCATATCTTTTTATGTATATGTAACAGAAGTCTGTATGGGTAGGGGGTAAAATAAGGCTGAACTGAAAGGGACACTGATTTCTGTACTGGAGGGAAAAAAACAGTACAGACGACATATCGCAGTTTAAAATAAGATTGGGATTCCGTTTATATGAAACACCGAAAATAGGCAAATCCATAGAAACTGAAAGTAAATTGGTGGTTGCCAGGGCTTGGTTGGGATAGATAAATTGGGAGTAACTGCTAACAAATAGGGGGTTTATTTTTGTCATGATGGAATTATTCTGCAATTAGTGGTGATGACTGTACAACTCTGAATATATCACTGAATTGTACATTTTTTTATTGAAGTATCACTGACCTTATATCGATTTCAAATGTACAGCACAGTGATTCAACAGCTATCCATGTTATTAAATCCTTATCCACTCTAGTGCAGATACTATCAATCAAGATGGAAAGATGATACAGAATCATTGACAATATTTTCTATGTTGTATTACCATCTCCTTGACCAACTTATATTGTGGTTGCAAATTATTGTGCCCCTTTATCCTCCTTGCCCTCCCCCACACATAACCAACCCCGCCCCCTTCATAACCTCTAGTCACTTCTCAGTGTCTATGAGTCTGTTGCTGTTTTGGTCCTTCTGTTTTATTTTGTTTTGTATTCCACAAATAAGCGAAATCATATGGTATTTGTCTTTATTTTCCTAACTTACTTCTCTGAACATAATAACTTCTAGATCCATCCATGTTTTTGCAAATGGCAGGATTTCTCTTCTTTTTATAGATGAATAATATTCCACTGTATATATGTACCACTTCTTCTTTATCGACACATCTATTGATGGACACTTAAATTGCTTTGGTATCTTGGCTATTGCAAATAGTATAATGATAAACATAGGGGTGCATATGTCTTTTCATATCAGGGATTTTGTTTCCTTCAGGTAAATTATACAAATGGAATTACTGCATCAAATGGTATGTCTATTTTTTTGTTTTTTGAAGAACCTCCATACTGCTTTCCACAGTGGTTGAAGCATTTAAATGCCAACCAGTAGTGTAAGAGGGTTCCTACTACTTCACATCCTCACCAACATTTGCTATGTCTTGTCTTTTGGATAGTGGCCATTCTAACAGTGATATCTCATTGTGGTTTGATTTGCATTTCCCTGATGATTAGCGATGTGGAATATCTTTTCATGTATCTGTTGGCCATTTGTATTTCTTCGGAGTAATGTCTGTTCAAGTACTCCACCCATTTTTAATTGGGTTATTTGTTTGTTGGGTATTGAGGTATGTGAGTTATTTATATATCTTTGATGTTAACCCATTATCAGCTGAGTTGTTTATGAATTTTTCTCCCATACTGTAGGTTGCCTTTTTGTTCTGCTGATGGTGTCCTTTAGAAGTTTTTTAATTTCATGTAGTACTGCTTGTTCATTTTTTATTTTGTTACACTTGCCCAGGGAGATGTGTCCAGGAAAAAATTGCTAAAACTTATGTTAAAGGGATTTTTGCCTATGTTTTCTTCTAAGAGATTTATGGTTTCATGACTTACATTCAGGTCTTGATCCATTTCAAGTTTACTTTTGTGTATTGAGTTAGACAATAATCAAGTTCTGTTCTCTTACATGTAGCTGTCCAGTTTTGCCAACACCAGTTGTTGAAGAGGCTGTCTTTTCCCCATTGTATATTCATGGCTCCTTTATCATATAATAATTGACCATATATGTATGGGCTTATATCTGGGCTCTCTATTCTGTTCCATTGATCTGTGCACCTGTTCTTGTGCCAGTACCATACTGTTTTGATTATTGTAGCTTTGTAGTGTAGCTTGAAGTCAGGGCACATAATCTTAGTTCTTCTTTCTCAGTATATTTTTGTCTATTTTGGGTCTTTTCTGGTTCCATATAAATTTTAGAACTATTTGTTCTAGTTCATTGAAAAATGCTCCTGATATTTTGACAGAGATTGCATTGCATTGCATCTGTAAATTGCTTTGGGCAGGATGACCATATGGACAGAATTAATTCTTCCTATCTATGAACATGGGATAGATTTCCATTTATTGTTGTCTCCTTTAATTTCTCTTATAAGTGTTTTGTAGTTTTCAGAGTATAAGTTTTTCACCAACTTGAAAAGGTTTATTCTTAGGTATTTTATTCTTTTGGATGCCACTGAAAATGGAATTGTTTCCTGATTTCACTTTCTGCCAGTTCATTGATAGTATATAGGAATTTAACAGATTTATGTGTACTAATTTTGTATCCTGCGACTTTTATTAATTCAGTTATTAGTTCTAATAGGTTTTGATGGCATCTTTAGGGTTTTCTATGTATAATATCATGTCATCTGAAAACAGTGACAATTTAACTTCTTCCTTATCAATTTGGATGCTTTTATCTCTTTGCTTTGTCTGCTTGCTGTGGCTAGGACCTCCAGGATTATGTTGAATAAAAGTGATGAGAGTGGACATCCTTGTCTTGTTCCTGATCTTAGAGGAAAAGTTTTTAGCTTTTTACTATTAAGTGTGATGTTGGCTGTGGGTTTCTTGTATATGACATTTATATGTTGAGGTATGTACCCTCTAAACCCATTTTGATGAAAGTTTTTATCATGAATGGATGTTTAATTCTGTCAAATGCTTTTCAGCATCTATTGAGATGACAGTGTGGTTTTATCCTTCTTTTTGTTAATATGGTGTATAATATTGTTTGATTTTTGAATACTGTATCACCCTTGCATCCCTACAATAAATCCCATTGGGTCATAATGGGTGAGCTTTTTGATGTATATTTAAATTTTGTTTTCTAATACTTTGTTGAGGATTTTTGCATCTATGTTCATCAGGGATATTGATCTATTTTTTTTTGGTGTCTTTGTTTACTTTTGGTATTAGAGTGTTTCTGGCCTCATTGAATAAGTTTGGAAGTGACCCCTTCTCTTCTACATTTTTGGAATACTTTCAGGAGGATGGTTGTTAGCTCTTTGTTAAATGTTTGGTAGAATTCAGCTATGAAGCCATGTGTACCTGTGATTTTGGTTTTTTGGAGTTTTTTGATTACCAATTCCGTTTCACTACTGGTAATAGTCTGTACAGATTTTTTTCTTCCTGGATCAGTCTTGGAAGATTGTATTTTTCTAGGAAATTGTCCATTTCTTCTACATTGTCCAGTTTATTGTCATATAAATTTTCACAGTATTCTCTAGTAATTATTTGTAGTTCTTGTGGCATTTGTTGTGATTATTCCTTCTTCATTTCTTATTTTGTTTATGTGTGTACTTTCTCTTTTTTCTTGATAATTCTGGCTCAGGATTTATCTATTTTGTTTATTTTCTCAGAGGACCTGCTTCTGGATTCATGGTTTTTTTCTATTGTTTTATACTTTATTTTACTTATTTCTGCTCTGATCATTATTATGACCTTTCTTATACTATATGAGATTTATTTGTTTTTCTTTTTCTAGTTTCTTTAATTGTGAGTTTAGAGTGTGTTTATGGAATTGATATTTTTTTCCTAAGGTATGCCTGTATTGCTGTGTACTTCCCTCTTAGAACTGCCTTCAGAGCATCCCACAGATTTTGGGCTGTTGTGTTTTTGCTTTCATTTTTCTCCGTGCATTGCCAGATTTCTGTTTTAACTTGGTCATTGATCCCTTCATTATTTAGAAGCATTTTGTTTAGCCTCAATGTATTTGAAGGCTTTTTTGTTTTCTTTATGTAATTTATTTCTAGTTTCATACCACTGTGGTCTGAGAAACTGCTTGATACAATTTCATTGCTTTTGAATGTACTAAGGCTCTTTTTTGTGGCCTAGTATGTGATCTATTCTAGAAAATTTTCATGTACATTTGAGGAAAATGTGTATCCTGCTGCATGTGGTGAAATGTTCTGTAGATATCTGTTAAGTCCATCTGATCTTATGTATTGTACAGTGCCTCTGTTTTTTCTTCAGTTTTGGTCTGGTTGATATGTCTATTGATGTGAGTGGAATGTTAAAGTCTCTTAAAATTAATGTGTTGCAATTTATTTCCTTCTTTAATTCTGTTAGTATTTGTTTTACATATTTAGGTGCTTCTATGTTGCATGCATAGATACTTATAATAGCTATAGCCTCTTGTTGGACTTACCCCTTTATCATTATGTAATGTCCTTCTTTGTCTCTTTCTACTTTGTTTGAAATATATTTTGTTTAATATAAGTACTGCTACTTCTGCCTTTGTCCTCTGTTATTTGCATTAAATATCTTTTTCCATCCTTTCAGTTTTAGTCTGTGTATCTTTGAGTCTGAAATGAATCTCCTGTAGGCAGCATATAGATGGGCCTTGTTTCTTTATCCATTCTGTTACTCTACATATTTTGATTGATGCATTCAGTCAATTTACATTTAAGGTAATTATTGATAGTTATGTATTTATTGTCACTTCATTGTTTTCTTGTTGTTTTTATAGCTCTTCTCTGTTCCTTTCTTCCCCTCTTATACACTTCTCTTGCTATTTGATGGTTTTCCTTAGTATTGTGATTAGCTTTCTCTGTTTTAATTTCTTTATGTATCTATTGTACGCTTTAGTTTTGTGGTTACCAAAGGTTCAAGGATAGTGTCCTTACTATGTAACAGTCTATATTAAGTTGCTGATTACTCTATTTCAAACACAATCTAAAAGTACATTTTTTCTTCTTCCCCCTCCACCCTTTACATATTAGATGTCATAATCTTCAATTTTTGTGTATCCTTGATTGACTTGTGCCTAGTTGATTTTGCTTCCTTTGTTTTGTTTTAATTTCATACTTGCTTGGTAATTAATTGGTCTACATTTACTGTGGGTTTATTTTCACTGGTGAAAGCTACTTAGCCTTAGGAATAGTTATGTCTACTGCAGTCACTTTAACATGTACTGTAATGCCGGCTTAGTGGTGGTGAATTCCTTCAACTTTTGTTTAGGTGGAAATTGTTTAATCCTTACTTCAAATTTAAATGATAGTCTTGCCAGGTAGAAGATTCTTGGTTGAAGGTCTTTTTGTTTCTGTACAGTAAATATTTCATGCCACTCCCTTCTAGCCTGTAAAGTTTCTGTTAGACTGCTGATAGCCTGATGAAATTTATTTTATAAGTAATTTTTTTTCACTGTCTGCCTGCTTTCAATACTCTATTCTTATCCTTGATCTTTGCCATTTTAATTATTATATATCTTAGGGCTCCTTTTGTTAGGGGCTGTCTGTGCTTCCATGACCTGGTGTCTATTTCTTTCTCCAGACTGGGGAAGTTTTCAACTATTATTTCCTCAAAGAGACTTTCTATCTCTTTGTCTATCTATTCTCCTTCTGGTACCCCTATTATGCAAATATTGTTGTGTTTGTATTGGCCACACAGCTCTCTTATCATTCTTTCATTCCTAGAAATCCTTTTTCCTCTTCAGGTTTATTATGTTCCTGTTCTCTAATTTCCATCTCATTGATTGTCTCCTCTACTTGCAGCAATTTACTCTTTAATCCTTCTGTCATATGTTTTATTTCAGTTACTGTGTTTTTCAGCTCTTAGTGTCTCTTTTTCAGCTCTTCTATCTCTTTTTTGAAGTCCTCCCTTAGGTCTTGAATATTTTTTCTGTAAATCAGTGAGTATGTTTATGACTTTTAATTTGAAATCCTTTTCAAGGAGATTTATGATCACCATTTTATTTAGCCATCTTTCTGGTGTCTTGTCCTGTTGTTTTGTTTAGAACATATTCCTCTGCCTCCTCATTTTGTCAGGGTTTCTGTTTCTTCCTTTGCACTAGATAATGTTTGCATTAGATGGATCTGTTATGCTTCTTGGCCTATAGAATAATTGCTTTTTGAATAAGGTGTCCTATGATACTCAGAAGCTCTAGACTGTTTACTCTCCAGTGCCTGGCTCTCCTTTGCTGGAACCCAGCTGTTGTTGGTGTTCAGTGGGCAGGTCCACCTTTCTGTCTGTCTGCAACACTGGCAGTTTCCTTCAGTTGCCTTTGTGATCCGAGCAAAAGCCTTTGCTCGGATGGGTGTGGGTGGGGTCACACTCTGCCTGCCCTGTAGCAATGGTGGAGCTTCAGAATTAACAGGGTAGACAAGCCAATGTGTGGCTCTTGGGTAGGGCAGGGCACACAGCTCTGGACTTGGACACCTGTGGGAAGGAAGGAGCTCTGAGGTCTGTCTCCTGCAGGTACCTCTCTGCATGGAAGCAGGCAAGAAAGCAGGGAGAGTATCCCTCCCAGGCAGAAGTCCGATGATGCTTCTAGGTTAAGTGGGTTGGCTTGTCAGAGGTGCACACAGGGAGGAGCCTCAGTGCTGCATTGCCAGGTAAGGGGATGGTGTGTCTGGGGCTCTGTGAAGTCCCAACCTTTTGGGTCAAGGAGAGCTGGGGAGGGATTATCCACCTGCCCTTTCTCCTGAGGAGAAATCTCCATCCACCACTTGCCCTTTGGCAGCACTCCCACTGCTGGCAAGGCTTTCAAACTGCTGCCTCTTTGTTTTGGGTCTCAGGGCTGGTGGTGTGTGCCTGTCCTCCACAAGCAGCTGAAGTCTCAGCCTTCCAGAGTATTCAAGCTGTCCCTAGTTTCCAGCCCTGCTGATCACCAGAATCCAATGTATTGTGGACTCATGCTCCCAGAGCAGATATCCAAGGCCAGGTAGTCAGCATTTCTGGGCTCCTATCCTCTCCCTGCTCCATTCCTCTTTCTCCCACCTGTGGGCTGGGGTGGGGGAAGGGCTTGAGTCCCCATCACTCAGGACTCTGTCACTTTTCCCTTTTCTGTATGGTCTTCTCTTCTTCCCCAGGTGTGGTGGTCTGTTCTGCAGTCTTCAGGTCAATATCAGGTTTATATGTATTTGCTGTATTTTCTTCTTTTACATGTATTGGGAGGAGGATTCCACCTTGCCTTCCTAGTCCACCATCTTTTTCTCTCTGAATTATTCTTTTTAAAAATTGTTAAAATGGTGTCTTATGTTATGTGAATTTTATCTCAATCCATGGAATTTTACAAGCCTTAAAAAATAAAGTTTGGGATTGAGATTAAAAATTGGGATTGGGATTGAGATTTTATTAGATTGGGGTTAAAAAGAGGTAAAGTTTCTGAAGAAGGTGAACAGTCAGGAATGCTGATGTAGACTCTGAAGGCTCAGGCAGCTGATTTTTCACAGACTATGACCTTGACAATAATGTTAATGATGGTGATAATTACTTGGCATGTACTGTCTCAGGAGCATGACAGTTTCTACTTGATTTAATCCTCACAACTAACCCCTTGCTTCAGATGAGAAATGTTAAGTTTGGTAAGGATGAGCAACTTGGCCTAAGTCACAGACCTTGAAAGTGATTGAACTAGGCTTCTAACGTAGGCAGTTTGACTCAAAGGCCCATATTTTCAACTACTATATTATCTACACTAAAGAGTACAAAAGCGACATGCTTTAACTTAATTTTTTTCCTTTTGTGATACTTTGAGTAAAATTTCAGACTGAGTCCTCATTAAACCATCAGGGCAGGAGCTTTTGGGTCCTCAAATATTTAGTCTTCTAGGACATTGTACTGGGGAATAACTATAGAGCAAAAGATTGTGAAGAAGTGAGTCCCAGCATTTTTTAGTTTTAGGGATATTATAGGAATGAGTTTTATTGCTGTGTTGTGGGGAACAGAGAAGAATCAGGTACCACATCTGCCCTAAGGGGCTCCCTGCATAGTAGAGGAAATAGGACAATACACAACGTACTTGGACACAAAAGAGAATGTGTTTAAAACAACATGCAGCTCAGAATTGAGTGTGGAAAACAAATTCTACGAGTTAAAATTTTAGAGGCACAGTGCCAATGAGACTGGTATTCTCATAGGGAAGTGTAATAGATAAGGTTGTTTTGGTTTTACTTTGAAGGATGGTTAAAATTTGAGAGGTAGGACTGGAGGGATGAAAGGGAGAGAACATAGCAGGTTAGTTGAGTGTTCTTAAGTAGCAACAGAAGAATAGTTCATACATGTGAATGTGTGCATGTGTGTGCAAGTGCTAGTGTGCTGCAGTGAAAGAGCAATGCGCTATGGCAGATTCTGTCATAGACAAACCTAAGAAGAACATGTATACATGTGTGACAGTGGAAAACATTAGACCTGTCAAGAAGAAAAAATGCAAATAAAGCATAATTGTTTAATATTCTCTTACATCTATTTACCAGGTTCCCCTTTCAAATCTGAGGCTTATTCTATGTCTCATTCTAGCGACCCATCTCGATTTTTATGTGCTGTATAATATATATTAAGGGCCTATTGGATGGGAATTTAAGGCCCAGTATCTGACTCCCTGAATGTTAGTAGTTAGTTTTGGAACACTAAGACCCAAAGTTATTAGTGCTAAGTAAGAATCTCTATTGGTGATTTTTGACACTATAGTATATGTTGGGGAAAATTTTGGGTGGGCAGACCCCCAGTATGCTTGAAACTATGCCCTTTGTCTACCCTGCTTTCATAATTAGTTTACTTTCAATACTGAACTCTGTTCCACTATCCCCAATGTTGTGAAATCTTTCAAGAAAATGGAGTTGTGATTATTATGTAAAACTGACCTTACCTCTGCCACAGCATGAGGATATTGAAGTGATTCACACATCTGTAAACTTCCCTGTCTGTGTAGACACCATAACAAAAAGAGGACTATTCAGCCTCTCTCTGTCCTTGGGTATAAGTCTTTTGACTAAGCATCATTTGACTTAGCTAAAGTAGAGTTAACTTACTTACACAGGAGCTATTGGGACAGTAAGGAGGCAGGAAAACTATCATTTATTGAAGAGGTGCTGTGTGCCAGACAGTTTGCTAAGCACTTTTTATATATTATATTGGGCACAAGCATATTCTTGACTAGTTTGATAATGTAATATTCACTTGTGGCCTAATGAAGCTCTACTTTAAGCAGGGGATCCCCCTTCGTGCCCTCCCCACCCAACTTCTTATGTATTGCTAGTTTATATTCAAGGCATTGGTGAGCTGTGAATCAACTTATTGAGTCCTGGCCAGAAGTTAAACAAAAAATAGATTATGGCAGAAAGGATAAAATTGGTTGTAATAGAAAAGAAAAGGAAGAAAAAAAAGGTTAGAGGACATGACATAAAGATTAATATTGTTTCATGAAACTATGATTTTCACTGTGTGTGTGTGTGTATGTGTGTGTGTGTGTGTGTGTGTGTGTGTCCTACATAAAACGATTTTCTAACTGTGGGTTGTGGTCCATAAAGTTTGAAAATCACTGATTTAAGGTGGAAATAAAAGTTGTCAGGAGGAACCAAATAATAAAGATTGTCAAACAAAAACTTGGATTTTACACATAATACCATGTTTGTACATTTCCTTTGATACTCTAATGCTTCTTTCCAGGCAAGTACTATGGTTCTTCTTGCTGTCCAAGACTTTTTGCTATTTAATACAGTAGCCACTAGCCACATATGACTATTGAACACCTGAAATATGATTGATCTTAATTAAAATATGCTTAAAATGTGTAAGTGCAAAACATACACTCACTTTTGAAGACATAGTATGAAAAAGTCATAAAATATCTTATTAATAATTTTATATTGATTATGTGTAAGAAGGATAATATTTTTGAAATACTGAGATAAATAAAATTATTAAAATTAATTTCTTATTTATTTCACTCTTTTTTGTTTTTTTCTCTAACATTTCATTATAAATTTTCAAACATACAGAAAAGTTGAAAGAATTGTGCAGGGAACACCCATATATCTACTTCCTAGAGTGTACCATTAACATTTTACTTTACTTGCTCTATCATAATTTTATTCATCTATCTTTATACATCCATCATTCCATCATATTTTATAGCATTATTTTATTGTTTAAAACATTTATATAAAAAACAGTATGCACCTAACTTTTTTAGTATAGATTTTCACAATATTGATTTAAAAAAATAATAAATTTATACTCTCTTCACCTATGTCTCCTACTCCTGAACCCCTGCCTCTGGCAGCCATCCTACATGTGGCTACTAGGAAATTTGAATTTATATACAAGACTTCCCTCATATTTCTTTTGGATATTGCTGGTCTATACTATATGTATATTGCATATATATATATACACACATATATATATATGTATATATACATATGCAAGATTTATATGATATCATAATCTGATGCTTTCTCTGTGCTTATGTCACTCAATTTTCAAGATGTTTTTATACCCAGGCATGATCTAACATATTCAATTAAAGAGACAAGATGATAATGCTTCCCATTCAGCCCTTTTATAGAAATTCTACTTTGAGTGATGTAAAAGTCACTAAGAATTTAATCTGCTCCAATCTCAGGATGAAAAGAAAGTTTACTAAACCCATTCCTCTTAATGTGGGGAAGAAATTATCATCTACTGAGACAATTTGTTACTTAGATTAGCCCTATATCTCCTTGTACATTGTGATCTTAGTTGTATTCTCTGAACCTACATACAAGTAATCCCTCTCATGTGACTTTGAGGTGGTTATAAAAATGGCTATTCTTTTTTCCTACTAAGTATTTTCCAACCTAAATAGCTCTAGATTTTGATATTTTTCTTCATATGATTTCTGGCACCTTCATTTATTTTTCTTCTCTGAACATCCTTCAAATTATTATTGACATTGTTAAATTATGATACCTAAAATTGTATTAAGCAAGATTATCACTTTTCTTACTTTGAACATTATGCTTCTATTGCTTCTATTAATGTATCTTGAAAATGACAAACATAGCTTTCTGGGCAGCAGTACCATTCCTGTTCTAGTATACTGAGCTAAAATTCCTAAGTTTTGTTGATATTTATATGCCCCACTGTTGGTCATTGTCATCCATTTTATAATCCTGTGGTTGGCTTTTCTGTATCCAAGCATAGGAGTGATAACATGGCTTTCTGTCATACTAAATTTTGTGAGTTTAGGTCTATCATTTGAGTGTGTTAAGAACTTTTTTAGATCCTGCCTGTCATCTGTTTAATTTTTTTCCCTATCTTAATATCATTGACTAATTTGATTAAGCCCTAGCACCATTTGTCTCTCTGTTTCTAGGGTCAGCTAGATGCCTCTGTTGCCAAAGGGACTCTGCCCTAATGCTTCTTCCTTTCTTTCCTCCTGGAAGTCCTGATGATTGATGCCTATGCTCTGTGTGCTACTTTGAGGTATTCAGGTATCACACTGCAAAGTCCTATTTATTTGATGTTGGGCATCACCAAATCCTTAAAATGTTCCTCTTATCCACCTCACCCTCACTCCCAGTGTCATCCAGTAGTTCTGTGAGAACATCAGTTTTTCTCTCATGTCAAGATCAGCAGCTTTTGGCCTTATGAGTTTTGCTTCCCTACATCATGGTCAGTTGTGTTTGTGGAACCTGCTGTGCTGTCACTGGCAGAGTCTCTCCATGGTAAGGTGGTAAAATCTTTCTCCAAGGACATAGTAGAACAACTCTAATAATTATAAAGAATATAGTACTGAGCAACAGGCCCTTTTTCTTTTCCCGGTTTATGAAATGTAATTGACATATCGCATTGTATAGGTTTAAGGTGAACATGATGATTTTAAATATATATCGAAATGATTAACACAATGAAGTGAGTTCACACATCCATATAAAAATGGTTAAAAAGATAACCATTTTTTTGGTGAGAATATTTAAGATATGTTTTCTTATTAACTTTTAAGTATACAACAGAATTTTCTCTTGATGCTTTGGTGCCTATTTCTCAAAGCATGCTGTTATTTTCTTGAACATGACCAGAGGAATGTCCAGAGAGCAAAATATAGGGTAATTTTTCCTTCCATTTCATCAGTGGACAGCTCTGGTTTTAGAAGAGGTATACTGGGGCATCTGGATGGGAGGGGTGGCTCTTTGGCCAGCTTTAGTGCCCTCCATTTTCCATCTCTTGGTCAACACCCCTTAAGAACAAGACCACCAGTCTTTGGCAGCTGGTTGACTCCTCCTGGAAGTAAGAATAAAGTTTAGAGGGTTGGCTCCTATGAAATATTTCTCTAAAATTCTTAAAAGTAGACTCTGACTTCATGCCACAGTAAGAAAAACAAAACATATTAGGTAATTTATCTTTACATTGACCCAGAATGGCTTAGAGAGGACACAGTTCTCCTTGACCCAGTCAAGTATGACTGAATGGTGTATTTTTAGAATGTCATGGAATTTATCCAGATTAGGCAAGCATCCAACCACAGTAAAGCCCAAGTAATTGTAACATGTTTTTAAAACATGTAACATGTATATAAACACAAATGATGCTGAGGGAATTCCCACGGTGTGTCAAGGGACTCAAGTCAGAAATCCATAGGAAGATTTAGAAGCAGTCATACGTCTACACATAATAATCAAGTGATACCTACTTCTCAAGTATTTTGCTAAGCACTTCATATACTCATAGCAGTCCTATCATATGAGTGGTATTATCCCCAGTTTATAGAAGTAGCATATAATACTCCCAGAATTGAAGTTATTCAGTCAAGGTTTCATGAATTTGAACTAGAATTTGAGTATCATTATGATAGGATCAAAAGCCCTTGCTTTGCATTGTACAACACTGCCTCCCAGAGGAGGGGCGGGCAAGTCTTGACATAGGAGAAAAAGGTATTCGAAGAAGAGAAAAGAGCTTGTAGGAATGCTTCAAGTTATAGAGGTGAATGTTGAGCAGATTTTCCACAATTTCAGGGTTGAAAGGCTTAGTCAATGTTCCAATCTGGAGTGGAATGTATAAGATGAGAAAAATTAAAAAGCATCAGTTGATGCAAACTCCTGATGCCCCTTCTCTTCAGAAATTAGGAACTGGGCTATGGCATTGAAAATAGGTCAGAAGGTCATAAGGAGTATGGAGAGAGGATAATCCAGTAGGTCTGGTTTCGAAAGCTGTGCTATCTTCGATGAGAGCTGAAATACATTTGTTCCTAATTCTCAAACCTACTCTAACCTCATTGTGAAAGTCCTTTCTCTAATCCTATAAGCCCTTAATAAGGCAAGGGCTAGTACATAAAGGCTCTTGGGCCATGACTGTTACATGTTCTCTTCCTCTTCCAAGATGGTTTAAACAATGCAGGGTCACTCAATTAGCACTTATTATCCCTATTTTCACCTGCATGGAGTCTGTCTCATTCCTACGAGATATAAACTTAGAAAACATGAAGAATATCCAGTCTTTTTCCCACATGTTAGAACTTCAGTGTTTGAAGGTAGTAATCACACTCTTTATGGTCCTTGTCTTTCCCAGAATAAGTTATTTTTGTTTTTTTAGCTCTTCTATCTAGGCCATAGCTTAAGTTGTACTTCAGCTTTCTCTTGACAAACTCCAATTTGCCAACATCTTTCATAAATGTAAGAGTCAAGAACGAATTATAGGACTCCCAGAGTGTATAGCACAAAATATCCAAAGCAGAGAGGATGTATCATTCTTGAAAACCTGGGGAAAAAGCAACAGATTTTCAGTTACCAGTGCTAATATTTAAGAACCACATACTAGAAGATATTTTGTTTTATCTGGCCTACACTTGTCATGTTACCTTTTGATCTCTCCTCATTTCCATTAAGGTACATGTGAACTTTTTACTTCTTTTCTTCAGAGATATTCTCCATCCCCAACCTATGGTCTACTTTTATTCAGAAGACTCGATATTTAATCTTTAAAGCTAGGCCTCGTTTCTCCCAGTGAGGCTTGGGTCCAGAATAGTGGGTACCACCTGCCTGGAGATAGCCTAGGATAATAGATAGAGGCAAGTTTCTGGACCTGAGCTTTGATGCCCATGGGAAGAACTATGCAGGAGAAAGTCCCCTACTTCTGGGGCTGGGAAGTGAGCATCAAAGCCTTTCTTACCTTCATTTTCATGCCACTTTATAAATTTCCCAAAGAATACCAATAAACTAGGGCACTAAGAGAGTGATTCAAAAGTGGCCTCAAATAAATTAGGAAGGCTTCTGCAAGAGGCCTGGCAGAGAAAGTTTTGGGTGATAGAAGAGCCAAGTAAACCATGGAGTAAGTGGTAGTAGAAAGTTGAGCTGTGGTCATGGTGATGGTGGAAAGATAATGGAATAATGTGGGGAAAGGGATGACAGGTAGTAGGATCAAGAGAAGAGGGTCATCTCAGAAATCTTTTCAAATAAGCTGTGCCAAAGGCTTTCAGACTTCAGAGCTCAATCCCCCTGGCCCTCAAGAGATGGAATTTCTAGTTTTTCTGTCTGGCAGATTTCAAGTATCCTCAGTTTTTCTTTCCTAATGAGACCTCCAATGCAGTGTGTCTGCTCTATTTCCTGTTACCACTTCCTGACTCAGTTCAGCCTTCTACCTAGACCTTACCAATAGCCTAAACTTAGTTCCAGTTTAGAGATGAAAATAATACTTTACTCTTTTTCTTATCAGCTGCATTCCCATATTACCAGATCTAGAGGTATCCCGCTGGCCAGAAGAATTTCTTCAAGTCCACTCAAGCATAAGAGGCCAAATATGAGACAGAGAAGCATGGAGAAAAGAGCACAGAGCCTGCAAAGCACAGGAGAAGGAAAATGAGAGAAATCAGAGATATATGAGTAGAGTATTTGAACCAAAAACGTGGCAATAAGAAAAGGAGAAAGAAAAAAGAAAGGGAAGAGAAGTAAAATGGGCTTGAATTGAGTGTTTTTTGATGGTGCTGAAGTACAGTAGAACAGAGTGTCCCTGGCAAAGCTGAAACACTGGGCTCTGGCCAAGTGGTTCCATCCTAGTGACCTTTAGATAGCTAACTGTGTCTGCTCAGAACAGACCAAATGGGTAAATAAATAAATAAATTTTAAAGAAAAAAAAAGACATGAAGAAAAACAGCCCAGTAACGGGGAGCTGATCAAAGGCACCCTGTCCCTCTTTATGGCCTGGAGGTAGCTTGTTGTTCTAACCCACAGATCCCCCTTGCCCGCCCCAGCTTCCTAGGGGAGAGGGGGCATGAATGATCATGCAGGCTGATAACTCCAGAACCTTTCCCCCTCTCTGCCACCAGCAAAGCTCAATGAAATAGAATAAGGAAACTGGCAGGCCTGTTGAAGAGATGACCTCAGGAAAAGGAGGTAGACTCCAAGCTCTAGCCAAAACTGCTCTGGTATCAGTCCACAGAAATCCCACTCTGCCAAAATGGTAGGGGACTTTGGGTGGTAGAAGAAATCCCATAGTTACCGACTCTTCTCCCTACTTCTTTTTAAGACATCCTGGTGAGTACTTACATTTGCCACAGATCTTTCCTGGTGGTCTCTTGTCACTGCTTTCTTCTTAATCCATCTCTTAACCACCATTTCACCAGTTGGCTATTGTTGTCCTTGAATTCCTTTGTTCCAGGGTAGATGCAGGCTTCTGTCCTAATTACCCAAGATACAGGCAGCATCAGACTGTGGTGTCTTACAAACTTGTATAAGGAGTTATAATATAGGAAAGGAAAATCTTTTTAAAAATAGAATTTTTAAAAAGATTTTCCTTTCCTATATTGTAACTCCTTATACAAGTTTGTAAGACTTATATACAGTATTATATTGGTCTCAGGTGAACAACTTAGTGATTCAATTATATACGTTATCAAAAGCTCACCATGGTAATTGTAGTAAGTCACCATACAAAGATATTACAATATTATGATCTATATTCCCTATGCTATACTTCCATCCCTGTGACTAATTTTTATTTTATAATTTGAAGAGTGTACCTCTTTATCCCTTCACCTATTTTGCTTTTTCCCCACGACCATGGTAACCAGTTGTCAGTTCTCTGTATTTATGAGTCTAATTCAGTTTTGCTTGTTAGATGTGTTTTTCAGAGTCTACATATAAGTGACACCATATGGTATTCCTCTTTCTCTGACTGTTTTATTTCCCTAAGCATAATACCCTCTAGGTTTATCCATTCTTTTGCAAAGGGTAAGATTTCGTTCTTTTTATTGTTAAATAATATTCCATTGTATTGTACCACATCTTCTTTATCCATTCCTCTATCAATGGACACTGGTTGCTTCTATATGTTGGGTATTGTTAATAATGCAGCAATAAACATAAGGGTGCATATATCTTTTCTAAATTAATGATTTTATTTTCTTTGGGTAGATTCTCAGTAATAGAGTTGCTGGGTCATATATTTCTATTCTTAGTTTTTTGAGAAACCTCCCTACTGCTTTCCATAGTGGATGCACCAATTTACATTCCCACCAGCAATGTATGAGAGTTCCATTTTCTCCATATCCTTGCCAGTACTTATTTCTTGTCTTCTGATACTAGCCACTCTGACTAGTGTGGGATTATATATTATTGTAGTATTGATTTGCATTTCCTTGATGATTACTGATGTTGGAAAATCTTTAAACCAGATACTTAGAGAGGACTGATCCCAGAGTCCACCTACCATGTTTTGTTTCAGCATCTCATCTTCACGTTGCCAGATGATATTTCTCTCTGACCCTATCAATCCTCAACAAAAACTAGCACCCTAAATCCATCCACTAAACTTCAAACAGAGGAAGTCAGCTCACACACAGACAGAAAATGATGCAAATTTAGTTCTCTGTATTTCATTCTTGACTAGGCTTATGGCTTTAATATTTTACAATCATGAGGCACATTTAAGTATTTCCCCTCAAAACAGAGCATACACCCTCAAATATGACTGTGATTGTAGGCCTCAATTTCTAATACTACAAAGAATCAGGAAAGAGTTGAAGTTAGTTTTGGTTTTTTTTCTGTAATGGCTTCCAATAAACCCAAATTCATTTCTAGAACAAGTACTGGAGTGTCCCTTCACCCTTGAAAGTAGACAGAGCATATCCAAGGAGTGAATATCCCTCCACAGAGGTCAGTAGAGCTCTTCAATCCTGTTTCCAAACTAATCACAAAGACATTTTCCTACTACATCTCCATCACAGGCCAGCCCTGTTCCCCATTGGCTGTCATACCTAAGCCCTTAAAATTAATTAATAGGGGACAAAGAGGTACATTTTCACAAGAGAGGTCTATTGATGTTAATTGTTTTCTGACATCTGGTGTGACTGAATGAAGTCCCAAAGATCTGAGCTCCAATATGAACTGCATCTGTTGGGAGCCGCTCCCCACCATCACAAGATGGCGCCCATTTCCTGCTGCTAGTTTGGTAAACACCAGTACTGCGCAAGCGCGAGACGTGGCGCTGGCGCCGTCATCTGGCCTGATCCTGGGACGCCCTATGGGGAATGACCACGTCATGGGCGGGGCTTGGGACCTATATAAGAGACCGTCTCCCTCATTTCGGGGTCCTCTTTACCACACAGTCAGCTTGTGATCTCACTCTCAAGATGCATTAAAGCTGTTGCTGCAGAAGAATCCTATTTGTCCTGTGCTCATTCCTGCTGGCGGGAGGTTGCGCGGGACAACTGGTGCCGAAACCCGGGAAGAAGCCGTAACATCGCCAGCACCTGGAGGACCCCTCGTTGAGGTGGATTCAGAACTGCAGTGGTAAGTTCGGAGAGGTATGCCTGTGTCTGTGATTTTTGGTCTCTTGTTTGCCTGTGTAATCTGTCTGGTAAGGAACTGTCTGCAAGATGACAATTGCCAGGCAACAGTTAGGTCAGGACAAGTAGTGTTTGAGACCATACAGGACAGCATGTCAGAAACCGAGCGCAGTGAGAGACTGGGCGCCCGAAAGAAAACAAAACCCCCTAAAAGAAAAGAGAAAAAGGACCCTCCGGTAAAGGAGGAGCGCTCTGTCAATAAAGATAAGATGACAAAGGACCCTATGGGAAGGGAGGATCCCCGTCCCGCTAGTGCTCCTAAAGGAAGTAATGAGAACAGGCTCTACCCCACGCCTGTTGATTCATCCTCAGATAGTGAGGATCTTGAAAGCCTTTCCGATTTTGAGGCTTTGGACCTAGAAGATGCAGCAGACTTAGAGAGGGAGGCCGCCCAATATGAGGCAGATAGATATCATCCTGATGAGCCCTATAGGCTCGTCGCCTCGACTAGTGGCTCGGCGCCCTCTGCGCCACCACCTCCTTATGCGCCGATCGCCAGCAAGACAAGGTCGTCATTGCGCAGGCACTGGCAGCGCTGGATCAAGGAGGTTCAGCAGCAGTTTGGATAGCCATGATGGAGGACAATCGCCCCAGAACGCAGGCTCCTCTTTTTCCTTTCTAGCTGTATTCCCAGCCTCTGCACACAGAGGGGCCTTTAAGCCCCATTGCACCTGGTTAAGGTGGTAACTGTCTTGACTGGGGAGCAATTGGAAAGGCACATAGGGCTTGGGTTCCCATTGCACATGTGTCGTTGCCAATTGCTGCCCTCCCCCTGTGAGTCGTGAGGGCTCAGGATCCCATTGCACCACGACTGGTGGGAGAGCTCAGGCCTGGCCCCTGGGAATCGGGGCATGCGATGGCGTGCCCCAGAGTCCCCCGTGGATTTCAGCCTGACCCTTTTTCCTTTTCTTGATCTTTCTCCTTTTGATGCCTGCTGTTCTTAGTTTAATTATAAGGGGCAGTTGTTGGGAGCCGCTCCCCGCCATCACAAGATGGCGCCCATTTCCTGCTGCTAGTTTGGTAAACACCAGTACTGCGCAAGCGCGAGACGTGGCGCTGGCGCCGTCATCTGGCCTGATCCTGGGACGCCCTATGGGGAATGACCACGTCATGGGCGGGGCTTGGGACCTATATAAGAGACCGTCTCCCTCATTTCGGGGTCCTCTTTACCACACAGTCAGCTTGTGATCTCACTCTCAAGATGCATTAAAGCTGTTGCTGCAGAAGAATCCTATTTGTCCTGTGCTCATTCCTGCTGGCGGGAGGTTGCGCGGGACATGCATCATTTTCTAGATATATGAAACTTTGAAGAGAATCTATTTCTTTATGTGTAAAACGGGAATAACATTATGCATGTCACAGGTGTGTTGTGAGGACCAAATGTCTACTATAGGCCTAATACAGCAACTAGCACCTAGGCAGAATTTCATAAACTTTAGCTATATTTTCTCCCTGATGAGTTTGGAAAATAACAGTGAACTGAGGGCTTTAGATGCCACCATTAACGCCACACTTGGGATCTCTTCCCTCTCTATGGTCTTCCTCAGGAGCACAGTCAGCACAGAGTGACTTCCAAACCTATCATAATACCTTTAATTGTTACTGACCTCAAATTTCCAACTGCTTGCTGACCATTTCAATTCTGCTGACTTAAATTTCATATCTTAGCATTGTCATTGACATTGTTTGCATCTTCCATTATCATACTAAATTGTCCCATAACTCTTGTTAATTCTTCCTTCATGGCAGCTACAGATGTATTCTCAATTCCACTTTCTTCTGATCTCTTTTCATGTGCTGGTTCTTATCTTCCTGTTCTCAGAGGTCTCTGCTTCCCTGCTCTGATTTGATATGTACTGCATACTGTGGCTAGAATAATCTTTCAAAAATATAATTTTAAGGCACAATACTCCTCTGTATAATTTTTTTCAGAGACCTCATAACTAACAGGATGAAGCCTACATAGCCTGATTGCAATGAGCTGGGCCTATTCAACCTTTCCACAGAGAAATAATCTGATTAGTGCTGGCATAAGGAAAACATAGGGAGTTGGGGGAAGCCTGAAGAGTACCTAGTCCAGCTGTTTTCTGCACAGAAAGTGCAGTCTGAAGACTGAGTAGACATTAGCCAGGCAAAGGGTAGAAATATAGGGAAAAAGTGTTTGAAACAGAATTAAGAGTGTTCATGCATTCATTCCATCCACATTTATTTAATTGCCTACATTATGACAGGTACTATTTTAGACACTAGAAATGTCACAGTGAACAAAAGAGATGAAATGAAGTGTCCACTCACATGGAGCAAATATTCTGGGTGGGGGTATACAGACTCTCTCTAGGTAGATAGATCGATAGATAGCTCAATAGATAGATAGATAGAGATTTAGATAATATTTATATAAAATTAGGTAGTATGAAGAAAAGTAAGCAGGGCAAGGACATAAAGAATGATGGAGTGGGGTGCTATTATATAGAGAATTGTGATCATGTTTGGACAGATAGGAAGGAAATGAAGGGAGCTGTGTATAAATGTGGGAGTAAAAGCAAATCAGGCAGGGAACAGCAAGTGAAGAGACCCAAAGGTGACAGCTGCTGCTTGTTCAAGAAATAGTAAGGAAGCCAGTGGCTGGAAGAAAGAGATACTGTGACTGCAGGCCATGGTAAGGACTTGAACACTGGGACATGTCCAAAGGGTGGTGGGAGAGAGAAAAAGAATGTTGATCAATAGAACTAAAAATAGTTCATTTTTAATGCAGCATATGTGTGTATAAGAAATAGCCAGAGATGAGACTGAAAGGAATGCAGGAATCATATGTAACTAAACAGCAAGCACGTGAATTTACCCTTTCTCATGCCACAAGCATTATGAGGAACGATTGAAGGGTTCTAAGCTAAAGAGTAACATAATTAGATTTGTACTTCAGAAAGATTACTCTGGCAAGTGTGTAGAGTGGATTGAAGTGTGTGCCAAGACCAAAAGGACACCAATTAGGAGGCTTGTGAAGCCATCTGGGTGAGAGGTAGTAGGGATTTACAAATGAAGGGATATATTTGAGATACCTTGGAAGTAGAATAGTGAAGACTTAGTGCTCAGTTATGGGTGAGGAGTTAGTGACAGGAAATAGTGATGACTTCCAGACTTCAAGAAAGAAACAATACACCATATTATTGCTTAACACTTGATGAATATCAATTTTGTCTTCTCAAAACCACTAGCCAGAACCTATATATTTGTCTAATCCTCCTCTGTAATTAACCCCATGCTACGTATTTGTAATCTCAGCAAAGGAATAGGGTGAAGGTGAAACAATATGCTTGGGACCTCTTCTCAATGCCAAGCACTCTGCCAGGTATTTTATATACATTATGATATTTAATCCTTTTAACCACTTTGAGGAAGGCCTATTCCCATATTATATATGGGGACAACAAAGCTTAGATATTCAACTCAGTGTCAAATAATTAGCAAATGGAAGAGAAAAAAGCATACTTTAAATGAAGCAGTAAAATTCTAATGCAGTGGCTGTATAAATCACCTTGTAATTCTAGAGCTTTTAACTTTTAAAAGGGGTAGCTATAACCAGAAGCAATAAGCAGTGAACTGTATTCTCACAGTGGATAGGGACTTAGATTATATGAACCACAGGACACAGTTTGCTTTCTTATCTCCAGTTGTCTTTGTTTGTTTGTTTGGCAGAGGGTCTGATATAAAAATATATTGTGTACAATATTTAATGTAGTTTCCCTAAACTTTAATACATTTGTTTTTAAATTATTTTTATGTTTTTACTATACCAGCAAGATACGGTAATGATTCAACACACTTTAACTGAATAGACCTACTATATGCAAGTTTTACAGATGTCACAAAAAAAGAGACATTCCACATTCTCCTCAACCCAGACAGCAAACATTATAATGCAACAACTATATGAGAAGCAGTAGAATACAATGGTTAAGCATCTGGACTCTGGAGCCAGACTGCCTCCCTGGGAATGAATTCTGGCTCCAACACTAGTTCATGATATGAAAAGAAAACACTTTGGCTTGGTGTGAGTAAGGAACAGTGAAGAGCTTCATGTGGTTAGAGCAAGGGCTATGAGAAGGGTATTCACAAAAGATGAGGGTCAGAGCACAGCCATTCTTGAAGACCAGCCAAAAGGCTTTGGACTTTATCCCGAAGACAAGACCCAGTGTTGCAACCCACTGATGTGTCAAAAGTAATTTGTTACCCATAAGAGTTAAAGTATCAAAGTTTGCAAATGATTTACCTAAAAAGAAAATCAAGTAAAGCAGACTCAGGGTTATCCTATAATAAGATCTCCTTCACGTGTTTGCTTTCTGATGTGCATTCTTCAGCAGAAGAGAAGGTTGGGTGCATTTATAAGATAAGATACTGAGATTTGCACGTAACCCTCACCGTTATACTTACCCGGTCTTATTCCTGATTCATTCTATAGTTGCTGACCATGATTGCCACTGTGTAAGTTGTGTATGTAATTATAACTTTGTAGTTATTTAAAATCTTTTTTTCTTTTACCTTATACACTCAGGTACATTCCTTATTAGGAAAAAAGCAAGGATAGATAAGGAAAGGGTGCCTAGCACCCCTAGATTTGCTTTACATGTGACTGAGAATTAGAGTATGAATTCTTCTGTTAATAAGAACACAAAATAAGACAATGACTGGTACATAGTAAATGTTCAATGAATATATGTTGTATGATTATAAAAACAAAGGTGATTTTATAAATTGTAGGCTCATTTGCATCTGTGAGAAAAGCAGTTGCAAAGCATGCCTTGTTTAGGGGAATGTCTAGTTGTTGAGTTGATCAATGATTTCAAGCAAGTTACAGAGACATTTCAAATCGAATTCTGAGCAAGTTGCCCAGAACATGACAGGTTACTTCCATCAGTTTTGTTCCTTATTAAAAAAAAATCACTGAATATGATTTTGAACACTGAAAGTTATCTTTGGCATCATTCAAAATAGTCAAGTTAATTTAAAAGGCTTATTTCATTACTCAGAGTCTGGTAAGATGCCTCTATGAATAATACACCAAAAAATAATCTACTGTGAATGTCTTTCACTACCCAGCAAAATCTGTTTGGAGTTTGCCAAAATCTGAACATGTTCATTAGAGATTATGGTACATGTCAACATTGTTTCATGATATAAAAGGGGATGAAGACCACTGCTGTGGTCAATACGAAGCCATTGGTGGACTGTAATCAGGGATAAATCATGATGATCAGTAGGTTTACGGTGAAGACTCTATCAGAGGTATGTATCTATGACAGACTAGTGTATGAAGAGAACCAAGGGTTACTTAGACCAGTTATAATGACTGCTGTAACAGTGCAAACTTAATGGCTTAATGTACGAAAAGAATGAAAAGCTTTGTGATATCTTGGGGAAGTATGTTGACCTCTGTGAAATCGCTGTTACCCAACCCTTTCTGTTCTACAAAAATGGGAATTGCACAGGGCTTTATCTATTAGAAGGCAAAACTTAGTAATAGACCTATTGTGAGAAGTGAGGAAAATGAAAGAGTTGGGATGATGGGTATTTCATGTCTTCATGACTGAGAGGATAGAGAATAATTGATTATAAGACAATAATAATTATAATTGCTACTTACATTTATTAAACGTTTATGTGGCAATAACCATTTAAGTGCTTTATATGTATTAAATCATTTAGTTATCAGAACAACTCCGTGCAGTAAGTACTCTGTTCCCATTTCAGAGAGGATGAATCTGAGGTGTAGAGACATTAAGTAACTTGTCCAAGGTCATGTGTTACTAAGTTAAAAATCTTGGATCCAAACCCAGGCAATACCATCGGGCCTGCTGTCAACTCTATCTTATCACTGCATCTGTGTACATACCTCTGTGATGTTGTGAATGAGAAAGTAAAAAGAACAAATAAACTTAGTTTATTTAGCTATCTTTTCTTTTTATAACCTTAATTTATTTTAATTTGCAAAAGTGGCCCATGCTCACTGTAACCAAAACAGAAGCTTGCAAAGAAAAAAGTGGAAATCTCTCAAGCCCACTTCTTAGAGGTAATTTTGATTTTAACCTTGCTTTTTTCACTTAATGTACCTTGGGCATCTTTCCATATTATTACATACATTTACTTCAATCTAGCATTTTATTTCATAGTATGATTATATCAAAAATTTGAAATCAATATTCTTTTAGTGATCACTTAAGTTTTTCTAGTTTTGTTCCTATTATAAGCAATAATATATATATATAATATATAATATTTTAGATATATACTGGTGCTTCTGTTTATTAGAATAGAATCTTAGAAGTAGGGTTCCTGAGGTTATAAGGTATGCACATTTTAAGTATTTGTAGATCTTGCCAAATAACTATCCAAAATCTCTTCCAATTAACACTTTCACCAGCAATATATGGAAGAGTATGGCCCCCCCTTACACTGGCTCAAGCAAGAATGTGTGGAGATTGTCACAATTAGTGAGAGGCCTAAAGTCCAAGTCTCATGAGGAACAATTGAAGAACACGGAACTGTTAAGTCTGGAGGACAGAAAACTCAATGTGATGCAATTGTGGTCTTCAAATATCTGAAAGAGAGATAATTTCAATCTAGTGAGAATATCTCCGAAGGGCAGAAACTTCAGGGAAACATATGTGTATTTGGCATAAGATAATGTTTTCTAACAAATTTATCCTGAGATATAATAGTCTAAGTTTGAGGAGAATGGGCTCCCTGTTTCTGGAGATATACAAGCAGGGATTGAAGGACCACCTGACAAGTATATCAAAACTTGTAAGTGTAATTGAATTAGAGAAATCTGTCTACCCTTGTTCTTCCCCAAGATTCTATTAGAAACTACAATTTTTGACATTGGGGACAGAGAAGGGAACCCAAAATTTTCCTTCCCAAGCAGTATTGCACTGCTTCTGGGTGATAATCCTGGACCTCTCCTACTTCTGCACCCCTAGGTGATGTCAGATTTCTGTGTGAAGCATGTTCATGTGGAACATATCATAAGAAGGGAACGGACACACTGAGACAGATCTGTGCTATTTCAGGGAGCCAGTGGATGTGTCTACACACTGCAAAAAAACTTTTACTGACTTCTCTTAGATTTTTTACAAAGCTAGCATTATGGGATAATTTGTAGGCCAGAGGACATGTCTTGAAGGAAGCAAAACATTCATTGTCTGTGCAGAATATCAGAAGGCTGACTGAGCCTGATTCTTTAACTAGAAATCCAGCTTTGCCATTGGTTAGCTCTATGAACCTGGACAAATCTCTTCAATATTCTGGGCCTCACATTTTGCATCTTTACAGAGAAGGGATTGGATTGCATGTTCTCTCTTTCTTTTCAGCTCTGATGTTTATGAAACTACGCATCTTTCAGTCATGTGCCTCTCCTCTATACTTCTGTAGCATGTTGCTCTGACCTCTATCACTCTACTTACTGTTTGTGTTTATTCTTTCTCCCATTGGAATGTGAACTTCTTGGTTTAACACATAGTCTGACGCTGGCATTCAAGTCAAAGTTTACTGAAATGAACTTCAGGTCTTTATGACACCATGACTATAAGTCTTGGCTTCTAGACAAACTTGAAAATTGATATTACAGAGACCAATGAGATTCTACTCTTAAGCCTTACTCCTTTCTCTCTGTGCCCTTCAGAAATGAGTAAGTGGAAGGAGGGAGCAGTATTGAGAAGAGGCATCAGCCTTTGACATCACACTTGATGCCTCTTTTCCTAGCTTATTCCAGCAGTTTGAGATCAAAGTTCCTTTTTTCCTTTCTAAAGTTACAATGGAGTCAGCTGGTATTTAATATCTGAGGGTTCTCATTCAATGTCTCTCCATGGCCTGCCTTGCAAACCTAATTCCTATCAGCTAATCTATGTCTTCTGGTTAGGCTCATCCTTTCAGCACGCCTTTCCTTGCTAAAACAAAGCGATGATTTCCTCTTCATCATCATCTCTGGCTCAGTCTCCATCCAGCCCAGGGTTGCTATTAAGAAACATAGGCCAAGGTTTGCCTTTGCCCCACCCTCTTTTGATATTCCAGATGTAAAGCAAGTGGCAACAAAACACTTCTCTGTGCTTTAGGATGTAGCTGGAGATGATGAGCAGCTGGGGGAGATTTCACTTATATTTAGACTTGTTCCAACCACAAAATTAACAGAAGAATAAGTAAAGATGGAAGAAGAGAAGAGAGGTTAGAGAGCACAATTTGATGAGAGAAATATTTCAAGTTTGTTTGCTTTCCAATTTTGGAGGCTGGCCCATTTTACCTAAATAGTAACCCTCTCCCACATATTCCTGACTACTTCACAGTGGGAGGGGGACAAAACACACACCATAATAATGTCTAGGTTTCCCCTTTCTGCCACCACAAAGCTAGAAATCAGGAATTAAAACAGACTAAGGCAGAGAGAAAAAGATGGCGGCATGAATAGTGTGGCAGAAAGCTCCTCCCAAAACCATATATATTTTGAAAATACAGCAAATACAACTATTCCTAAAAGAGTGACCAGAAGATACAGTATAACAGCCAGTCTACATCTGCAAGAACCCAACATCTCATGGAAAAGGGTAAGGTAAAAAGCCATGACCCGGTGGGACCTGAGCACTCCACTCACCCCAGCTCACTGGTGGGAGGAAAAGAATCAGAGGGGGAAGGGAGTGGAAGCACAGGACTGCTAAACAGCCAGCCCTAGAAATATACCCTGGGAGCATGGACCCACATTGCATGGTGCTCTGGTGATTGGAGGGGCTGAAAGGCAGAGTCTGAGACTAAGACTGTGAACAGGTTCCCAGAAACAGCAGCCCTGGACAAAAGAAAAGCAGGTGCTTTAAGAGACCTCTCAATGGTCAGAGGGCTGCTAGTGGGGCAAGGGTTTGGGAGAAGGAACAGGTGGACAAAATTGTCCTGGCACACTCAGCCAGGGAACTTTCAGGAGATTCAGGAAACCTATCACCCTGGTTGGCAATGCAGCCCTGAGGCCCCTCACAGTGATAAGCAGCCTGCAGCTCCTTCCTCTCCACCAGCATCTACCCACAAACAGGCTGTCCCTGCCATAGCTACAGGCCAACTAGAGGGCAGCCCACCTACAGTAACTACATAGCTTAACACAGGGGCTTCTTCCTGCATGCAGCTAACTTGCCCAGACCCAGAGGCTGCTCCTTGCATGCAGTTGACAGGCACAGACATCCGAGATGGGCGCTGAGAACAGGAGCCATGAAGGGGCTTGTTATCATGGTGGAAGGTGTCCTGCTCTGCACAGGCATCTCCCTAGGCCATCCTGAGGGCCACCCTTACCACAGCCTTTTAAAGGATTAACCGAGAGGCAGCTCCCTGCGTGTGGTTAAATGGCATAGAAAGCACAGACAGGCATTGGGAATGGCAAAGAAGAAGGGACTTTGTTCTCCCAGCTGACACACACTCCACTCACCAGTAGCCACTCCCATACCTCCAGGACTATGAAAAGACAGAGGAAACTTATTCAATCCAAAATCCCTCAAACACGAGAAAGAGGGCTCAGTGAGACAGAAATCACAAATCTTCCTGAAAAAGAATTCCAAATAAAAGTCATAAGCATGCTAATGGAGCCACAGAAAAATATTCAAGAGCTAAGGGATGACTTCAGGAGGGCGATAAAAGAAATGAAACAAACAATGGAGGGACTTAAAAGCAGATTAGGTGAGGGAGAGGAGGCAGTGAATGGAATAGAAATCAAGGAACAGGAATACAGAGAAGCTGAGGTAGAGAGAGAAAAAAGGATCTCTAGGAATGAAAGAATACTAACAGAACTTTGTGACCAATCCAACCAGAACAATATTCGCATTGTAGGGGTATTAGAAGAATAAGAAGAGAGAAAAAGGGATACAAAGTGTCTTTGAAGAAGTAATTGCTGAAAACTTCCCCAAACTGGGGTAGAAAATAGTCTCTTAGGCCATGGAAGTCCACAGATCTACCAACACAAGTGACCCAAGGAGGCCTACACCAAGACATATAATAATTAAAATGGCAAAGATCAAGGACAAGGACAGAGTACTAAAAGCAGCCAGGGAGAGAAAAAAGATCACCTACAAAGGAAAACCCATCCGGCTATCATCAGACTTTTCAGCAGAAACCTTACAGGCCAGAAGGGAATGGCATGATATATTCAGTGCAATGAAACAGAAGGGCCTCGACCAAGAATACTCTACCCAAAAAGATTATCATTTAAATTTGAGGAGATATTAAACAATTCCCAGATAAGCAAAAGTTGAGGGAATTTACCTCCCACAAACCATCTCTACAGTGTATTTCAGAGGGACTACTCTAGATGGAAGAGTGTCTAAGACTAAATATCTGTCACCAGAGAAAATAAAACTGGAGGAAAGGAAGTAGACCAACTAAATACTAACCAAATGCAAAATTAAATCAGCTACACACAAAGTCAGTCAAGGTATATACAAAGAGTACAGAATATGACACCTAACATATAAAGAGTGGAGGAGGAAGAAAAATAAAGGATATAAAAACAATTAATAGACTATGTTTATAATAGCATAAAATGTCAGTTAACATAGACTGCTAGATAGTAAAGAAGTTAACCTTGAACCTTTGGTAACCACAAATCCAAAGCCTGCAATGGCAATAAGTACATATCTATAGATAAACACCCTAAATGTAAATGGATTAAATGCACCAATAACCAGACACAGAGTTACAGAATGGATAAAAATTAAGACCCATCTATATGCTGCCTACAACAGACTCATTTCAAACCCAAAGACATACATAGACTAAAAGTAAAGGGATGGAAAAAGATTAATACAAACAATAGGGAGTAAAAAGCAGGAGTTGCAGTACTTGTATCAGACAAAATAGACTTCACAACAAAGAAAGTCACAAGAGACAAAGAAGGGCATTACATAATGGTAGAGGGGTCAGTCCAACAAGAGGATATAACTATTATGAATATCTATGTACCCAACACAGGATCACCTACATATGTGAAATAAATACTAACAGAATTAAAGGGGGAAATAGAAGGCAATGCATTCATTTCAGGAGACTTCAACACTCCACTCACTCCAAAGGACATATAAACCAGAGAGAAATTAAGTAAGGAGACAGAGGCACTGAACAACACATTAGAACAGATGGACCTAACAGACATCTATAGAACACTCCACACAAAAGCAGCAGGATACACATTCTTCTCAAGTACACATGGAACATATTCTAGAATAGACCACATACAAGACCACAAAAATAGCCTCAGCAAATTCAAAAAACGGAAATTGTACCAACCAACTTCTCATATCACACATATATGAAACTAGAAATAAATTGTACAAAGAAAAAAAAGGTTCACAAATATATGCAGGCTTAACAACATGCTTCTAAGTAATCAATGGGTCAATGAACAAATTAAAACAGAGATCAAGCAATATATGGAGCAAATGAAAACAACAGCACAACACCCCAACTACTGAGGGATGCAGCAAAGACAGTTCTAAGAAGAAAGTATATAGCAATCCTGGCCTATTTAAAGAAGGAGGAAGAATCTCAAATGAATTGTCTAAATTCACAATTATTGAAACTGGAAAATGAACAAATGAGGCCCAAAGTGAGTAGAAGGATGGACATAATAAAGATCATAGAAGAAATAAACAAATTGAAGAATAATAAAACAATATAATTAATTAGTGAAACCAAGACCTGATACTTGGAGAAAATAAACAAAATAAATAAACCCCTAGCCAGACTTCTCATGAAAAAAGAATATCTACACACATAAACAGAATCAGAAATGAGAAAGGAAAAGTCACTATGGACACCACTGAAATACAATTAATTATTAGAGAATACTATGAAAAATGATATGCTAACAGACTGGATACCCTAGAAGAAATAGACAACTTCTAGAAAAATACACCCTTCCAATACTGACCCAGGAAGAAACATAAAATCTGAAAAGACCAATTACCAGCAATGACATTGAATCAGTAATCAAAAAACTACCCAAGATCAGAAACCCTATCCCGGATGGCTTCACTGCTGAATTTTATTTGACATTTTGAGGAGACATAATACCCATTCTCCTTAATTATTTCTAAAAAGTATAGGAGGAGGGAATACTTCCAAACTCATTTTATAAAGCCAGCATCACTCTAATACGAAAACCAGGAAAATACCCCACAAAAAAAGAAAACTACAGACCAATATACCTGATGAACAGAGATTTAAAAATACTCAACAGAATATTAGCAAACTAAACTAAAAAATACATCAAGAGGATCATAAATCATGATCAAGTGGGATTCATCCCAGGGATGCAAGGATGGCACAACATTCAAAAATCCATCAACATCATTCACCACATCAACAAAAAGAAGGACAAAAATCACATGATCATCTCCATAGATGCAGAAAAAGTATTTGACGTAATTCAACACCTACTCATGATAAAAACTCTCAACAAAATGGGTCTAGAGGGCAAGTACCTCAACACAATAAAGGCCATAAATGATAAACCCACAGCCAACATCATACTTAACAGCAAGAAGCTGAAAACTTTTTCTTTAAGATTGGGAATGAGAAAAGGATGCTCATTCTCCCCACTTTTATTCAACGTAGTTCTAGAGGTCCTAGCCTTGGCAATTATACAACACAAAGAAATGAAAGGTATCCAGATTGGTAAGGAAGAAGTTATACTGTCACTCTTTGCAGATAACGTGATATTGTACATAAAAAACCCTAAAGAATCCACTCCAAAACTACTAGAAAAATATCTGAATTCAGCAAAGTTGCAGAAAACAAAATCAATACACAGAAATCTTTTGCATTTCTATACACTAATGATGAACTAGAAGAAAGAGAAATTAGGAAAACAATTCCAGTCACAATTGCATCAAAAATAATAAAATACCTAGGAATAAACCTAACCAAGGAAGTGAAAGACCTATACCCTGAAAACTACAAGACGCTCTTGAGAGAAATTAAAGAGGTCAACAAATATTGGAAATTCATCCCATGCTCTTGGGTAGGAATAATTAATATGATCAAAATGGCCATGCTACCTAAGGAAATATTCAGATTCAAAGCTATCCCTATCAAAATACTGACAGCATTCTTCAATGAACTGGAAAAAATCATTCTAAAATTCATATGGAACCAAAAAAGATCCCGAATAGCCAAGGCAATCTTGAGAAGGAAGAATAAAGCAGGGGAAATTATGCTACCCAACTTCAAGCTCTAGTACATAGCCACAGTAGTCAAGTCAATTTGGTACTGGCACAGAGACCCATAGACCCATGCAACAGACTAGAGTCCAATATTAACCAAAGCATATATGTCAATTAACATATGATAATGGAGCCATGGACATACAATGGGGAAATGATAGCATCTTCAACAACTGGTGTTGGCAAAACTGGACAGCTACATATAAAAGAATGAAACTGGGTTACTGTCTAACTCCATACACAAAAGTAACCTCAGAATGTATCAGAGACATGAATGTAAGCCATGAAACCATAAAACTCTTAGAAGAAAATATAGGCAAAACTCTCTTGAATATAAACATGAGCAACTTTTTCCTGAGCACATCCCCTCAGGTAAGGGTAACAAAAGCAAAAATGAGCAAATGGGACTACATCAAATTAAAAAGCTTCTGTACAGTAAAGGACACCATCAGTAGAACAAAAAAGCATCCTACAGTATGGGAGAATATATTCATAAATTATACATCTGATAAGGGGTTGACATCCAAAATATATAAAGAGCTCACATGCCTCAACACCCAAAAAGCAAATAACCAGATTAAAAAATGGGCAGAGGATCTGAACAGACACTTCTCCAAGGAAGAAATTCAGATGGCCAACAGGACATGAAAAGATGCTCCACATTGCTATTCAGAGAAATGCAAATTAAAACCACAATGAGATATCACCTCACACCAGTTAGGATGGCCAACATCCAAAACACAAGCAAGAAATGCTAGCAAGGATGTAGAGAAAGGGGAACCCTCCTACACTTCTGGTGGGAATGTAAAATAGTTCAACCATTGTGGAAAGCAGTATGGAAGTTCCTCAAAAAACTCAAAATAGAAATACTATTTGACCCAGGAATTCCACTCCTGGGAATTTACCCTAAGATTGCAGGATCCCAGTTTCAAAGACATATGCACCCCTATGTTTATTGCAGCACTTTTTACAATAGTCAAGAAGTGGAAGCAACCTAAGTGTACATGCGTAGATGAATGGATAAAGAAGATGTGGCACATATACACATGGAATATTATTCAGCCATAAGAAGAAAACAAATCCTACCATTTGCAACAACATGGATGGAGCTAGAGGGTATTATGCTCAGTGAAATAAGCCAGGCAGAGAAAGACAAGTACCAAATGATTTCACTCATCTGTGGAGCATAAGAAGAAAGCAAAAACTGATGGAACAAAACAGCAGCAGACTCACAGAACCCAGGAATGGATTAACAGTTACCGAACGGAAAGGGAGTGGGGAAGGTGGGTGGGAAGGGAGTGATAAGGTAATTAAGGGGCATTACAATTAGCACACATAATGTGGAGGGAAATACAGGGAAGGCAGTATAGCGCAGAGAAGACAAGTATTGATTCTATAGCATCTTACTATGATGATGTACAGTGACTGTAATGGGGTATGTGGTAGGGGCTTGATAATGAGGGGAATCTAGTAACCACAATGTTGTTCATGTGATTGTTGTTCATGATACCTTAATAAAACAATAAATAAAATAAAACAGTCTAAGATAGCACCAGAACTGGAGCCTGAGATCAGTCATCTATGGCCTTCCTCTGCCTGTATAATGACCAGACTGGGAACAAGAAGGAGGATCTCCCAAAGCAGTCCTGTTTAGGGAGGACTTCTCTCTGTGCCCTCTTATGTATACTTTTAGATGGTAAACACTAGAATGAATCTCAAATATAGTTTATGTTGTTTGTTTTTTTTTGTTATTTTTGGTGGTGTTTGGTTGCTCAGTTGTTTTGGTAATAAAGTCTTTCCTTTAAATGATATCTTACATGGAATCAAAGATAAGAGAAAAAGCAAAGCTTATTTGGAAGAGTGGGGACATGGACCCCAAGCCTACCTTCTCAGTCTCCCTTTGCCTCCCTGAAGTGTCTTTTGAAGTAGTTACCCAGGGCTCCAAAGAATACATTTAAAAAAAAAATGAACTTGTCCATTTCTGTCATGTTGTAGATGAGAAAACTAAAGCTAATAGTCACACTGAAATGTAATTCATTTCCAGATCAAGAACCCAGATTTCCTGGTTGTTAATCTAAAGACCTTTTATGACTCCATACTTCATCTTCTTATAAACTTATCCTTAAATTACTATGGGTTAGGACTTCCGGGAAGATGGCGACATAAGCGGACTGGCAGAAAAATTCCTCCCAAAATTATATTTATTCACGAAAATACAGCAAATACAACTATCCCTAAAAGAGAGACCAGAATACACAGGAAAGCGAAAAGCGTACGGAGCTCCGGCGGTCAGCCACTCCGGAGAGAGGACTCGGCACCCAGTGAGACCAGAGCACTTCTCCACCCCAGCACTCTGGTGGGAGTCCCGGCAAGGTGGGTAAGGTACTGAGCCACAACCCCGGCGGATCGAGCGCTCCTCCCCCCCAGAGCTCCGGCAGTCAGACACTCCGGAGAGAGGACTCGGCACCCAGCAAGGGGGGACAGAGCCGTGACCCAGTGAGACCAGAGCGCTCCTCCACCCCAGCACTCCAGTGGGAGTCCCGGCAAGGTGGGTAAGGTATGGAGCCGTGACCCCGGAGGGACCGAGCACTCCTCTCCCCCAGCGCTCCAGCGGGAGGAGAGGATTCAGAGCCAGGAGGGAGTGGAAGTCTGCGCCGGGAGCGCCGACACACAGCCGGCGGTGTAGTGGAGATTGGAGAGACAGAGGGCACAGGGTCCCAGCCCTGAATGTGCAAGTTGCCCGCGGCAGGCTCCGGGAAGGAAAGAGAAGGGAGAAAAAAGGGAAGAAAAGTGCGTGCTCTTTCTCAGTGGTCGTAAAGAGACAGAAGCTCAGTAGAGGGGCCAGATAGTCCAGCAAGCTGAGCCCAGCACGCTGGGAGTCCTGGGGAGCTTTGGACCCCTCAGCTGGTGACTGGGAAATTGTGGATGCTATTAAGACCCCCACACAGATCAACAGCTTCTCATTGGTTCCCAATCCAACCAGAGCTATAAAGGGGCTTGCGGAGCAGTGCGGCAATGGCTCTGGAATAGTGGAGCAACAGCGCCACATACAGCATTCACACAGAACACACTCCCAGGGGCTTTTTTAATTTTTTTATTTATTTATTTTTTTATTTTTCATTATTGTTTTTTCACCCCTTTCTTTTCCTTTTTTTTTCTTTCCCTCTCTTTCAACAGCCTCCCATTCACTCTCACCCCCGACACAGCTTTAAAGGGCCGTGTGGACCGACGTGGCCACGGCTCTGGAAGAGTGGGGCAATAGCGCCACCAACAGCATTCACACAGAAACCACCCCCGGTGGGTGTTTTTTGGAGTTATTTTTGTTTTCGATTTTTGTTGTTGTTGTTTTTCTTTTACGTGTTGCTGCTTTTTCTTTTTCTTTCCTTTATTTTCCTTTTTCTCTCTCTCTTTTTACTTTTTTTATTAGTAGAGGTATTTTTTTTCTTCTCTTTGTTTTCTTTTTTCTTTTCTCTCCTCTCTTCTCTTTCCTTTTTAAAATCATAAAGAGCCGAGCAGACATACATGACAGCTACCAAAAACTAATTCTATAGTCATGAGAAGACAGAAGAATATGATACAGACAAAGCTTCAGACAAACACCACACCAGAGAAAGAATCTGAAGGAATCGACATGCATAGTCTTCCAGAAAAAGAATTCAGAATAAAAGTCATAGCCATGCTTATGGATCTACAGAAAAATGTGCAAGAGCTGAGGGAGGAAGTGAGGGAAGTGAGGAAAGACAATGCAGAAATGAGACAAGCCATTGACGGGCTCAATAGCAGATTGAATCAGGTTCAAGACACGATCAAGGAATTGGAAGACAGGGACCAGGAATACACAGAAGCTGAGGCAGAGAGAGATAAAAGGATCTCTAAGAATGAAATAATATTAAGAGAACTATGTGACCAATCCAAATGGAACAATATTCACATAATAGGAGTACCAGAGGAAGAAGAGAGAGAAAAAGGGATAGAAAGTGTCTTTGAAGAAATAATTGCTGAAAACTTCCCCACGCTGGGGAAGGAAATAGTCTCACAGTCCACGGAAGCCCACAGATCTCCCAACACAAGGGACCCAAGGAAGACAACACCAAGACACATAATAATCAAGATGGCAAAGATCAAAGATAAGGACAGAGTATTAAAGGCAGCTAGAGAGAGAAAAAAGATGACCTACAAAGGAAAACCCATCAGACTGTCATCAGACTTCTCAACAGAAACCTTACAGGCCAGAAGAGAATGGCATGATATATTTAACGTAGTGAAACAGAAGGGCATCGAACCAAGAATATTGTATCCAGCACGATTATCATTTAAATATGATGGAGAGATTAAACAATTTCAAGACAAAAAAAAGTTGAGAGAGTTTGCCTCTCATAAACCACCACTACAGGATACCTTAAATGGACTGCTCTAGAGGGAAATACCCCTAAGGATAAAAAAATGTCACCAGAGAAAATAAAATCATAGCAAAGAAAGTAGACCATCCAAATACCAACTAAAGGCAAAGAATAAAACACATAATATATAAAGAAAGGAGGAGGAAGAATAGGAAGGGAGAGATAAAGAAACATCAGACGGCGTTCACAATAACTTAACAAGAAAGTTAAGTTAGATTTTCAGATAGTAAAGAAGCAACCCTTGAACCTTTGGTAACCACGAATCTAAAGCAAGCAATGGCAATAAGTACATATCTATCAATAATCACCCTAAAAGAAAATGGACTGAATGCACCAATCAAAAGACACAGAGTAACAGAGTGGATAAAAAAGCAAGACCCATCTATATGCTGCATAGAAGACACTCACCTCAAACCCAAAGATATACACAGACTAAAAGTGAAGGGAAGGAAAAAAATATTTCAGGCAAACAACAAAGAGAAAAAAGCAGGTGTTGCAGTACTTTTATCAGATAAAATAGACTTCAAAACGAAGAAAGTAGCAAGAGATAAAGACGGACACTACATAATGATAAAGGGGTCAGTCCAACAAGAAGATATAACCATTATAAATATATATGCACCCAACACAGGAGCATCAGCATATGTGAGACAAATACTAACAGAAGGGAAGGAGGAAATAGACAGCAATGCAATTATTCTAGGAGACTTTAACA